>JAUPFV010000005.1:259994048-260249991 GCA_036936605.1 Limnanthes douglasii subsp. nivea | reverse complement strand
TAAGTCTTGAATAATGGAAAATGTGTCAACCCAACAATAGCTTGTACTCGGACATTTAGCACGTGTTTGTCGTGGTTGGTTTTGTTTGTATACGGAAAGTGTTTGTTGTGGTTGGTTTTGTTTGTATATGGAGAGAGAGAATGGATCGTGATCCGTTTTGTTTATATATGGGGAGATAGAATGGATCGTGACACGTCACGCAATCGATGTAGAATAAACAAAACATATTTTTCCTTAGGGTTTCATAGTAACTATCTTAAAGTAAAAAGTTGAAGGAAATATCATTAAAAACCATAAACCCTAGAAAAGTACAACATAAAAACGAAGCTGAAGGCGGTGATCCTCATGATTGAACTATATGGAAAGATATCGCATTTTGAAGTCCAAAACAAACAAAGTCTCTCTATCGCTGATTCGGAAATAGCATAAGAACCTAAACTAAAGCACAAAGCACACAAAGCACACTAATGGCTCATTATTATGATCATCTTCAGAGGTAACAAACCCTAATCCTCAAGGAAGGTGCATCTAAATTGTCAGGACACTCTTGCAGATCAGAATCCTTATTTTCCAATCATCATCGTCATCTAGATACTGGAGTTGTAACGTTCCATTGTGCAATTTGAATATTGTTCCAACATCTTTGTACAGCTGAGAACATCCCTCTTTCGGGTCAAACTTGAATCCAATTGTATCATCTCTATAAGTAGCTATGATGATGATCTTGGAGTCATTCTCAGAGTTGCTTCTCTCCGGTACATTTGTTGACTCAGCAGAAGACACAGGTGATATCACCGTTGGGCAAAGAGGTTGAAAATCTCCTGGTCTGTGACAAATTTTCAATTCTCTCTCCATCCCTTCAACAGACTCGAGCAGAGTCTGTAATTTCTTCAATGAGTGGGTCGCCTTGCTGATCTTTCGAGATGGACATCTTAAAAGGCATTGTCGTCTGCATATCCTTTTAAGTGTTCTGGGACAAACTAGGAAAGAAAAATAACATAATTGTGATTTATTAGAATCCTAATCTGTTCATATATATATATATAATGCTCACCCCCAGTGCTTTTTGCAGCAGTCTTAAGAGTGCCAGGAAAGCGCTGTAGAAGATTGCTCAAACACACGTTCTTGGCTGATACATGTTTCTTCATCTGTGCTGGTCCTTGGCCTCCACACAAATCCTACAAAATAGTATACCAGAATTATTTTCAAATTTCATATATTGTTAAATGAAACAAAAACCTGTTGTCGAGGAGCATAAAAACCTGTTGTCTAAAATTGTTAAAGAGATTCTGTATGGTCACCGAGAGATTTCTCACTAAACTAATCTGCTCCTGATCCTCTTTTAGATCCGGAGGCAGAAAGAACTCTGTTATATAATCGTTGTAACGGGTAAAAGAGCTCCCCGTCCAGATCGTTGCAGCAGCACGTAAACCGAACTTGCGCGCATGGTGAACAACAGGGTAAGAACATATGTTCAATCTCTTGACATCTCCATATAACGAGGGCTGGTGAGTTTTAAAAGTCGTGCCAGCTGCACCTTGCCCTTCCCTAAGACGACTTTGAGAACATGCTTGTACAAATCCGCGTAACTTTTCATCATTAACATAACAAGCTTTGGTTTCAAGACATAAAATGCCTGCCCTTGTGGAGTTTGTTAAAGGCCTGCAGGGAGTCCATGTGAGGGCCAATGGCAGTTTATGTGCACAGCATGCAATTGGGAGAACCTTAGTTATCTCAGCTAACACAATTTCTCGAACCCCGTAATGCTGTAAAAAATAATATAATTAGAAACCTGAATTAGCACAAGGTGAATCAATTTCAATAAGCTTTATGTATATAAGACAGTAAAAACCAAAGTATAATGGTCCTGCTTACCCGAGTAATAAATGGTGCAGGAACGTTGGTCGTTAGATTCATTGCCTGGAAAATGATAAGATTCATCTCATATTAGCGTCAAACATTAAGATTTGATCAATTAAAAAGAAACGAAGTAGAGATTAGAAAGTGCGGAGGATGCTAACTCAAACCTTGAATGCACGCCCTACAATTTCCATCTCTGCATCAAAATTCTGTTTTGGGGCCCGAGTGACAATTTCAAGGACAGCACGGCAAGTCATGTCATGGCCTTCAAATATTGGTATGGCAATAGAACCACAAACTTGGTGATCAAGTGCGTCGTCTGCTCTCAAGTACTCCTTCTTTTTGTAAAAAAATATGTCTGAAGTCCATTCGGGAAGACCAGAGGTAAACACACGACCAGGAAGACCGAGTCGACAAATATCTTTGGTATCTATAGAGAAAGTAAATTTTGTGGACTCATGACGATACCCACAAAAGTGTGTAGAAACTAAGAAAGGTTGATCATGAGTGCTCAACACCAACTGATCTCCCAACTTGAAAGGAGCCCAAACTTGAGCCAAAAACTCTTCTTTACATTCAAATGACTCCTTCAACAAATTCAAAGCCTTGAACATGTTCCAAGCTAATGGGGGCAAACTTGACTTGTTTAGTGGAAATTCATTAACTTCGTCTTCTCTCTTGTCTGAACTCATTTTCTGCCTGAATCCTAAACACACAGACTTTTAGACCTCTATCCAAAGAAATCCAAAATACAATCTCAAAAGATAGTATCAAATAACTTTAGAAAACACACCTCCTATAAACCAGCCAGCAACAAACTTTGAATTTTAATTCTTTTAAACTGAGGACGACAAGATTCGTTTTTAACCTAATCAGAGATATATTAACCATAAATGAACCACAAGCCAAAGAATAGGGAACATTTTTTCTTTATAAGAAATAATAATTGTGCTTCAAATATGCTAAAGAATAAAATTTGGAAGCCAAAAAATCTCCTAGTACAAACACTTAATTGAACAAACAATAAAAACAAAAATCTATATTTTAATCTAAAGCAAGAACAGAAAAGCCACAATTTTTTTATAAAAGGTAAGTATTTAATAAGCATCTTATAAATAAGAACTACTGTATATAAAACACAGAAAAGAACTGAAATTGAAGAAAACCTGTGTTATTGACGATGATAAGCTTCCAGGGATGAACTAAAGCAAAGAGATGTGTGAAAACTGATATGATTTTCTCTCCCTATCTATGGACTATGGCTATGGATGGAAACTGGTGCCAGATAAAAGACTGGAGTTAAAGGTTTATATAGTATTCAATATTAAGGTAGAAACAAATATTGGAGCTTAAGGGTCACATGGTACTCACGTGGTATTCAGGCTAAGCTCCTAGAGAGTTCGAACCGCCTTAACTTTTTATATTATTATTTGTATAGGCACACCCATACCTCAACTCAGACAATATTCCAAAACCTTATATCAACACAACTTAGACATAATAATTGATTTTAATAAAGTTTTAACATGGCAATATGGGTTGATGCACATAATTCATAGCACCAGTCCAATGACTTTTTTTTTTGGTAAAATTAACATCATCCATTTTTACCACGATTTTTTTTAATAGTGTTTACACGTTCACTTTTTATAAAAGATTAAAATTGTTGAAATAAGGGTGAGTGTGTAAACGTTATTAAAGTAAAAAAATTTGTGGTAAAAGTGAATGAAGTTTTAGAAATAAATCATACGATTGGTGTTATGATACACGTGTATCAGTATATATTGTGCATTTTAAAATTTTATTAAATTTACATAATTAAAATTTATGCTTCAAATCTTTTATTTATTTATTTATTTATTTATTTATATATATATATATATTTAAACTTTAATTATATAATTTAGTTTGATAAATTTGACATTAGTTCAAGAGTGGAGAGAAAAAAAAAGACAAAAGAGAAGTAATTACAAATCTATAAAATGAGTATTATTTATTTTGTTTATTAGATTTGTTTGAGCTAATCTCTAATATCAGGGATAAATAAGATATAATTTTATATAAATAAGATATAATTTTATATAAATAAGATATGATGTTATTTAAAGCTAAAAACTATTATTCACGTCTATTTGATTGAGTATCTGGGATACTCAGTTTTGAATTGCTAATGAGTCATTGTATTTGGACCGAACAAATTATTTCCTCACAGTACTCCCGGAGTCATTTCTTAAGTATGAAAGAAGGACTGCATTTAATTGTTTAGGACACCACTTTTCATTTGTTGAAACTTGTAGTTTTGATTTTGCCGGCTATTTTGTAGCTTGAATTTCTGAATTTGTTGATTGTCGATGCTTTGTTTTCATGGTTGCAGATGTTATCATTTTTTTTCGAAACCTTGTCATAGATGGTAAAAGTCTTAAGGTTTGTTTATTTTAAATTACTTAGCCAAATTTTTATCATACACAACTTCAATTTGGTTCGTACTTAATTGTTTCTGCCTTATTAAAACCTTTTGACTGCCAAAACTTTCATTTAGGATAAAAAAATTCTATTTTTCCAAAGTCAAAAAATAGTAAAACTAATAATTGATAGATTGCTAAGGTACTACCTCCGCTTTGACACACTTTGATTTTTTTTATTTTATGGATATGGATGAGTAGCCCTTCAGTCTTTGAAGAAATATCAAATAATAACTATCTTTAACTTTCTCATCCAACTATGTGTGACTTTATGTATTCTATATATATTATAGCCGAAACTATTTTTAAATATAATTGTAAAGTTGAAGATTTTCCTTCTATTTTGTAAAGTGAAAACAAAAATGATTAGATATAATTGAGTAGAAGACATATACCATATTTATATATTTTTGAACTATTTCGGCATTTGTTATTTATTAACCTCAATGAATATTTTGTTGCTTCATTCATTTTTTACACCTTAACGCTTTAAAATTTTAAGCTAGCTTTTATAGAGGAGAAAAAAAATACTACGTATATATTAGGAAGGGTGAAGCTATTTCCTCCATAACATTGTTTATTTCCTCCATAAAACCAAAAAAAAACTTCATCTTGATATTTCGTCCATAAAAGAAATACCAATATTAACCATTTCTTCATCGAACTCCACCAAACATCATAGATTCAAACGTTCAACTCCACCAATCTATGGTGTTCTTGACCAAACACCATAAATTTGCGTTCGAAACAACCTTTTTTTAGAAAATCTGGATTTCTACAGTTTTTAGCGACAAACAACTGATTCTGAGATGCCACCTCGGAATGAGGTGCAATTTTTTTTCAAACTAAACACCTGATTCTGAGATGGCATCTCAGAATCAGGTGTCGTCTTTTTTAAATTTAAAAAACCTAATTTCGAGGTGTCATCTCTGAATCAGTTGCTTTTGAACAAAACAACTGATTCTGAGATACCGAATCAGTTGTTTTGCTTGTCGCTAAAAACTGCACATTTCAAGATTTTCTCTAAAAAAACGTTGTTTCGAACGCGAATTTTTAAGTTACATTAATGTAAAACGTAAAACACAAGATTAAATTACTTTGTTCGTTGATTAAGTGTTGTTCTCCGGTTTGGTTTGGGTTTCTTCCTTTTACATGATTAATCTTTGACAAAATTGAAGTTTTTTGTTTTAAGGTTTAATTTTATAGGGTAAAATCATATATGTTTGATTAAATTTGGGTTAAAGATGTGTTTCTTGCTAGAAGGGTTTGTATTTGGTTAATGGCATCTAATTATAAATTAGAAAGTAAAGTGAGGGTAATCTTGTAAAAGTAAGTGACAAGTATTTTGGAGAGTTTGAATTATGGAGGAAATAAAATATTTGATGATGAAATAGCTTCACCCTATTTGGAATCTCAGAATCTCTCGATGAATTGATTCTTGCATGGTTTTTAACTCACATGTAAATATACACTTGAAATGTATTTTTTTACTGCTCGTTGTCACTTTTAATACGTTATTGGACTTTTAGTTTCTTATTAATAGTTAATTTTGGTTGTTAAACCGATTGCATAACATTTTTCAGCTCATAATTCCAATGAATATTTAATTAAAAAAATAAAATATTAAAATATTAAAATGTAGTTTTTTTAAAGTCAAAGTGATATGTTTTCGCTTATATTGAGAGGTAAAAGTCTTTTCGGCCAATAGTGAGGATCTTCACTTTTTACTACACTATCCAGGTTGGATTCTTATTTGCTCATTGTTTGCATGTTTAATTAGGTCTGCATTAGTGAAGGCTATAGATCGCATATCCTCATTTCTAGTTGTCAAGTGGTTTTAGTAGCTCACTTTTGATATGGTTATCTCGGATTCAACTATTAATGAACTCAATTAGTATAATTTTTTTATTCTTGCAGATGATCTTTTTTCTCTTCTTCAATCTTTTTTTTCTATGTATCCATATTTATTTTTTGTGGCTCGACCCATTTGTTTTTGTTTTAGACCCAATTTGTTTTTCTCTAATTCAGACCCTTATATTCTTCAATTGGATCCTCAATTTTTTACTGAGCAGTAACTCGATTTCTTTTCTATCAGATCCTCATTTCCTTTACGATTATCTTCTCTTTGTCCATTATACGTTACTTTCGGTTGTCGAACTTGATAAGGGCATAAAATACCAAGTATAATAAATGATCCAATTTGTAATACATGAATGTATAAGGACTTAATTGTAAAGTAAGAAATATGTGACATAAGTACAAATATAAGGGGTATCATATAATTAGAATAAATACGGCATGTAACAGTAGGCCCCACAACTGACACTATATAAGGAAAGATTTTGTCCCCCAAAAGGGGACCTTCTAATGATTAGTACTTTATTTTGACTATTTTCTCTTTCTAGAATCTTTTACTTATTCACCTCACACCCTTCTTTCCATACACATTTCCCGATAAACAACCTTAGATATTCTGACACTTATTATTGGCGCCGTCTGTGGGAAAGAGAGATACCCGGAGATCAGGTTCCTCAAAATCTCAACCTTACCAAAAAAATTCAACGAATGAATACCGAGGCTAGGAACGGAAAGGCAAAGAAAAAAGGTTCTGATAAAGAAATGTCCTTCTCGAAGGATCAGAACTCTGAAGACTTGTTTGGTGATGATGATCAGGGAAATCAGGGCCGAAGCAAACGGTCAACCCTAATCATGACTAGGCAGCAACTATTAGACGATATTGCTAAGCTAAATGCCGAGAAGGAGTTGGCTCTGGCTGAGAAGAAAGGTTGGCTGGATGGTCGAAGCGAGCGATCATGTGAAGAAATGAAAGGAGCCCGACGTACTGTTGGTCGGGATGAAGTGAACTTTTACAAAGGCAGAAATCGAGTGCGAAGGTTCGACGGGGCTGCACGAAAGAAATCCGAATTCCGATCCAAACTTGAGTACGACTTTTCTTCAGGGGAGGGTATGTGCGAGTCTTCTTCCCCGGGGAGAGAATTATGACGCCTTAGGAAGGACAAAATAATTATCAAAGAACGAGAGCTCAGAAGGTGTAAGTCATTGCGAGCAAAGATAGTCGAACCTCAAGGTGGTAGCATCGATAAAGTGACTCCCACGTCTGTTGAAAAGATCGGTACGGTTACAGTTAACAAAGTGCAACTGAATTTCCCTCAGTTCCAATTTCCATCAGGGAGCCAGTCTTATGGCTACAGGGTGGGAAGTCAATTTGCAAACCCACTTGATGAAGGGTTGTTCGCGAGTCATGCAGAAGGCTTAGGAGACAGAACTTTTAACATCGGCATAATTGGAGGTCGTCCTCTTTGTCCGATAAAATTTTATCGGGACATCTCCCGAAGCGTTTTGATATCTCCAGATAATCACCTGGAAGATTTCAAGAATTTTATGTTAAGTTTTAACAATGACGACAATTTGGTCTGTCGAGCTTTCTCAATGACATTTAAATACAGGGCATCAAAGTGGTATAATCGATTGCCACAAGGGTGCATTAAAAATTTCGATATGTTCTGGATGATGTTCAGACAGTAGTTTGTCGGAAGTAAGAATTTCCGAGCAAATGGGGATACAATTGTTAATTGCAGACAGAAGGTCGGAAAAGTTTGAGGGATTATACTCGACGTTTTATAGACGCAAAGACAGATCTCGATTATTGTGACGAAAGCATGTCTTTAACTAGTTACAAATTAGGCTTGTTACCTAGGCCGATGAAACAAGCTCTGACGAGGAAATAGGCTTTCACTTTTTCAGCTTTGTTAGCCCATGTCGAAAAGCAGATCTTGATCGAGGAAACTGAAGCGTCGGAATTGGCAGCACAGATCCAACAGACAAATCAAGCTTCGGTGGTTACGTATCAGAAAACTCTGAAAACAAGTACAATCCCTCAGCCACAACCGATAAGTACCATAGCACCAGCAGCACATGGGAAAGGATCAGGAAATCAAAATCAGAGGATGCAAAATGGCTACCAAGGAAGTAATTACCGACCCATATCGAACAAATAGGATTGGCCTGACTATTTTGTTGATTTAACTGAATGTGTTGCAACCATCTTCGATAAGTCACGGAAGACCGTGCATTTTCCGAAGCTATTTCCGATCAGAACTCTCCGTGAAGGTCGGAACAACCGTTTCTATAGGTACCATGATGATGTAGGTCATGATACCAAAGATTGCATCGCGCTCAAGAAGGAAGTAGAAGCGCAAATTAACAGTGGTAAATTGCTAAAGTATGAGAAGAAATAAGCTCAGGAAAGCGGAGCAACCAAGCAGATTGTAGCAGTGCCAAAACAAGAAATTTCTTTTGTGATTTCTGAGGTCAATGACTCATTTGATTTGTCCACCGAATATATGGACCCGGATAAAAACAGGAATATAATCAGACTGATTGAGGAAATAGTACCCCTAACACGAGAAAATATAAGAAAATTATGCAAATTGTTTGAGTCTCTAACTATCTTCGGGGGTGATTCAATGGCACGTATTACCAATTCTTCACGAAAGAGGCATGCAGTTAATCTGGCTACTCAGTTAGAGGCAAGAACTTTGCCTCCTTTGTACCAAAATCTGTCTCATATTCTATGCTTCGATGACGATGAGATGAGAGACATTTTCGGCCCTCATGAGGATGCAATCGTGATTGTAGTGGCTATTGCAGGGGAGGAGGTGCAAAGAATTTTGTTGGATACCGGTAGTTCAGCAAATATTATTTTCTTATCGACCTTCTCAGGGTTCAGGAATAAACCATTGACCGTAAAATCAGATCGTACAATTATCAGCTTCACAGGAGCATCAACAGAAGTAGTTGGTGAATTTGAAGGGGTGGTTCAGCTCGGAAGAGGGACTTTTAAAAAAGAAGTAACAGTTTTGTTTATTGTCATTGATGCACCCATGTCGCACACTGTAATTTTTTGCCGCTCTTGGTTGTCAAGAATGCATGCCGTAACTTCTATGGTTCATCAATGCGTGAAGTACATAATCAGAAACAATGTCGGTGTTGTCAGAAGCAGCCAAAAGACCGCGAGGGAATGTTACCAAGCAGCTTTGGCAGTATAATAAGATAAGAAATGGTCGATGTGAGGGATTAGCAGTTAACGGGGTCGGCCCATGGATCAGAGCCTGTGGACGATCCTAGGAGACCCCGGGTTTATTACTTATTGATGAAAGTTGTAAGAGTTATGAGTTTTCCAAAGGAAAAGTCCTGGAGATTGTGGTAAACTTGTCCCCTTGGTTCCGGAAAAAGTTGATTGATTTTCTTAAGCAAAAGCTACATTTGTTTTCCTGGTGCTCAAAAGATGTTACGGGAGTCCCTGAAAGCGTCATCTATAACCAATTGTCTATAAATCCAAGTGTTCGACCCATAACACAAAAGCGCCAAGCGTTTTCTCAAGAAAAGACAGAGGAAATCATTTCAGAGTTCGAAAGATTGACAAGAGTAGGGCATATACGGGAGTCCTGATATCCGCGTTGGACAAGAAATCTAGTTCTGGTTAAAAATAAAAAAGGAAATTGGAGAATGTGTGTAGACTTCACGGACCTCAACCCAGCATGTCCCAATGATCCTTTCCCAATACCAAGGATTTATTAGTTGGTAGACTCGACATCAAGTAACAATTTATTATCTTTCATGGATGCCTACGCAGGGTATAACCAGATAAAGATGGATCTTAAAGATTAGGAAAGTACTACATTTATTACAGGAAGGGGTTTATATTGTTACAAGGTTATGCCATTTGGTCTAAAAAATGCGGGGTTACCTACCAAAGGCTTGTGAATAAGGTTTTTGAGGAACAAATCGGACGAAATGTAGAGGTTTACATTGATGATATGTTCGTCAAAAGCGTCATCGATGAAAGTCATTTTGCAGATCTAGAAGAAACATTCAGGAACCTTGGAAAAGTGAACCTTAAACTGAATCAAGAAAAATGCTCTTTTGGAGTTCGATCTGAAAAATTCTTAGGGTTCATGATCAGCGAAAAAGGGATAGAGGCAGATCTAACTCAGTTAAACGCTCTGAACAATATGGCACCTCCGAGGAATGACCGGGCGATTAGAAACGCTGAACAGATTTATTTCGCGATCTTCGGACAAGTGCGCACCATTTTTTCAAGTGCTAAGGAATGCTACGAATTTCAGATGGACTCCTGAATGTACCGAAGTATTCCTCAACATCAAGAATTATTTATCATCCTCAACGTTGCTGACAAAACGACTACCCCGGGAAAATTTGTTTCTTTATATAGCGGTTTCAGAGCATGCGATGAGCGCAACGTTAGTTCGAGAAGATTATAGGATCCCTAAAACTGTCTATTACGTGAGGAAAAGTTTGCTGGACGCAGAAAAGCGGTACTTAAAGATTGAGAAATTAGCATTGGCCCTGGTAACAGCCGCTAGAAAAATGCAACCGTACTTCTAAGATCATTCGATTATGGTTCGAACCGCTTTCCCCCTTAAAAGTGTGTTACAGCGACCCGATATTTCTGGCCGTATGTCAAAATGGTCGGTAGAATTGGGGATTTCGATATAGATTTTGAACCGAGAACGACTATCAAAGGGCAAGCATTAGCAGACTTCTTGGTGGAATTTCATTCCGGCAGACCCAAAGAAGTAGTAGTCGAACCAGAAATTAACATGGATGAATGGATAGTCAGTTCAGATGGTGGTTCAAGTATCAACGGATGCGGGGGTGGTGTTCAAATTTTTACACCAACCGATCTGTTTTGGTTTCAAGGCTTCGAACAATGAACCTGAGTATGAAGCAACATTGACAGGCCTAAGGTTGGCACAGATTTGCGGAGCAAGAAATTTCCGGCTAATCAGGGATTCGCAGCTACTGATTAATCACGCAACGGGACAATCCGAGGCAAGGAAAGAGCAATTAATGCAATATTTAGAGGCTTTAAGAATTTTGGCTTCGCTGTTTAAAAAGGTTACTTATAAACATGTCTGAAGGAAAGATAACACATTCGCCGATTCACTGGCGGCAACGGCGTATGTGGGAGAATACCCATGGATTTTGACGCAAGAGTATCCGTTCATTTTGAAGAGAAAAGACCTGGAAAGTCGACCAAACGTAGCTTGTCAAATTTCAATGGTTTCAAATACTTATTGGAGGAGCAACATTACGAATTTTTTGACAGAGAAAGTGTTTCCTAATGATAAGAATCTGGCAAAATGTGCTCAGAACAAGGCGCGAGCCTTTGCTTTGTTGGGAAATGTTCTTTACAAAAGATCTGCAAGCAGACCTTTGTTAAGATTTCTGGGGAGTGACGAATCACAGATGGTATTCTCCGAATTACAGGACAGTGAAGGATCGACACACTGCAACTTCAAGATATTCATTAGGAGAGTCCTCTTGTCAAGTTTTTATTGGCCTACGTTATCTGTTGATGCTAAGGAACTGTTCAAAAGATGTGATACATGCCAGAGGTTTTCCAATTCGATCCACACTCCAGTAGTCCCCATAGAGTCCATTTTTTAGGGTATTCTCGTTCGATAGGTGGGGAATAGACATGGTAGGACCAGTTCCACTAGCAACTGGAGGAAGGCATACTATTGTGGTAACAGTGGATTATTTTTTGAAATGGGTGGAAGCAGAGCCGTTGTCAGGCACCAAAGCTAAGGATGTGGTGAAATTCATATGGTCGAACATTTCCTGTCGATATGGGGTCCCTTAGAAGGTAACCATGGATAATGGTCCTCAGTTCGACAGCAACAAAATGAGAGAGTTCTGTACCAATCACAATATATAGCAGTGCTTTTGAGCCCCATTCCATCCTTGAGCGAACGAGCAGGTCGAAGTTACTAACAAAACGATCATCAGCGGTTTAAAAAGGATATTGGAAGGAAAGGCTGGAAAATGGCCGGATTTCTTAGAAGAGGTATTATGGGTATACCAAACCACGTCAAGAACAGCGACACATGAATCACCTTACGATTTGGTATACGGAATGGATGTGGTAATCCCAGCGGAAACAATGTTCCCTTCGTTCAGGATCGGTCATTACAAGGAGAGCGTCAACGATGAAATCGAGTTATGGCTTTGGATTTGATAGAAGAAAAGTGAGCTAAGGCTCATCTCAGTTCTTTATATTATCAGACCCTGATGAGGAGTAGGTATGCATTGAAAGTTCGGAGAAGAGACTTCAAAGTTGGGGAAAATGTTTTACGAAAAGTTTTCCTCCACACAAAAGACAAAGTTGGCACCAAACTGGGAAGGACCGTACCAAATGGTAGAAAAAGTAAAATCCGGGACTTATCGTTTAAAAGATAAGTTTGGTCGACCTTTGCGTCTCCCGTGGAACATCGAGCATCTTAAATTGTATTCAGAATGAGTTGTAATTTTTATCGTTCTACTCTTCTCTTGTAAAAGAAACTTTTGTCGGGGGCACACTCTTTCCTACCCTGGTGGCGCAGGGAGGTTTTAATGAGGTGCCTACATAAACCGACCCATTTTAGTAAAATTTTAGAGCCTAAAAATAAGTGTGCAAAATATCGAACCCACTAAGAGTGGTTTTTCAACTCTCAAGTTGATCAACAAAATGTCGAACCCACTAAGAGGGGTTTTTCAACATTCAAGTTGATCAACAAAATGCCGAACCCACTAAGAGGGGTTTTTCAACTTTCAAGTTGATCAACAAATTTTTGAACCCATTAAAGGGGTTTTTTCAACTTTCAAGTTGATCAACAAAATTTCGAACCTCTTAGAAGGGTTTTTTCAGCCATAAGTTGATCTACAAATTTAAGATGTAATAAAATACATTAAACATTTAGCATCGGAAACTGATCACTTCCAGTTGCAAAAAGATAGTCTTAAAACAAAAATAACAAGTCCGAACAAAAGCCCGCCATAAACAAGTGCGGCTTCGGGAATAAAAGTCCAACGACAAAACAAATTGGAAACGGAGAAAAGAAAAAGAACATAAAACCTGAATTGCAAATTTCAAGCATCAAAGAATTCATCGGATGGATCGGAGTCTTTAACCGTATGGTCGAAACAGTCGACGCCTACTGGACGGTTTTTTTTTTAACATTTAACAACGTTGACCCAAATGGCATCCGAGACCACAAGGCATGAAATATAAATATATAAATATATAAATAAAAATAAATAAATAAAACAAAAATATAAATATAAATATTTCTCAAATATAATATAAGATTAACGATATCAAGTTATTTAACGTGCTTATTAGATCTATTTATATAGAATTTATAAATGTTAATAAATAAATAAATGTAGAATCTAACAATTTATAATACAGAATTCAAAAATTGGGTAAAAAGCCTGGATACTGTTGCTGTTTCTAGGTGTTGTTTTGTTTTGGCTGCATACGGCATCATCACATTGGTACTTGCAGTCTTATCTCTTTTCTTACTTACTTCAAAGATCAGTCTGGCCTTTCGAGGGAACGAAAAGACGGATGAGGTTCTTTTTTCTACTATATTACTTAAGCTGTTCGTTTACCAATTACATCGACCCGACAGACCTCTTCTTCTTTTTTAATTCAAAAATATTATAACTCTGTTTAATATGTTAGCTTTTGATCGGTCATGTATCATGAACTTAATCATGTTATTTTTTATTTAAATTTAAATTTTTTTTTTTAAATCTTGTTTTTAATATATTTTAGTGTTTTTATTTTTTATTTAAATGTTTTAGTTGACTTATAAAAAGATTGTTTTTTGTAAATTAAAAATCAAGCTATAGCAAATTTATGTATTTTTAAAAATATTAATTATTATTGGAGAGGGAATTTAGTAATAGCGATATGTTATGTAAAATTAAAAAATAAACGTGTTATTATTTTAATTTTTTTTATAGAAAAATCTTCTATTATTTTAGGATTTCAATCTTTTTATATAGGATATTTACAATACAACACTCAATCACTTCCTGACAACTCTCCATTTTCTGTTGTGCTCGATCATGAGTTCATATTCTGCTCACATTTCATTGCCATTGCTTTATTATTGTTTTTAGTGGCCTAGTTTCTCGTAACAACTATTCGTCGTCGGTCGAGATACGATTCTCCTTTTACACAAGTGACATCTGGATCTTCTGCGGATGTATTTCCTCTTGTGTTGTACTATCGATGGTACCTCGTCCCAATCTCCTTCTATAATCCGTTGTATGGTTATACTTTAGCAAGTACCCTTCGACTATCGCTTCATTGTCGAAGGCACCTCGTCCTAGCCGATTGGTATAAGCTGGTGACGGGGTCATGCCTTATCAGGACTCCCCCGAGTCCTTGTAAATGTGAACTATGTTTAAGAGTTCACATTTTAGAAAAAATATATAGTTTTATTCATGATGGGGTATTAGTTTATCCATTATTCACACTATTTCCACGTAGCATGTATAATTATTTCTCTTAAATCATGTTGTCACGCATGCGATTATTATTATTTTTTGTGAAAAAACGTTCAATAAATAAAAGAGTTCATACAAGTACCTAGGGCATACCTCGAGGATAAACAATCGACAAGTGAAAGTTGAAAAATAGGTAGCCGAAGTAATATAGCAGGAACAACAGAAGAGACTATCTAGAACAAAACTAAGTGGAGAGATCTAAAATCATAAATGCTACTCAAACAAGTCCATCGAGCCAACCCAAGGTGACCTCTAAGGAAGTCCCCAGCAAGTCCGTAATCCAACTACTCAAGACAGAATCGGTAGAACCTGCAAATAAAGAAGAGAACAAGTAAAGGATAAGTTGTTACAAATGCCAGCAAATTTTGGTACCATGGAATCTGAACCGAAGATCATAAAACAATTTGGTGAGAAACAAGAGTGGCATTGGTCGGAGGGGAACCAAAAAATCGTGAGTTCCTCTCCTTCCAGACGTGGTAAATAGCCGCGCTGAAACAAATACACCAAAGGTGACAGTTTTCAGAATGATACCAGTTTGACGCCTTGTAAACCCAAGATTTCCAATTACTATGAGTGAAAGAGAATCCAAGTTTAGAACTAGCATTGGTCCAAATACTCTAAGTAAAAGTATAGTTAAGGAGTAGATGAGCTATAGTTTCAGAAGTAGAGTTGTATAATATACAATCACGTGGGGTATTGGCACCCCAGCTGAGTAACTTATCCCTAGGGGAAAGCTTGCCTTGGAGAGTAAGCCATAAAATAAAAGAGTGACGGGGAATATTTATTTATTCCATACTAACCCGGCCCACCCCACGAATGGGGGGGGGGGGGGGGGAGAGAGGGAGAACGAATGACGTTATAAGTATCCTTGATTGTGAACTTGATGCATCCAACTTTCGCTATCCTAAAACGGACGTCTTTTGAGAAGATGTTGGGTGAAGGAAGAGTGAGGATGATTCTGTTGATCTCCTTGAGATTTGCGTTACTTCTAGCTCTTGCAGATCTGACATTTTAAGGCTAATTCCAATTTCTATTGAGGATGATATCCGAGACTTTGAAGTTCTTCCCGAGTTTGGAATCATCAATGATATTGGAACCGTAATGCAAAGCAAGAGAGGTGGGAAGAAGTCATGGATCAAACCGAAAGAAAGAACTTGATCCATTACCGATCGCCACCCTGTACAATTTGCTCGCCAATGGGTAAAGACGAAGAATTTTCCTCCAAGTCCAAGAATAATCCAAGCACTCCAGATTGAATGATTGTTAGTACTGGTAATAGATCAAAGATGCTTGAGGACAACCGCATGATTCCAGATTTTAAGGTCTAGGATCCCAAAGTCACCCTCTTTTGTGAGAGAGGTAATGTTGGACCACGCTACTTTAGCCCCATGGGTTTTCAAAGCAAAACCCGACCAGAGAAAACGACAGAGATATTTGGTAAGCTCTTTAATGATCCTAGAAGGAAGGATAAAGATTGAGGACTAGTAAATTTTCCCAGCGAATAAGACATATTTGATGAGGTGAAGTCTACCCACATAGGACAGAGCTTGGAAATCCAAGAGTTGATCTTGGCGATAATCTTGTGAAGAAGAGGACGACAGCTCGAATGAGTAAGACGACCAGTAAAAAGAGAAACTCACATGTATTTGACTGGGAGAGAGCCTTCAAAGAAACCCATAATGGAAAGAAGCTCGGTTCGAAGAGGGTGATTGATATCTGCGATGAAGATGTGGCTTTTAGAAGGATTGACTTTGAGACCAGAAAGAGCATAGATATCTTCCAGGGCCTCATTGATATGAAGAAAAGAATTAACGTCACCATGACAAAAAATCATAAGGTCATTTGCAAAAAAGAGATTTATGATTTTAAGTTTGTGGCATTTCCAATGGAATTTGAAATTTTTGTCATTACTCTTCTCCTTAAGGGTAATGGAAAAAAATTGCATGACAAGGACAAAGAGGAAAGGAGAAAGCGGGTCTTCTTTCCTAAGGCCCTTTTTGCGTTTGAAGTTGCCAAAAGGGTTACCATTGATGATAATGGAGTATGAAGGGGAGGAAATGCAATTGATAATCCAATTGATCATCTTATCTGGGAAATTCATAGTCACAAGAATGTCCAGGATGAGATGACAACGAACATTGTCAAAAGCCTTCATAAGGTCGATCTTAAGAGCAACCATTAACATTAGAATGGTAGCCTTTAAGGAGCTCTTAGGAAAGAAGGATGTTGTCCGAGATGTTTCTTCCTGAGACAAATGCCGATTGGGAGTTATCAAACAGACAGGTAAAATAATCTTTAATTCTATTAGCTAATATTTTAGAGATAATTTTGTAAACAACATTACAAAGAGCTATTGGTCTAAAATCTGCAGCCACCGAAGGGGGATCGTTTTTGGGAATAAGAGTAATGGAAGTGGAGTTCCAAGAGGTGTTAATAATTCGGAATGGAAAACTTCAAGAACATCATTACAGATATCATCCCCAACAAAATTCGAGGAGGATTTGAAAAAGAAATAATTAAAACCATCAGGCCCAGACGACTTATTACTATCAAGTTGAACATAGCAGATTTGATCTCCTCACGAGAGATCTCACGGACCATGGAGACCTTGTCAGAATCATTGACTTTGGTTGATAGAAGAGAGGAAACTTTCTCCAACCTCGGATAACCCGATGGATGCCGAGTACCAATGGATGTTTCGAAGTAATTCACAAAAAACTTAGAAACACGATCCTAGGTTGAGGGTGACCTAGGTTGAGGGTGACAATAGTATGGTCGAAGGAACGAAAAAATCCAAAGTGAGCAAAAAAAATAGGAAAGAGATCATCGCAGTCAAGATTAACCAAGACACGATCAATTTTAGAGAGAATGTGATGGGACGATTGCTTATTGATCCAAGAATAGTGGAAGCTAGTGGATCTAAGATACCAGAAATCATCAATAGCCGAAGACCAATTTTCGGAGGATCCTATTCGCTCTGCTGGATGACGGATGATGGATGACATTATAATCCCCCAAGGTGACCCAGGGAATGCCCTGATTGAGTTTGGAAATGGTAATTAAATCATTCCAAAGATGAGTACATTCTATAGCCTCATTGAACGCATAGGCCGTGGTGAACCTGAAATAGGCATTGAAGTTGTGGCACTTGGCCGAACAATGGATGAATTAGGGAGATTGAGAAAGTATAGAGACAGTGATAACACTGGGGATCCATGTTATCTAAATTCTACCCAGGGGGTGGGAGGAATGATTGGTGATAACATTCCAAAAGGGAGCAATAATTCTAAGAATTGAATCAACTTTAGAGTATTAGACTTTAGTTTCGACTCAAATTAACAGAGATACTATTACTAATTATAAAATAGCTAATATTTTTTTGTCTAACGGGGTCATTAAGACCCCTCACATTTTAAGTAGCAATAGTCATAAGAAAACAGACTTACAGTACGTCAGACGATGGTCCTGTCAGACAACTTACCCTTTTTACCTCGATCATTGGCATTAGTGGAACAAAGCCTTTTAGGAAACAATTCGTCCTCCTCTTCACTATCATCCTCCTTATCCTCATACAAGGGGCAAGCTGATGACCGAAGACTAATTCCAAATCCCTTTTGGAAGGGTCAGACTCCTCTAAAGAATGAATAAGAATACTCGAAGATGGGGCCCTCTTGGAACCTTTGGTATAATGGCGAGTAGGATGACAAAAAACTATGCACCTTGCACACTGAGAGGGAAGCTCTTGATATTCGAAGTTCTCCTGTAAAAAACTTATTAATAGATAAATCAAAATAAATCCATAAATATAAGTTTTAAAAACTATTAAAATAATTTTAAGAAAATATATTTGACCAGAGGACCTCGTAAACTTAGTAAAACAGCCCCATAGGTCTCTCCACCAATAGGCTAATAAAGAAATAGCCATAAATATAAATCATTAAAACCTTTAAAATACTTTTAAGAAAATAAGTAAGATAAGTAAGAAGCCTTTTAGGGTGATACAGATAGGTCTCTCCACCAATTTCTGAGGACGATGAAATAGAAAGGAGACTAAAAGCACTCTGATGAGCCAACACATAAGGCCGGTACTGAAGGTAAGAGGTCGCGAACAAGAAAAGCCGACTTGGGGAATAAAATATGGTCATGCCCATCAACAGAAAGCAAACCATGACGACAAATCTAGGTTTACCAGCGCTGTCATCAAAAGTAGCAAACCAATCATCGACGGCGACAACGCATTCATCAACTGCGACGATCCTATTAAAAAAACGCATGTCTTCTTATACGGCTGCAAGATCTATGGTTACTCCGACGGAGACACTACCTGCAAACAAGAAGATAAATCCAGACATAAAATATCGATGACGCGGCTGAGAATGATGGAGAAAAAGCGACACATTCGTATAGGCAGACAGGAAAATCTGAGATGCACGATGAAAGCCAAGGGACGACGTGGTTAGATCGACGCTGAATTTGTCAAAGGGAACAAGGAGGGGAACTATCTTGAGGGAAATAATAGTCTCGATTCGGAGAGATATTCGTGGCGGAGAAATAAAAAGAACACAAAAATATGCTCTTATGGACGGACGGAAAAACCCGAGAGCCACGATGGAAGCCACTAGACGTCGGCGACGGAGGCACACCGACTGACTCACTAAGAACATAAAGGAAAAACATCTCGAGACTACGCTTTCCCATGGATCTTCAGTAATCTGGGCTGGTGAGATCCACTGAAATCACGCATACATCAACGAGAGATCCAAGATCCTTGAACTTCCCAAGAGAGCCGAGAGTCACGCTTGAAGCATAAGGACGACGATGAGGGAAAAAAGATGGCAGGACTATCAAACTGTTCGTAATGACACTATCAAACTTGCTTTCGTATTCTTTCAAGGGTTCGATGTACCCTTGTGTGTTTTTTTTTTATTTAGCCTCGAAAGTCCATGTAGCCTAACCAATCACTAGCTATAAATATTACAGGACTATTAGTCGCCTAGCTCCGTATATGTGGGCCAATTTTAGGCTTGCTAGCACTACTTCGTACTCTTTTGCGTTATTGGTTACTTTGAAGGAAAATTGTATTACTTATCTGATTTCCTCCTTAGTACGTATCTTGAATCTAATTCCAACACCCCATAATTATATTTGAAGCACCATCCACCTATACTATCCATTACCGGGTGTACACCTCTTCTTCAGTAATTTCTTCGTCCAAACCCCTGCATTCTACAAACTCATTGATGAAATGAGCTAGTGCTTGATGTTTTTTTGTTGGTCTTGGCTCATAGAGTATGTCGTGAGCTCTCAATTCAACTGAACATCTCATTAAGTTTCCCGAAATATTTGGCTTTTGGAGTACGTTACGTAACTGGAATGAGGTACGCAGGATGATGGTGTGACTCTGAAAGTATATGTGCATTTTTCTAACTGCGACAACTAAAGTGAAGGCCAATTTTTCTAGGTTGGAATACCTGGTTTCTGTGTCTACCAATCCTTTACTGAAATAATACAATGGTCGTTGTAGCCCCCGCTCACAACGGGGAATACTACCCTTATAGCGCATAATAATGGGCTCATTAAGAGGAATGATAACTTGATGCCCAGAGTACTGGACCACTTGGGGAAAATATGGCCCAAGCGCAACGGATAGAAGAGTAGTCTGAAATTATTGCGGAGGTGACGGTGGAGAATGGGAAGCTAACGACTATGGTGGGTAATCTGAAGGGTAAAATGGAATTGTAGTGTAAACAGCTGATGAAGAAAACAGAGGCCGACTTGGAGGAGCGAGAGAGACAAATAATGGAGGTGGTCATGGGAATGTTGGCCAAGAAACAACAGAAATCTGTAGCCGAGCTCCTAACTCTAAATCCTAATATGAGGCTAGGCTCTTTGTAAAGATTTGCGCTTGTTGAAATGCATCAGCAGACTAGGGGCGCATCGACCTTTGTGCCTGCGCATGCAGAACAAGATAGGAAAGGTGGTCCTACTAGTACCTATGGGGTATGTTCCGTAGCAGACTGAGATAAATCCCGTGGAGGCAAGAGTTAACGACCCTTCGGTGGTATCTGATAATTTAATGTATGAAATTCTGTTTCGTCCATTATTGCTTCTTGATATTGGAGATTTGCTTTGTGATTGGAAGACATGTGTTTGTTAACTGTTATTATGCTTTTGAAAGATCGTTACAAGGTCGAGTTCAGTAGGGGTCATTGCGTAGTGATGAGTAAGACTTTCTCTCAGCTTATTCGTGACGAGGTCAATTAGATCCATTGCGTGGCCCCCATACGTGCTTTATACTTTGATCAGTTCGCTATTATATCATATGAGGCTTAGTATGGCCTTTATGTAGCATGTCGGCATGACCAATTAGCCCGTTCGTATTTAATGAACTCAATCGTCTAGGCTCAATATGGCTATTACGTAGCCATTAACGTTTTTAGAGACCCGTTCGCAGTTTTAAGGATAGATAAAGCTTAACAGACCAACACACATATTAGAGAAAACATTAAAATTGTATTAAAGGAATAAATAGAGTCAGATCCCTTAATAAAAAAAACCTTATGCGCCATCAGGGGAAAAAAGAGTGCATCCTCTAAATTACTATGCTTGGCGATACAACTTTAGGTTATTTATATTCCAAGAGTGCTTTAAGGCATGTCCCTCTACATCCAGAAAGGCATGCTCCACTGTGTCCCTTGGAGATAATGGTGTACAGACCTTCTCAATTTGGTTCTAACTTGCCAACTGCCTTGTCACCGGATCTTTGACACGTTTTCTTCATAACCATATCTCTTACTTGTATGCTTTGGGGCTTTAATCGAGCATTGAAACGTCCTCGCATCAGGATCATGTAGTGTTATGCTCAAGAACCTTCTTGATCACTTCATTCTTCTATAAGATCAACATTCACTACTCGATCGGTAGTATTATTGTCTTCATAATAACTTGCGATTTGGTGGCTCGATATAATTATTTGTGCTGGTATCACGGCCTCACTACCATAGACGAGTGTGAAATGAGTGTCACGATTTTTAGTCTGTGGGGTAGTCTAATATGCCCAAATGACCTCGGTTAATTTATCTGGCCATTTTCCCTGGTTATGTGTCTTTTGGCCCGTCACAGAATTTCGAAGAAAGGATGGCTTTTAACTGAGGCTCTGGAAAGAAAGCGGGACAGTGCTAGTAGACATCTCGTCAGACAGTGGACCTCCTTGACGTTACTTAGTGGTGTCATTTCTATAACTACTTGCAACTGCGTGGGGTCGGCTTCGATGCACCTTTTACAGAGCACATAACCCAAAAGTTTTCTGCTGCGTATGCCGAAAGACCATTTCACCAGGTTGATCTTCAAATTGAACCATCATAATAAGTCAAAAATCATTTGAAGCACCTCGAGTTTCTTATCGGCTGTGTGGATCTTGACTATCATGTCATGGATATATACTTTCATATGCTTTCCCAAATGATTGTTAAAGATATGATTCCCCAAACGCTCGTACATGGAACCTCCGTTCTTTAAACCAAACGACATCACAGTGTACCAAAACATGCCTCGTTTGGTTTGGAATACTGCGTCATCTTTATCCGTCGGGTTAAGGCGAATCTGATTGTAACCTGAGTACGCATTCATGAAAGAAATAAATTCACAAATTGAAGACGAATCCACATCTGATCAATACAATTTATTGGGAATGCATTTTTGGGGAATGCTTGATTTAAATCGGTGAAATCAACGTATATACGTCATGAACACCTTTTTTTTTACTAACACCGGGTTCGTCACCCAGACTGGATACCGTGCTCATTGAATATGTCCAAGCCGAGATAATTTGGCCACCTCAGCGCTTATAGCCTCCTGCTTCTCAACTGAAAATGAGCATCTCTTCTGCCGCACCTGTTTGCCGTACAATTCAATTGCTAGGTCATAGAGAATAACAGAGGGATCGACCCGTGATACATCACTAGTATTCCATGCAAAAACATCCAAATTGTTTCTTAATAATTCAAGTAATATCTACTTAAATGTAAAATTCAAACTGTTACCTAGTCGCAAAGTGCGTCCCTCTCCCACTAACTTCTCAACTAAATCTGGCGGGTCTTCATCAGGCTTCTTCGTCTCCCTAGGGCCGTCAACGGGACCCTGCGAGGGTAGTGCTCTGCCTATTTTCTCATGCACCCCCTTGCCAGTTAATTTCTATCAGAGAGTCTTTGTGGGATCAAACATCACTGTATAATACATCTTGGCATTCAGTTGGCTTCCTCTAATGATGTTAACTACGCTCCCTACTGGGTGTTTGATACATTTTCGAAATGTGTACAAGATGACCTCCATCCGATACAAACAAGGTCCCCCGATGATTGCATAATAAGAACTGGAAGCATCTGAAATTATGAAAAATCTCTTAAGCTCTTTCTTGGTATCCCCATAACTGAGTTTAACCATGAATTTGACCTCTCCCACGCGCTGAGATGCCTTTCCTTCGTATCTAACCAAGGTTCATTGGGTAGGCTTCTAGGGCGTCACTTCATCCATATGATCGTAGTTGGCTTTGAAGATGATATTGGTCGAGCTACCTCCTTATACTAAAACTTGTGTTACCATTGCTCCACCAATATCTAGATTCACAATTAACTTGTCTTCATGCCGCGTACTGACCCCTCTCAGATCTTCATCATTAAATGTAAGGTCCGCAATATGATCTTGCTAGTTGTGGTAGAAGGAAGTTTCAACTGCCTATACTTTGTGGTTGACCGTTGTTTGTTTATTTGACTTTAAGTTGCGGGTTCTCTTAGAGTTTCCTCTAGCAATAGTGAATAGTGATGTTGAGCTGTCATTGGTGTTAGAAACTGAATTATTGGCTGTATCGGATTGTCCGCCAGTACAAACACTATTAGCGCTAGCTCCCAAGTCATCGGTTACTGCGGAACGCCCCCTCCCCCCGGTAGTGGAAAACAACCTATGTTATTTTCATGTATCTGCCCTTTTAGCATCGCAGGGATTTTCCTCATCAAGGGGTTGGATTTCCTCTCTTGGCTTGGTCTAGCCGCAACAATCTTGCTATTTACTGAACTGGACGAGTTTGCCGTAATCTATCAGCTTTTGAATTTCTTCTTGGAGTTGCCAAAATTCGCCAGTCGTGTGACCGTAATCATTGTGAAAGGAGCAAAAAATATATGTTCGAAATTTTAGAACCTAGTGCGCTCATCATTAGAGGGGGCTGATACTTCATTCTTTGTTTCGTTCGAGCATAGATAACCGAGATGGTCTCGGTCAAGGGATTGAACCGTCTGGACGGGTTCTCATAGTGCGTTGGTCGGAAAATAGGATCCCGGCGAGGGTCGTCATATGTCATCTTTCGGTCAAACGACCCTCTTTGGGATTAGAAACATGCATATTCAGTGAGTCCCCTTTCATAGCATCGTCCACTCAGATGAACGTGTCTGCTCGAGCTAGTATATATCTCATTTATCCGTTGAGAATCTGATTAAGTAAGTGTATAGCTCCCCTCGTTAACCCAGGCCTTTCTTGAGGGATACAACAACCATATTTTATTCTAGATCTGGCAAAGCATTCATAAAGTGGACAGAGAATTTAACATAACTTTTTAAAGACTCACCTCTTCTTTGGTAGAGATCCATAATCGAATCTTGCTCACGCCGTAGTTCTTTGTTGTCCACAAATCTCTCTCTGAAAGCTCTCTATAGGTCAGTGAAATCGTAAGTATACCCCTTGGGTAGGCTGCTGAACCAGTCCATTGCGTTATCCTTGAGAGTCATAGACAAGATTTGATAGAGGATAGCATCATCAGGGTTAAAAGCCATCATCATGTTGTGGAATTGCTCCATATACCTTTCTGGGTCCATGTTCTATCATATGCTTCCATCATGCAAGTGCGGAAGCTCTTAACACTAGTATGATATTGTCCGCTTTGGCTACCGAAGGCCCTCACGGCTTTGCATTTGGTCTACTGCCAAAAGGCCTCATACTAGTTTAGATATGTTATTACTTATATACAACTGATCCTTCCCATGTTTAACCGATGTGGGATGTGGAAATTTGGTCGCCACCCTAACATAAATATTTAATATTATATAATACTGTATCGGTAATCGCAAGCAAACGAAAATTAATTTGGAATTATATTTTTTTTCTAAAGTGTCAGCTATTTATAAACGGAGAGAGTATCTAGAATATTTTACATACAGCTCAAACCTCAATTTTGAGGCAGACCCGGAAATCTGTTGGTGATAAGTGGTCAACTCCAAGCCATCTCCAACATTAAAAGGAACCCAAATTTGAACCAAAATGGCTCATTCAGATGACTCTTGAAGAAAGACAAGCCCTCCTCAATTGGACGCACATTAGATGACAAAATGCTCAAGGGCCTTGACATGATTGTTAACACTAATGATGATGCATTACATATTTTGTTACTATCTGAGACTTTTGATAATTTTTAAAATCAGAATTTGAAGTTGAATCTGGTAAAATATTCTCATGGGGTATGAGTAGGAAACTCCTTAGGTTATATGTTTAGTGAACGAGGTATTTAAGCTGGTCATGTAAATTAAAATCATTGATTACTATTACTCCATTCAATTCTATTAAATAAGTACAACAACTGAAGGGACGTTTTAATAGCTTTGTCAAGATATATATCTCAAACTCTAGATATAGGCCATGTTTTTTTTATATTTTAAAAGGGTTAAAAATATATGTTTTGATAAAAATGTGTCAAGGATTTTGATTATTTACGTAACATATAGAGAGTCGTTATTTATATATATATTGACATTTTCGGTCAACTCTATCCTTGTTCGTATAGAAAATGGTGCAACAACATGTATATCATGTGAGTAAGAGTTTGGTTAATTCATAAACATGTATTTTAATATAGAAAAACTAGTTATTGATTTAATAGTGGCATCACGTAAATTCGACATTATTTCCAAAGTCATATTATTGTATCGAGTACTTGTTTCTCTTCTAAAATTGTATATCCAGTTGCATCCGGCTTTTTAAAGCGTTGGTCTATTGATCTGTGGAAGTATGAGATACATTATAATTCACGTACAATAATTTTAGGATAACAAATTGCATATTTTATTAATAAATTTTAGAGAAAATGATCTAGTATTAGAAATGAAAATGCAAGTGAAATTATTATTAAGGAACAATCAAGGTTTGTCCGAATATACAAGGCCTCTCGTTCCAATGGTAATGTAACTCAGATTATCTTAATAACTCATGATGGGGAAGGTTTTACTGCTACAAATAATGAAGCTAAAAATGATCCAATGTTAGCAAAATTTCATATAACTCGTATATGTGATGCCATGATAATATGACTAATATTAGATTCTCTGTTGATAATAAATCATGCACAATGAGAATATGAGAGGATATTTGGTAGTATGGAAAATGATAATTGTGTGTATAAGCGAGTACCTTAATAAATATGCAAATGCAGACTCATTAGCTAAATGGAATGTCTAAATGATCATCATTTAGTTATATTGAAATTTAAACCACCGGATGAAGTGCAACTTGATATTTTTCATGCTTAGTTCTCACATGAAAAATTGAATTCTTCATCAAGTAAAGAACACTAATATTATCACATAATATAGTCACTCATTGCTCTATATGGGTGACATCACTCAATAACCCTTTCAAAATATGGTTTCCTTCATTAATTTAACGCCATGCATATATTCGGCTTCCGTAAATGACAAGGAAATGACCTTTTGAAAAAAATAATTTCACCTAACCACTCCTCCAAGAACAGTACACATGTAACCCCACGTCGGTTTCATAATGTTAACATATTCTACATAATCAGAGTCAACATACCCATCCGACATCTTATCACCCTTGTATTTCTGATTATAGAACAACCTAACTTTAGTAGAACTCTTTAAGTATCTCATGACCACTTAAGGTCTTTCTAGTGAGGCTTCACCAGATTTGACATAAATATGTCCAAAACACATAATTTAGTTAGATCAGATCTTGTGTATATCATCACATACACAATGCTCCCAACTACATTTGCATAGGGTGTCTTTTGTATAAAACTATTATATGTTACTTTGGTTGGGACCTCATAGAAGAATTAAATAGTTTATTCCACTAATATGAGGATTGTTTGAGTCCATATAAAGATCTCTTTAACAAGCACACATTTCTTTCATTCCCATCTTCAAAACCTTAAGTCTTTTACTCATGTAGATGGTCGCCAAACGTTCTACAACATCCACTTGATCTAATTTAAGATCAAGTCGAGAGACAATTGATAACGAAACCCTTACATGCATAAAGAAGAACTTATGTTGATGATATATGCAGTTTTCTTTACAATTTTCCCTAAACATTTCGGTCAATTTAGCTGTCATAAGCATGCATCTTACCATTTCCAGCAAGGAAGAATTCATCATCTTAGCAAGCATGTTCTGTTGATGAGTTCTTTTCATGGATTTTTTTCAAAGAAATGCCAAGTTTAGAACAATAAGTAGTGAATACTTCATTCCAACCCACTGTCATTTATTAAGTTCTTCTGTGTCTTTCCAATCTGATTCTCCACCAGTTTCTCCTACTATTAGAAGTATCAAATGCTTAATCATTGGTCTTCAAAAGTATTACCCGTAATTTTCTATAATAGTCATCAATCAGATACATAAATTACCTAACATCTCCCATTGTAAGATGATTTGTAGGTCCCCAAATGCCCAAATAAACATATTCAATCGTATCACTAGTTGTATGATTGGTATGCATTAACTTAACCATTTTTATTTTACCTATCATGTAGCTTCCACGGAAGCTCAAGTTCGAAACATTGTTAGAATTCAACAAATTTTGTTTACTAAGCTCGATAAGGGATTTCTCACTCACATGTATTAACCTCAGATGTCATTTCTTGGTTGATTATATCTCTATACTAGACACACATTCGGTCACTATAGACCTTTTAAGGACTAACACACCATTAGTCATATAGACTTCTAGAAAACTAGTGATCCTTGTGTAATCACATATATGTTATCTATATCTTTATAAGTAAACCCTTCTTCATCTAACATTTTAATCAAAATAAGGTTTTGTTTAACTTTAGATCCATACCTAATATTTTTTATTAATCTATCAAGTTTTGTAAACAGCTTGAGCGAACGTTCCCATTTTTCTCATAAAAAGGGGTTTGTCATTTCCTAATATGACTTTGCTACCATCAAACAATCTCAAGTTTTAAAACCAATATTTGTTGGAAGTCATGTGAAATGAAGCTCTTGATTCCAAGACCCCCTTGTCATTATACCTGCAAATTGTAATCATTAAAAGTTAGTTTATTCATAATCACCCAAGAACACATAACCATCTCCCCCCTCATGCTTCATATAATTATCTTCATTTATCTTCTCTGGATAGTTCTTACTAATATGACATTTCTTCTTGAACATCCAACATTTCACCTTAGAAACATTCACATATCTTCTTCATTTGGACCGAGATTTTTATCTTTTCTTGTTTGAATCTCTTATTTTTAGGCTTTCCTATCACACTATGTCTGAGACTATTAAATTCACTCTTCAAATGGTCTTTCTTAGAAGACATTTTAAGTTCGTAACACTCTTAACTTTGGTCATCCTAAGGAAAACGTTTTCATAAAACATGGTATTAACAAAGTGGTCATACACCTTTGACAAGGAACTCAAAAATATTATTGTTTTATCCTCGTATTCTATTTTGACTATGATTATATCCAAATTAAGAATGATTCCATTTATATAGTCCAAGTGTCTTTGGATCTCTTTGTTATTGTCATTCTCAGCATATACAAATGTTTATTAAGATACAATATGTTGGCCATGGACTTTTTTATTAAAATAGCTTATATGCGATTCCACATCCTTAATGCCACAGGCTCTTCAGAAAACTCTTGAAGTACCTCGCTCCACAAGCTCAAGATCAGATGACTATGGGCCTTGAAGAGAACTCTCTTAGAAATTTCTCATCAATTGAAGTAGATAACCCTTTATATAGTAGAAAATCTCAAATCTTAATTCTCAAGAGGTTAAAATATTTTTTTCCATTGAATTTATCAATATCGAACTTCATGGAACTCATACTATGCAACTTTACTTAATTTTTTGGTGATATCTAGAATTCTACACTCAAACTCTGAAACGAGCTTCGTCCTTCTACCTTGTGTTTATCACCTTAACATAATATTGTTATATATTATCTATGCTCATCGCACCGCTTATTGGAAAAATTCCATAAAAATACAACAATAATATTTACGGTTGAGACTCAATGGAATCACAATATTATGTCCACTGGTTGTGGCCAACACTTCAAGTTAAATAGGTGAAAATTTTGGTTGTTTGTTGAGACTCGACCTATATATTATTTAACCTTTTACAAGTATGGCAGGGAGGAAATGGAGCTTCACTTACTGAACCTCCCAAACACAATGTTACCAAAATTAATATAAATAAAATCAAACATACAAGATAATATTTAACAGGTTCAGATTGTGAAAAGATCTTACATCCACGAAAAATGGACATGGATTATTTTTAGAAGAATTTACAAGAGAAATATGAAACACTTTAACCCAATTACTCTTGTATGTTCTAAAAATTCTCAAGCTTACTAAATAAATTAAGAATATTTAGTGTCCTTCCTCGTGTCTATTTTTAACTTGTTTCTCTCTCCAAAACACATAAAATTGTAAGTTTTCTCTTGCTCGATCTAGCAACTCCCGCATATCAGCTTCATACTTCTCCTTCAAAATTTACAGATTCAAATATGAGTGAGATGATAGGCTTACAATAGCATCTTACAATTTTTTACCCCAAATGTCAAAGGTAATGGTACAACTTACCTGATATCAGTGCGGTACATACATCCTAGCATGTCACCTGAGACATTTGATATTGCTTATACCTCGGTAGAAACGTAATTGTCCAAGCATACTGAGATCAACGATAACTTTATCAAAGCTTAGTCTCAACTTCTGTCTGATATATATATATATATATATATATATCAAAGTCTACATAGTTTCTATCGTTAGATCTCAACCTACTCAAGTTTTCACCTTTAAATCTCAGCAAAACTCACCAGTTATTTTACACATATACCTAACATACTATTATCTATTTAGCAGACTGATATCTACCTCTTTTGAGAAAGTTTACAAATCATATATTTTTGTTTTTCTATAAAATTTATTTTTATCATAAATTGTAAAGTTTTTATTTTTCAACTTAAAAATAATTTATATATGTATACTATATTGAAAACCAATTTTTTTCTCATCATTTGAAAAACACAAAGTACTCTTCGTTCGCTAAATTTAATTACACCACATCTCCTTATCCAAAAAAATCATTCTTCATAAATCACTTACCTTCTAACGCAAACAAAAACCATTTAAGATTTATAATTATTAAACCTCGCAGCCTTTTTTTAGATAAGAATATTTAGTTATAATATTATTAAATTAGCTATTTATTGTAAAGTAAGTGTAGACACAAAGGTAGATGGATGGTGACACGAGTATATCTATATATTTAGGTGTAAAAGTACTAGTCATAATTAGATGTAACGATAATCCATGTATATATATATATATGTGTAGAATTTATGATGCATTGAGTTGTATTGGGAAGTTCAAAGTTGCTTACAGAAGCACTTTATTCTCATTAAAAATACACATCTTTATTTTTATCATAATATAAGATAAAAAAATCTTAATTCTCTTGATTATCACAATTCTCATTCTTACAAAAAAAACAATAAATCATCATGTCTGAATTTTTTTGCACTTCCTAGTTAGAGATCCAAATTCCAGGTCGGAGACCAAAACTATTGATCTCTCGCATTCGTTCTACATTCATCATTCAGACCAACCATGCCATATATTGGTTCCTATCAAGTTAAACGATTTCCATTACCAATCATGGAGTAAAGTAGTTATCCATGCCCTCACCATAAAAAAGACAAGATCGGTTTTATTGACGGTAGTGTCAAAGAACCACCACAGGAACATGAACATCTTCTGTTTGAGAAATAGAACCAATGCAACAACGTGATAATTTCTTGGCTGACTCATGATGTTGAACTAGAAATTAGTGAAGGGGTTATCCTACCAAGACAGTGCGCGAAGTATGGGTTAAATTGCGCGACCAATTCTCGCAAAAGAATGCTCCAACGGTGTTTCAGATACAAAAATCAATCATCATCATATCACAAGGCACAATGATAGTAGCTACATATTTTTACCAATATCAAAGCATTTTGGATGGGCTCGAGACATATCTCTCTCTACTAACCTGCTATCAACAACAAGCACATTTTGAATAGAGAGAGAAAGATTATCTTATGCAATTTTTTATGGGTTTACATAAATTTTAAAATGCGGTGAAGTCTGATGTGTTGATGATGTTACCTTTGTCAAATGTCCGTCAAGCATATTATTTGATAAGGTATCCTCGGATCCAATTGAAAACTTCTTCGTAGCAGTCGCAATCTTGTGAAAATGAGAAAATTCAAAGCATAAAATATGACCAATGTAACAGATCCAGACATAATATAGATGAATGACGGACTGTGAGATTTATTGTACATATTGTGATTATGTTGATTGAAAAATATAAACAAAGATAAACTACGACAATTATGAGGACAACAATATTGATTTTGTGGCAATCAACCTTTAGAGAATGCGATAGAATCTCATGACTTATCGGGTTCCAACACTGCTAGCATTGTTCAGGATTCATTGCTGAACAAATACAATAATTAGCCCAAGCAATTAGTGCATTGAATCACAATAACTCTAATAATGTTGATGCATATGTGTATATTGTTGGTTTGATTCTGTCTACTATTGTGTCTATTAATTTTTGTGGTACAAGTCCTTGGATTTTGGATACTGGCACCATAAGTCATATTATCTCTCACATATCACTCTTAACCGATCTCAAGATTTCCACTATTACCAATGCTAATTTACCAAATGGTACATCACCATAAATCACGCACACTGGCACAATTAGTTTTAATTCAAAATTAACTCTTACAAATATGTTGTATGTACCAACCTTTAATTTGAATTTATTTTCATCTACCAAACTAAGCAAAGAACAAAATTATTGCACTATTTTCTTCTTTGACAATTGTATTTTGTAGGACTTGGTTTCGGGGAAATGATTTGCTTGGGTAGAGAATGTGGTGGTCTATACTATATGCATTCATCAACAAATAAATCGACTATCGGTATGGTTTCTCATTCATCTGACTTATAGCATTTACGCTTAGATCATCCATTATTGTCTCGTTTTAAGTTACTTTCACATTTTCTTCTAGATATTCACAAAGAGTTAGGAAACAATTGTACAATTTCCTTTTATACCGGTTCACGTTATTGTCTTACAATTGTTGAAGATTTTACTCGATGCACGTGGATATTTCTTATGCATTATAAATCAGAAACACAATCTTTATTAACTAATTTTGTGTAATTCGTCAAAACCCAATTTTAAACAAATGTTCAAACAATTAGATTGGATAATGGTAGTGAATTTCTTCCTCTCCGCATTTCTTTTCAAAATAAAGGTACTGAAATTCAAATTTCTTGTGTTTAAACCCTGTAACTAAATTGAGTTTTTGAACGAAAACATCAGCATATTTTATTTAAATGGTGCTTGTTCTCTCAAGTTTCAAGCAATTGTACTACTTGAATTTTGGGGGATTAAGCTTTAACAACTTTTTATTTTATCAAACACACTCCTACTCATTTACAATCAAATAAATCTTCATTTGAGGTCTTGCATAATCGGTCCCATTCGCTCACACATTTGCACATTTTTTGTTGTGCCTAATATGTAACCAATGTTCATTCCACATATAAATTTAATTCTTGTACATCAATTTGTGTCTTTTTACGGTATCCACATAGAAAAAAGGTTACAAAGTTCTTGATTTACTTACATAGAAAGTTTACGTAAGTCGTGATGTCCACTTTAAGGAAAATTTATTTCCCTTCCATCCCGCATCCACTTTGCGTTTTCCAAACCAATCATCCTCGTCATCCTTTAATCAAACACTTAACTCATCATCAGTTTTGTTAGCCAATCGTACATCTTATGACTTAGAATCTCATCATTTATCTTTTTCATCTTTATCCAGTCCCATAATTCTCACACCTTCAACCACCACCTCTCGTACATTCCCAGAATCAGCTATGAATTCATCACCCTTGCTCATCACTTCGTATTCACCTTCTTCCCCACCAACACCTTCCGCTTCCTCGCCTTCCTCAACCACACCTCTTTCTCCTCCCGTTCCTAATAATATATATTGATTCATCATTCCACCCGCCACACCTCTGCATAACACCAAGACTACGACTGTCCACCGAGATCAATTAATCTTTAACACAATCAAGTTCTTGCCAATCTACAATGTATCCCATATCATCTCATACTTAGGTTTTACATTTTTTCCCTAACCATGGTGATTTCCTAGCTTTGTTAACAGCACAAACAAAGCTTTTATTTGTTTAACATGCTAATTGTGATCCACTCTTGCAAAAAGCCATCTCCACGGAACTTCATGCTTTAGAACATAACAACATTTGGCATGTTGTTCCGCTTTCTCTGGTGCACAAACCTATTAGATTTCTTTAGCTTTATAAGAATAAATACAGCTATGATAGAACCATTGAGCGATATAAAGCCTATTTGGTGGCTAAGGGTTGCACCCAATTTGAAGGTATTGACGATGAGGAGACCTTTTCTGTAATTTTTAAACTCACCACTATTTGATGTTTGTTGATTTTTGCAGCCTCCGGAAATTGGTCGTCAACTTGATGTGCACAATGCTTTTCTTCATTGAACTCTAGATGAGGAGGTATATATGTCTCCACCTCCTAGTCTCCACTAAGAGGGGAGAATATAGTATGTCAGCATTGATGAGTCCGAATTCTGCCTGCTCCCCGGACAGGGACAGATTGGTCCAAGGCCTCCGGACCGGACAGGTCACTCCGAATAAAAGCTCTATGAGACTGTTCGAACTATGACAAAAGTACTAAAAAACCTAAACGCTTCTTGACTAAGCAACTTGCTTTCCTACTTAGAGCTCATGGGTCTTTGAACATGACCCGGGTCCATTGAACATGACCCGAAAGCCCATAAGGGCCCAAATTTAAGGGTATAAATACCCAACCACCTGCATTAAGTGTGGGTAATGAAAATTAACTGCAACCAGCCAGCTTAATTCTCCCTCTACTCTCTACTTTAAACACAAAACACCCATATACTTCTTTAAAACATCAAACAAATTACAAGCCTACCCTCAGGCGATAATTATTCTTACCAAATTGGCGACCACAGTGGGAGAAGAGGGTGCCTGAATCAAGCATTCGAAACCAGCAAAGAAAGTCTGTCCGAATGAATCCGGACAATCCAGAAGTACCAACAGCTCTGCTCGAAGTGGTGGGTGAGAATGATGAGTACACTATCGAAGAGCGTGATAGGCTAAAGGGTGAAATAGAAGCTCTAAGGGCAGAAAAGGCTAAGATGGGCTTGAAAGAAAAATCCAAAGCATTAGTTGCTCATCACACCGATAACCCCAGGGAGCATGAGCCTTCAAAGACTCATGTGAGTACCAAAAAGACTCATGCCAGCTCCAAGAAGTCTCATCGGTCTAAGCCAGTCGAGAGTTCTGACTCAAGCTCAGAATCTTCTGACAGCTCTTCGGATGATGAGGGAGTTGAAGAATCCTTATCCTCTAGCAGCGATGAGGGTCGAACTAAAAAGAAACAAAAACAGACCAAGAAATATTCAAGAAAAAGGGATAGACATGGAAAGATGAAGAGGAATATTGGTAAAGGATCATCTCATAGCCAGAGGCATGTGGACCGGATGCTGATGGATCCTTTCGCTTTTCACGATGAACCAGGTATCTTTGCAACTCCCAATGAGGATACTGTGTTTAGTCGTGGTAGAAATTGGAGGCAATCTCCATTTTTCTTCCAAAATTCTGTCCGAAAACCTCCCTAAGAGGTTTGACAACACAAAATGGAAAAGTACGATGATAGTACTGATCCGGATAACCACTTAGAGCAATTCAAGAACTTTATGATGAACTTTGATGACGATGATAAGCTACTTTGTAGAGCATTCTCCCAGTCTTTTACGGGGAGTGCTCTAAAATGGTATAACAGTTTACCACAAGGCTGTATCAAGAATTTAGATACTTTTTGGGTAGCCTTTCGAAGGCAGGTCGTTGGAAGTAAAGAGCTAAAGGGAAATGGAGACACAATAATCCATTGTGCTCAGGAACCAAACGAGTCCTTAAAAGAATATATAAGTCGTTTTGTGAACACCAAGAATGGGTTGGCTGATTGATTCGAGCAACTGGCAATAGCATCCTTAAGACAGGGCTTGAATCCTGGCAATTTGGCTGATTCAGTGACCAGAAAGAAGGCCATGACCTGGGAGGGTTGCTGAATCAAGTTGGAAAACAGATTAACGTAGACGAAACAAAGAAAACAAGGGTGCACATGCAAGTGAAGTCTGCCCCGGTGGCACCAAATCCCAATCAGAATCAGTCCGGGAACAAGGCAAGGGAAACCGGACAGGGGCATGGTAGGGCCAAAGCTCAGTCTAAGCCAGCTGCTCCTGCTCAGAGTCAGAAATCCAGAAACAAGAGAGGGCCATGGGTCCAACCGGAGTGGTTCGCAAAATTAAAAGAAAGTGTGGCCACCATTTATGATAAAACAAAGGAAGAGGTGCACCATAGAAGGCCAGCCACACTGCAATCTCCTAGGGAGCATCGCTATAACTCTTTCTGCTAGTATCACAATGGCACTGGCCATACCACTAATAACTGTATAGCTTTGGAGCAAGAGGTTCAGAACTTGATCGAAAGGGGAAAGTTGGGGGCTTATGTCAAAAGAAGAGGAGGTAACAGGCCTGACAATACTCACCGGGTGGTCCAAGTAATGCTGCTCCGGAGGGAGCCATGGTTATAATTGAAAGGTTTGATGTGGAATCTGAGTACTTGGATCCTGATCCAACTCGAAACAGAGTGGGTGCAATTGAGGAATGTTCTAAGACGGTCTCTGGACTCATTAAATTTTTTAAGTCACTTACAATTTTCGGAGGGGATACTATGACAGCTCCTACTTCTTCTTCAAGGAAGAGGCACGTTCATACTTTAGCCACCCAGCTAGAAGGAGGCATGACTTCCTATCAATCTCTGAATCCATTCCCCTTCATTGTTTTTGATGAAGATGATTTAAGGGATATAGCTGGCCCACATGAGGATGTTGTTGTCATAGGAGCATCTATTGGGGGCAATGACATAAGACGAATTCTGGTGGATACTGGAAGCTCAGCCAATATCCTTTTCTTAACTACGTTCAAGAGAATGAAAAATCCAGCTGTAATTCAGAGTTCAGACAGATCAATTGTGGGCTTTACTAGCAGCTCAACAGATGTGATCGGAGAGTTCGAAGAGGAACTTCTATTGGGCAAGGGCCCTTTCAAGAAAATGGTCAAAATACTTTTTATCGTGGTGGATTGTCCCACTTGCTATAATGTCATTCTAGGGAGGTCTTGGCTCTCTAGGATGCATGCAGTGGCTTCGACAGTCCACCAGTGCTTGAAATATGTTGTTCAGGGACAGGTGGGAGTTGTCCGGAGCAGTCAAAAGGTTACAAGGGAATGTTATGCCACAGCTCTGGCTCCCCGGACACTAGGGGCAGTTCGTATCAATGAGAAATGGCAATTTGAGGGGCTTTCTAGGGGTGAGGGTGAAATAGATGACCCCAGAGAGACCCCTGGAGTGTTGATACCGGTCGAAGAGGTAGAGACACATTGTTCAGAAGAAGGAAAAAGTGTCAAGATAGGGTCTAAGATGCCACCCGTTTTGAAAAATGAAATGTTAAAGTTTTTAAAGAATCATCAACACGTTTTCGCTTGGTGCAACGCTGATGTTACGGGGGTTCCAGCAGATGTGATATCACATCGCCTATCCGTCCAGAAAGATGTAACACCAGTGGTTCAAAAGAGAAGGGCTTTCTCCAAGGAAAAGGCTGATGTCATTGTGCAAGAGGTTGACAGGCTGACAAAGATGGGGCACATCAAGGAGTCTCAGTATCCTTTGTGGACTGCCAATCCGGTTCTGGTGAAAAAGAAAAATGGCAAGTGGCGCATGTGCATTGACTTCACAGATCTCAATAGAGCTTGCCCAAAAGATTTGTATCCAGTCCCCCGGATTGATCAGTTAGTAGACTCCACCCTCTGGGAACAAGCTGCTATCCTTTATGGATGCCTTCTCCGGCTACAACCAGATCCAGGTAGATCCAAAGGATCAAGAACATACTACATTTATTACTGACAGGGGTCTTCATTGCTACAAGGTAATGTCGTTTGGGTTGAAAAATGCTGGGGCTACTTATCAGAGATTGGTCAACAAAGCTTTTGCCGATCAGATTGGAAGGAATATAGAAGTATACATCGATGACATGATGGTGAAGAGTGTGGATGAGCAATTGCATTTGCCAGACCTTCAAAAAACTTTTGCCAATTTGGTAAAAGTGAATTTAAAATTAAACCCAGAAAAATGTGTGTTCGGAGTGCAGTCCGGGAAGTTTCTAGGCTATATTATAAGTAAGCATGGGATACAACTCGATCCGGACCAGCTTAATGCTCTATTTCAAATAGAGCCTCCTCGAAATATTAAAGAAGTACAACGACTAACGGGGAGATTAGCTGCCTTAAACAGATTTATCTCAAGGTCTTCGGACAGGTGCGCCCCGTCTTTTCAAACTTTGAAGGGTTCCAAGGGATTCGATTGGACCCCACAATGTGATGAAGCTTTCAATGAAATCAAGAAGCACCTGTCCTCCCCCAAAACTTTGTTTAAACCAGTTGAAGGGGAGACACTCTTCGTGTATTTGGCAGTTTCAAGTTGTGCCATCAGTGCTGTGTTAGTAAGAGAAATGGATAGTCTTCCCCATCCAGTGTACTACATCAGCAAAAGTTTGATAGATGTAGAAAGGCGCTACTTGAAACTTGAAAAGTTGGCATTAGCCCTGGTGATAGCTGCCAGAAAGATGAGGCCTTACTTCCAGGATCATCCCATCATCGTCCGGACTTCCTTTCCCCTGAAGAATGTCCTCCAGAAGGCAGACATTTCGAGCAGGATGACTAAGTGGTCAGTAGAATTGGGGGACTTTGACATAGACTTTGCTCCTCAAACAGCAGTCAAGGCCCAAGCTGTGGCTGATTTTCTGGTTGAATTTCACTCCGACAGAGATTCGGAGCAGGCTACTGACATAAAAGATAAGAAGGTATGGGTCGTCCGAACAGATGGTGGATCTAGCACTATGGGATGTGGTGCGGGGTGTGTTTGACTTCTCCATATGGTGACAAGATGTACCAAGCTATATGTTTTGCTTTCAGGGCATCCAATAATGAGTCCGAGTACGAAGCGGCTATAGCTGGTTTAAAGTTGGCCTACATCTGTGGGGCTAAGAGGGTTAGGCTGCTAAGTGACTCCCAACTTCTTATCCATCATGCCCAAGGTCAGTCTGAGGCTAAAAATGAGCAGCTTGTGAAATATTTACTCCTCCTTAAAAATGAAGCGCTCAACTTTAAAAATGTTGCTTATGAACATATACCCCGGACAGAAAATGAGTTAGCAGACTCATTGGCAACCATAGCTTACACAGAGTCATATCTATGGATCCATGTGCTGGAGAGCCCCTCCATTCAACTAAATATGGGTAAAAAAGAAGAAATTTTTGAAGTACAGGTGAAACATCCTCAAGACTGGAGGTTTCCTCTCCTGCAATACCTCTCTGATGGTATCGTGCCTCCGGATAAATCACTAGCCAGAACATTGAAACACAAGGCTCGTGGTTTAATTATATTGAGAGACATTTTGTATAAAAAGTCTTACAGTAAACCTCTCCTGCGCTGTTTGGGGAATGAAGAGTCTCAAGTAGTCCTCCCTGAATTGCATGATGGTGAGGGATCAGCCCACTGTGGATTCAGGGCTTTAACAAGAAGAGTTTTACTGTCCGGTTACTATTGGCCATCTATCATGAAAGATTCTAAGGAATTGGTAAGAAGGTGTGACCCATGCCAGAGGTACATCAATGAAATTCATGTCCCAGCCATTCCTTTAGAGTCAATTTCTGAACCTATTCCTTTTGCTCGATGGGGGTTGGATTTAGTAGGGTCTCTTCCTGTGGCGTCCGGAGGACGCAAAACTATAATTGTTGCCATAGATTACTTTTCGAAGTGGATTGAAGCAGCCCCTCTAGCAGGAACAGCATCAAAAGCTGTCATAAAATTCATTTTGTCCAACATCTGTTGCAAATTTGGTGTCCCACAAAAGATAACAACAGACAACGGGCCACAGTTCGACAATAAGGAAATGGAAAGTTTTTGTGCCTCAAGGGGCATACAACATTGTTTCTCTTTACCTTTCCACCCACAAGCAAATGGACAAGTCGAAGTGGCTAATAGAACTATACTTTCCGGTTTGAAGAAGAATTTGGAAGGGGCTGCTGGGAAGTGGCCTAGTTATTTACAAGAGGTCTTGTGGGCCTACCGGACAACACCTGGGGCTGCAACACAAGAGTCACCCTTTGCTTTGGTCTATGGGATGGATGCAGTAGCTCCCATAGAAGCAACTCTCCCATCATTTCGTGTTCACAACTTCTCCGAATGCACTAACAAGGTGGCAATCAGAGGTCAGCTCGATCTGGTAGAAGAAAGACGAGTTAAAGCTCACCTTAGAGTTGCACACTATCAGGGTTTGATGAGAAGCAGGTTTGCTTCCAAAGTTAAAAGAAGAGATTTCCAACCGGGGGACAAGGTATTGAGAAAAGTCTTCTTACACACTAAAGAAAAGTTGTTCGGCAAATTGGCTCCAACTTGGGAAGGACCTTATATGGTTGTTGAAAGGCTTAAACCTGGAACATATTGGCTAGAAGACAAGGATGGAAGAGTTTTGACTCACCCTTGGAATATTGAACATCTCCGGATGTACTTGGAGTAGTATTTGTGTAAATATTTACTTGTTTAAACATCCATGTAAATATTTGGGGGCATACTCTTCTCTCCCTGGTGGCACGGGGAAGTTTTAATGAGGTGTCCGACCTTTTAAATAGAATTTGATGCCTTCTTAAAAAAAATTCTGAAATGTTTTAGTTCTGTGCTTTATCATACCATCCGGATTAAAATAAAAGAATGATGACCACTTAAACATTCGTCATCAGAGAAGGGCTATTTAAACTCTAGCCGGAGAACCTAAACACTCTCACTATGAAATAACCAAGGGCTATTTAAACTTTAGCCATCAAAATGAAAACAGACTATGTAAGAGGATGAGAATTGCACAAAACGAAGGTATTCATTAAAATAACTTAAAATGCCTTGGCCCTCCAAGGACTTTTGAATTGTCAAAAAAGAACAAAAAACCTATCCGGTCTGATACCGGACACAATTACAGAAAAGAGTGCCTTGGCCATCCAAGGACTTTAGTTTAGGTAAACAAGTAAAAACTGAATCATGAGTTAAGGTTGAGCCTTTGAAGATGGCTCACCTTCATCTGTCTTTTCCTTCCCTTTGAGATGACTTTTCTCTTCGCCGGGTTTCTCCCCGATGTGTTCTTCATCATCTGAGGAAGCACTGGAGTAACCATACCTGTCGCCTTCAGCCATTGTATGATACGGGAGGTCGTCAGACTCAACATAAAGCCATAAATCCCCTAGGTTCCTCTTCGGAAACTTCTCATGGAAGAGTAGAACCATGTCAGACTTCACCTTGGCATACATTTCCTCCTGAGTGTCGATCACATTGTTGGCATTAGCGTCGATCTTGGCTTGGATCTTGGCCTCCTGCTCCCTTAGCAAAGTAGCTTTCTCCTCGGCAGCCTTGGACACCGTATTTTCAAGAGCAATTTTGTCGTTGGTCAAGTTGGTGATGATTTGATCTTTGGCCTTGGATTCCCCCTTTGAGGTGGCAAGAGTTTTCTCCAGTTCGGACAGCTTCCCCCGGAGCTCTGCAATGGTGTCCTCTAATGTAGTGACTTTTGTGGTACTAGCCTCTTGGTTTCTCTTCAACTCCTCGTTTTCTTCCTTTAGAATGACAGCATTTGAAGTGGTAGTGCGAAGGTCGTCGGACAGCCTCTCTTTGTCAGACTTAAGATCCTTGATAATGTCTGCCTGACTCCGAACTTGTTTCTCCAACGCAAGTACAGGCTGGACATTGCTTAACAAAGAGTGGGTTATAGCATCCCTTTCACTAGAAACGATAAAGGTCTTACCATTGAAAGTGACCGTGTTTGAGATGCTTGGAGGGAGGTAAGGTCCGGCAAAATCGTCTCTGGGAAGATTGATGAAGTACTCACCAAGCCCACCCAGACCGGTGATGTCGACCCCGTCAATATTGATATCTCCCCCCTCGACCTCATCGGTATGGAAGTCACCTGGTATCTCTTCTACATGCGTTGGGTCAACAGGGTCAGCTTGAAAAGAAGGCTCCGGAGCCCGGAGAGAAAGCTCGTCACCTTTGGAGGTCTTTTTCTTCTTGGCCTCTTTGTCCTTGCTTTCTCCTCCCCGTTTACGATCTCTTTTGGAAGCTCTTGGAGGATTCGGGGAGGGCACTTCTTGCCTTTCAGTCTCATACTCCACCACTTCCAGGAGAGCAGCATCAATTTGGCTGTGGACTGGCCCCTCCGGGTTTATTGGAGCATCCTCTTTTGCATCAGCAGGGTTAACGCCACCCACCACTTTCTTGCCTTTCTTTTTACCCTTCATCTTGCTTGGGGCTTTGGCCCGACCTGGCAAATAGAGTGTCCCATCTGGTTCATGGGTTCTTTTAAGCATAACATCCGGAGGAGACTGAGTGGTGAGCTCCTCCCAAGACAAGTCTCTCCGACCCGTGGTGTTCCACAAGTGAGACCTTGCCAAGTTGCCTCCGGTAAAAGCAGCATGGAACCGGTTCCCCCACCTCTCAACAGTCCAAGCATTGATCTTGGTGCAAGTAGCCTGCCCGGCTTTCAGATAATCACTGAATTCCTTGGGCAGTTCTGCTAAAGCAAAAGTAAAACCAATTAGTTTAAACTAACTTAAAAAAAAAGACAAAAATATAAAGCAAGAGACTTACGGTCACTCCTCCACCTGCTTCTGAGGAGGCTTGGGTTCACTCCGGACTTGATCTTCTTTCCGTTCTCCCAAGCACCACTAACAAACAGGAACTGGGTCCTCCAATTCCTCTCCGCCTCTAACAAATCATCCACAGCCTTGAAATCATCCTCTCCGCTCAACTGGCCATGAGGGTGTACCAGGCATTAGGGCTCAGTTGGCTCGGGCAGAGCTTTATCAGATGGAAGTATCTGACAATTTCAGGGTCCAGGGGGAGTCTAAGTCCCCAATTGAACAGCTCTGTGAAGATAACAACTTCACTCAGTTTGCATTCCATAGGAGTCTCCGGATGTATGGGGATCCTGATCTTCACATTCTCTTTCGACCTTTTGTGCATTCTCTAATTTAGAACGGTTGAGCCACCCACCTTTGATCAGTGCGTTCCTCGCTGTAAACATAAACTATCTGGGTAAGTTTTTTGCTTTAGAGAGAGAAAGTTTTGAGAAATTATACAGAGTAAATATGAAAGAGATGGTAAAACAGTAGAAAGTGTGTTTGAATTTATAGTAAATCTGAAAAATGAAGTTGATTCCTAGGAGAATTCGAAAAGATTGGTAATGATTAAAGACGACGCTGATGTCACCACCTTTAATTAAAAGGTTGCTTTTCGAAGAAGGTGGGTTCGAAATTCAAGGTGAAAAAAACGGTTGAAGCAACTAATCAGAAAGCGACACGTGTCCCATGAACTCTGGCAAAAAACCGTTTGGATTCATGAAGCTTTATCGGTCCGGATGAAACCATAAGGCAAACAAACCTGTCCGGATTAAAACTACCCCTAAGGTCGGACTATTTTTTAGGTTTTTGACAAGAATATTTGATCAAACACCTAAAAAAGGGGCTCTTGATGAGTCCGAATTCTGCCTGCTCCCCGGACAGGGACAGATCGGTCCAAGGCCTCCGGACCGGACAGGTCACTCCGAATAAAAGCTCTATGAGACTGTTCGAACTATGACAAAAGTACTAAAAAACCTAAACGCTTCTTGACTAAGCAACTTGCTTTCCTACTTAGAGCTCATGGGTCTTTGAACATAACCCGGGTCCATTGAACATGACCCGAAAGCCCATAAGGGCTCAAATTTAAGGGTATAAATACCCAACCACCTGCATTAAGTGTGGGTAATGAAAATTAACTGCAACCAGCCAGCTTAATTCTCCCTCTACTCTCTACTCTAAACACAAAACACCCATATACTTCTTTAAAACATCAAACAAATTACAAGCCTACCCTCAGGCGATAATTATCCTTACCAAACATCGCAAGTCTGTTTATGGTTTGAAACAGACATCTCGAAATTGGTTCTCCACTTTTTCAACTATTGTCAAAACCGCAGGTTACATACAGTCGAAAACGAATTACTCACCTTTTACCAAATCTCAAGGTAACAAGTTCACTTTTATTCAAATCTATGTTGATGATATTCTATGTATTGGAAATGATTTGCATGAAATCAAATTGTTGAAGAATTATCTACTCCAATATTTTCACATTAAAGATATTGGTGATTTAAAATATTTTTTAGGTATTAAATTTTCTCGATATTATAGAGAAATCTTTATGTCTCAAAGAATATATGGATTAGATATTTTGCAAGACATAAGATTGTCACAAGTAAAGCCCGATAAAATTCAAATGGAGCACAACTTAATATTATGACGAAGACGATGAGCTACTTCATGATTCGACTAGATTTCGGAGACTGGTTGGTAGGTTAATATATTTGACAGTGACCATAACTGGTATTATTCGGTGCATACACTAAGTCAATTTATGGGAGCACCTAAAAAGCCACACTAAGAGTCCTCTATTACCTAAAAAAAATCACCAAGTCAGTGTCTTTTTTTCATCAGAACAATCTGACACTCGATGCTTTTGTAATTCAGATTGGAGTCGTATGTCAAGACGATTTGTTTGCGGTTACCTTATTTTTCTTCGCTCATCACTTTTATTATGGAAATTTAAAAAAAACAGACTAATGTTTCACGATTATATGCAGTATCTAGTATAGAGCAATTGCAAATACTTATTTGGAATTAATCTGGTTGAGATACATACTTAAACAATCGAAAATCGACTTAGACAAACCGACATCATCGTGAACAATTGAACCAATTATGTTTACAATGGCTGCATTCACCCACAGCGATGAATTTAAAGTATGCTACTCAAAACCATCTCGTTTGCTTTACCGCAGAATTTAATAACTTCATATCCGAACTTCACTTTCCTATTACTAAAATAGGCTTCCAAAGCATGAGCACAATAAGGGTTATGGACATCCAAGAACTCAAGAGCTGACTCAACACCCATGAGCATAACATGAGTAAACTTCATATTTTCCCATGAAATTCCTAAAATTCTCACTGAACAAAATACCAAGTAATTTCGTTATCGGATCTTTACGTTTGTTACTTTTAAAACTTTAACTCCTAATCTCTCACACCGCGTTTTGAACCCTGCATTTCTAACTCTGGGGTCTCCAAAAGAAAAAACAGTCACCGGAGTGTTTTTCTCTGGGCACCAAACATGTTGGTTCAGACCTAACTCTGAAATATCAATAGGAAGAAGAAGTGCTAGAGCACTTCCCATACTATATCCCGCGATTGTAATTCGCCTTCGTACTTGTTTACTAACCGCGAAACCTCTGAAAGAAGTTGTTCTCAACATATTACTAGTCCGAATTTGGTCTTACTTTCGTCTGAAGTGTATAAACTCAATAACCTTTTGCTCGATGGGGGTTGGATTTAGTAGGGTCTCTTCCTGTGGCGTCCGGAGGACGCAAAACTATAATTGTTGCCATAGATTACTTTTCGAAGTGGATTGAAGCAGCCCCTCTAGCAGGAACAGCATCAAAAGCTGTCATAAAATTCATTTTGTCCAACATCTGTTGCAAATTTGGTGTCCCACAAAAGATAACAACAGACAACGGGCCACAGTTCGACAATAAGGAAATGGAAAGTTTTTGTGCCTCAAGGGGCATACAACATTGTTTCTCTTTACCTTTCCACCCACAAGCAAATGGACAAGTCGAAGTGGCTAATAGAACTATACTTTCCGGTTTGAAGAAGAATTTGGAAGGGGCTGCTGGGAAGTGGCCTAGTTATTTACAAGAGGTCTTGTGGGCCTACCGGACAACACCTGGGGCTGCAACACAAGAGTCACCCTTTGCTTTGGTCTATGGGATGGATGCAGTAGCTCCCATAGAAGCAACTCTCCCATCATTTCGTGTTCACAACTTCTCCGAATGCACTAACAAGGTGGCAATCAGAGGTCAGCTCGATCTGGTAGAAGAAAGACGAGTTAAAGCTCACCTTAGAGTTGCACACTATCAGGGTTTGATGAGAAGCAGGTTTGCTTCCAAAGTTAAAAGAAGAGATTTCCAACCGGGGGACAAGGTATTGAGAAAAGTCTTCTTACACACTAAAGAAAAGTTGTTCGGCAAATTGGCTCCAACTTGGGAAGGACCTTATATGGTTGTTGAAAGGCTTAAACCTGGAACATATTGGCTAGAAGACAAGGATGGAAGAGTTTTGACTCACCCTTGGAATATTGAACATCTCCGGATGTACTTGGAGTAGTATTTGTGTAAATATTTACTTGTTTAAACATCCATGTAAATATTTGGGGGCATACTCTTCTCTCCCTGGTGGCACGGGGAAGTTTTAATGAGGTGTCCGACCTTTTAAATAGAATTTGATGCCTTCTTAAAAAAAATTCTGAAATGTTTTAGTTCTGTGCTTTATCATACCATCCGGATTAAAATAAAAGAATGATGACCACTTAAACATTCGTCATCAGAGAAGGGCTATTTAAACTCTAGCCGGAGAACCTAAACACTCTCACTATGAAATAACCAAGGGCTATTTAAACTTTAGCCATCAAAATGAAAACAGACTATGTAAGAGGATGAGAATTGCACAAAACGAAGGTATTCATTAAAATAACTTAAAATGCCTTGGCCCTCCAAGGACTTTTGAATTGTCAAAAAAGAACAAAAAACCTATCCGGTCTGATACCGGACACAATTACAGAAAAGAGTGCCTTGGCCATCCAAGGACTTTAGTTTAGGTAAACAAGTAAAAACTGAATCATGAGTTAAGGTTGAGCCTTTGAAGATGGCTCACCTTCATCTGTCTTTTCCTTCCCTTTGAGATGACTTTTCTCTTCGCCGGGTTTCTCCCCGATGTGTTCTTCATCATCTGAGGAAGCACTGGAGTAACCATACCTGTCGCCTTCAGCCATTGTATGATACGGGAGGTCGTCAGACTCAACATAAAGCCATAAATCCCCTAGGTTCCTCTTCGGAAACTTCTCATGGAAGAGTAGAACCATGTCAGACTTCACCTTGGCATACATTTCCTCCTGAGTGTCGATCACATTGTTGGCATTAGCGTCGATCTTGGCTTGGATCTTGGCCTCCTGCTCCCTTAGCAAAGTAGCTTTCTCCTCGGCAGCCTTGGACACCGTATTTTCAAGAGCAATTTTGTCGTTGGTCAAGTTGGTGATGATTTGATCTTTGGCCTTGGATTCCCCCTTTGAGGTGGCAAGAGTTTTCTCCAGTTCGGACAGCTTCCCCCGGAGCTCTGCAATGGTGTCCTCTAATGTAGTGACTTTTGTGGTACTAGCCTCTTGGTTTCTCTTCAACTCCTCGTTTTCTTCCTTTAGAATGACAGCATTTGAAGTGGTAGTGCGAAGGTCGTCGGACAGCCTCTCTTTGTCAGACTTAAGATCCTTGATAATGTCTGCCTGACTCCGAACTTGTTTCTCCAACGCAAGTACAGGCTGGACATTGCTTAACAAAGAGTGGGTTATAGCATCCCTTTCACTAGAAACGATAAAGGTCTTACCATTGAAAGTGACCGTGTTTGAGATGCTTGGAGGGAGGTAAGGTCCGGCAAAATCGTCTCTGGGAAGATTGATGAAGTACTCACCAAGCCCACCCAGACCGGTGATGTCGACCCCGTCAATATTGATATCTCCCCCCTCGACCTCATCGGTATGGAAGTCACCTGGTATCTCTTCTACATGCGTTGGGTCAACAGGGTCAGCTTGAAAAGAAGGCTCCGGAGCCCGGAGAGAAAGCTCGTCACCTTTGGAGGTCTTTTTCTTCTTGGCCTCTTTGTCCTTGCTTTCTCCTCCCCGTTTACGATCTCTTTTGGAAGCTCTTGGAGGATTCGGGGAGGGCACTTCTTGCCTTTCAGTCTCATACTCCACCACTTCCAGGAGAGCAGCATCAATTTGGCTGTGGACTGGCCCCTCCGGGTTTATTGGAGCATCCTCTTTTGCATCAGCAGGGTTAACGCCACCCACCACTTTCTTGCCTTTCTTTTTACCCTTCATCTTGCTTGGGGCTTTGGCCCGACCTGGCAAATAGAGTGTCCCATCTGGTTCATGGGTTCTTTTAAGCATAACATCCGGAGGAGACTGAGTGGTGAGCTCCTCCCAAGACAAGTCTCTCCGACCCGTGGTGTTCCACAAGTGAGACCTTGCCAAGTTGCCTCCGGTAAAAGCAGCATGGAACCGGTTCCCCCACCTCTCAACAGTCCAAGCATTGATCTTGGTGCAAGTAGCCTGCCCGGCTTTCAGATAATCACTGAATTCCTTGGGCAGTTCTGCTAAAGCAAAAGTAAAACCAATTAGTTTAAACTAACTTAAAAAAAAAGACAAAAATATAAAGCAAGAGACTTACGGTCACTCCTCCACCTGCTTCTGAGGAGGCTTGGGTTCACTCCGGACTTGATCTTCTTTCCGTTCTCCCAAGCACCACTAACAAACAGGAACTGGGTCCTCCAATTCCTCTCCGCCTCTAACAAATCATCCACAGCCTTGAAATCATCCTCTCCGCTCAACTGGCCATGAGGGTGTACCAGGCATTAGGGCTCAGTTGGCTCGGGCAGAGCTTTATCAGATGGAAGTATCTGACAATTTCAGGGTCCAGGGGGAGTCTAAGTCCCCAATTGAACAGCTCTGTGAAGATAACAACTTCACTCAGTTTGCATTCCATAGGAGTCTCCGGATGTATGGGGATCCTGATCTTCACATTCTCTTTCGACCTTTTGTGCATTCTCTAATTTAGAACGGTTGAGCCACCCACCTTTGATCAGTGCGTTCCTCGCTGTAAACATAAACTATCTGGGTAAGTTTTTTGCTTTAGAGAGAGAAAGTTTTGAGAAATTATACAGAGTAAATATGAAAGAGATGGTAAAACAGTAGAAAGTGTGTTTGAATTTATAGTAAATCTGAAAAATGAAGTTGATTCCTAGGAGAATTCGAAAAGATTGGTAATGATTAAAGACGACGCTGATGTCACCACCTTTAATTAAAAGGTTGCTTTTCGAAGAAGGTGGGTTCGAAATTCAAGGTGAAAAAAACGGTTGAAGCAACTAATCAGAAAGCGACACGTGTCCCATGAACTCTGGCAAAAAACCGTTTGGATTCATGAAGCTTTATCGGTCCGGATGAAACCATAAGGCAAACAAACCTGTCCGGATTAAAACTACCCCTAAGGTCGGACTATTTTTTAGGTTTTTGACAAGAATATTTGATCAAACACCTAAAAAAGGGGCTCTTGATGAGTCCGAATTCTGCCTGCTCCCCGGACAGGGACAGATCGGTCCAAGGCCTCCGGACCGGACAGGTCACTCCGAATAAAAGCTCTATGAGACTGTTCGAACTATGACAAAAGTACTAAAAAACCTAAACGCTTCTTGACTAAGCAACTTGCTTTCCTACTTAGAGCTCATGGGTCTTTGAACATAACCCGGGTCCATTGAACATGACCCGAAAGCCCATAAGGGCTCAAATTTAAGGGTATAAATACCCAACCACCTGCATTAAGTGTGGGTAATGAAAATTAACTGCAACCAGCCAGCTTAATTCTCCCTCTACTCTCTACTCTAAACACAAAACACCCATATACTTCTTTAAAACATCAAACAAATTACAAGCCTACCCTCAGGCGATAATTATCCTTACCAAACATCGCAAGTCTGTTTATGGTTTGAAACAGACATCTCGAAATTGGTTCTCCACTTTTTCAACTATTGTCAAAACCGCAGGTTACATACAGTCGAAAACGAATTACTCACCTTTTACCAAATCTCAAGGTAACAAGTTCACTTTTATTCAAATCTATGTTGATGATATTCTATGTATTGGAAATGATTTGCATGAAATCAAATTGTTGAAGAATTATCTACTCCAATATTTTCACATTAAAGATATTGGTGATTTAAAATATTTTTTAGGTATTAAATTTTCTCGATATTATAGAGAAATCTTTATGTCTCAAAGAATATATGGATTAGATATTTTGCAAGACATAAGATTGTCACAAGTAAAGCCCGATAAAATTCAAATGGAGCACAACTTAATATTATGACGAAGACGATGAGCTACTTCATGATTCGACTAGATTTCGGAGACTGGTTGGTAGGTTAATATATTTGACAGTGACCATAACTGGTATTATTCGGTGCATACACTAAGTCAATTTATGGGAGCACCTAAAAAGCCACACTAAGAGTCCTCTATTACCTAAAAAAAATCACCAAGTCAGTGTCTTTTTTTCATCAGAACAATCTGACACTCGATGCTTTTGTAATTCAGATTGGAGTCGTATGTCAAGACGATTTGTTTGCGGTTACCTTATTTTTCTTCGCTCATCACTTTTATTATGGAAATTTAAAAAAAACAGACTAATGTTTCACGATTATATGCAGTATCTAGTATAGAGCAATTGCAAATACTTATTTGGAATTAATCTGGTTGAGATACATACTTAAACAATCGAAAATCGACTTAGACAAACCGACATCATCGTGAACAATTGAACCAATTATGTTTACAATGGCTGCATTCACCCACAGCGATGAATTTAAAGTATGCTACTCAAAACCATCTCGTTTGCTTTACCGCAGAATTTAATAACTTCATATCCGAACTTCACTTTCCTATTACTAAAATAGGCTTCCAAAGCATGAGCACAATAAGGGTTATGGACATCCAAGAACTCAAGAGCTGACTCAACACCCATGAGCATAACATGAGTAAACTTCATATTTTCCCATGAAATTCCTAAAATTCTCACTGAACAAAATACCAAGTAATTTCGTTATCGGATCTTTACGTTTGTTACTTTTAAAACTTTAACTCCTAATCTCTCACACCGCGTTTTGAACCCTGCATTTCTAACTCTGGGGTCTCCAAAAGAAAAAACAGTCACCGGAGTGTTTTTCTCTGGGCACCAAACATGTTGGTTCAGACCTAACTCTGAAATATCAATAGGAAGAAGAAGTGCTAGAGCACTTCCCATACTATATCCCGCGATTGTAATTCGCCTTCGTACTTGTTTACTAACCGCGAAACCTCTGAAAGAAGTTGTTCTCAACATATTACTAGTCCGAATTTGGTCTTACTTTCGTCTGAAGTGTATAAACTCAATAACCTGGATTCGATTTTGACTTCATATCCGGAGTCTGGAATTCCGGATTTTTCTAAGAAGCTATTCTTGCCAGACTTGCAGTTCGAGTACCTGTTTGAGTTTGGGTTGAGATCAAACGCATTGTAGCATGCGTTTATGAATCCTCCGTAGCGGATTAACTCTTGCCGAGGGAATGGGTGAAATGGGTCTATTAAGTTTTTCCGGTTGTGTAATGCCTGCATCTCACGCCAAACATGGGCTAGCAATGATTTATTAGAAGAATAAACGGAAGAAGTGGGTTGTGCTACTACTCAAGTGGCGGACTCTGTATTCGTAACAGCAGAAGAAGATGATGTTTGCGTTTTCTATAGAGGAAGGTGTGATCAAAAGTATGCGACTCTTGAGGAAAAATGTTTCTCGACTCCAAACCAACAGGAGTCGGATTTAGGATTTGCATTAATACTTTGGTTGCCATCTATCAAATGTTTTCTAAGTATTATTTCCAGAGAGAGGCAATTTTGTTGAGCTAAGAATGGGGTTGATGTAGAGGAGAGACAGAGTTTCCTTAATATGAATACCTAGCAAGTTTACATGGAAAATGATAAACACTATACTAATAAAAAACATGTTTGGTGAGACTTTGACTAATGATTTCAAAGATAATCTACCATGTCCTTTATTTTATTTCAGTTTGTTAAAGTTTAATTTACCATTAAAGTTTATTCCATAAGACAACTTATATTTGTTATTTCTATCTAGCCAAGTAGTTTAGTAGTCTCTTAACTAGCAAGTTAGCTCAACTTTAGAAACCAAAATAAAAAAAAAGTTAGCTTAACTTCTTGGTTGTTTTAAACTACTACACATAAAATGGGAAATGTTGAATCACTATTGAAACTGTCAAGGTCCTACTGAAACCAGCCCTTTATCTTGATTTTCTATTTCCAAAATATTGTTTTTTTCTCTCAATACAAAATATGGGAAATCCCCAGGTAATAGACCCACCAGCAAAAGATACAGAGAATAAAAGGCAATCATATGCTGTATGATCACTTGGAATGCAGTATGAACTTCTGCTTTCCACCATTTGGTAAGAAAAGTGCATACTGGTTGGTTTGTTACTTGATTGCTTCGGATAAATGCAGAGAGAGAAACACCAATAAAGTTTGAGGCTGTCGCAAATAGAAAAGAAAAACTAATTTGATTTGTCACCTGTAAGGAGCTAATCACACCATTTTGGATACATCAACAAGAACATGGGCATTTCGACTTTCCAGTGCCTTTTTCATTGCATTGCTACATCTATAAAACAGATCAGTTTATTTAGAGATATATTTCTCATTTATCATACTGGTTAATAATAAGACAACTGAGACGTAAGTATAATTTCATACCTCCACGGAAGATGGTCAAGAAACATAGATTGTGATACAACAATATCCTTGAAGCCATCCCTGTTAGCTAAAACGGCTTTGTAACCTCTTGATTTCTCAAGAATTCTCCATCCTTTCCAAAAAGGTACAGCATCTGTCTCTACATCATGCGGTAAAAGATGAATCAATTGGCCGGCGAGATACATATCATGAGAATTACCGTGTGACCGGGTTTCAGAACTAGGAACCCTTTCCATAAACTGAGTGACGGGATCTTTTGCCTCTATCATACTATCAGCCATGTCGTGATACAGATTCTCAGGGCTAGGGGAAGATTCCACAGACTGAGACACGGCATCCGCATACGCAAATGGATTGTCAAAGCTAGGAACAATCGGAGCAAAAGGATTGTCTAATGCATTTGAAACAGCTCTGCTGTCATGAAACAGAGTTTCAGAATTGGAGACAGTTTTGACAGAGTAAGACACAGGTTGATCTGATGCTTTTATATCATCGACTTTTTGGTGAAACGGATTAACGAATTCGTTGTCATCTGTTTCATATGCATTACCTCGTCTTTGTTCATCGTCCCCTGCAAAACAGAAGTTAATACCTAATATATGTACAAAGCTTCTTTTCCTCAATGAGACCCATATACAGATCTCATGCATTCTCTGCAGGTGTGTTTATACAAACAAAAGTACAATTTTATTTGTTTTAGCTTATTATATACATTCAAAAACAGTTTTCTATGTTATATTTTCTTCAAGTAATATATATTTTAGTAATAAATATCATAGTACTAGAATTTAGTCTAACCCTATTGATTGATCATGTTCAACCAGGTAAAAACCAGGTATGTACATATATATTATATGAATATTAATCCAAAATCTGGGTTAGGGTCAGGCCCAAGCATGACATGATAGTGTTATAAGCCAATGTCAAATCTTGAACCAACCCGAAACCAGATTATCGTCTCCTAAGTAAATGTACTAGTTTCAAAGTCTAAGTAACCTTTTAGCTATTTCAGATCTCTGCGAGACTGCAATTCTTATGATTTAAAAATTAACTTCTTCATTATTATATGAATTAAATAAAAGTTAATAACTTAAATCTGAATAGGATTATTTTTAAATCACCTTCTACTAAACCCGCCACCCCAACTCCACTTGTTTCACATGGGCTCGTCTGAAGAAACTGGCGTGCAAGTCTATAAATTAAAGTTGAATCCGCTTCTACATCTTGGGAGAGTGTCATGATTGCTGATGCACGAAGTCTCATGATTGACCCAACTGAAAGGCGTGCAGAAAATTCATTGTCGTGTATAATGCTGCAGAGAGCTCAAAGCTTTCGAATAAAAAACAAGAATCTGTTGCCAAACAACTGCCTTGAAACCTTCAGCAGCATGATAGGGAATCAGGGAGCCAAAATTACCTGGTAACAAACTCTGAACATGCATCTGCAACGTGTGAGTCCACACATGGAAGGGGCCCATATGCATAGACATGTAAGTTAGGAAATTTTCCATAAAGCTGCAGACAGAAGAATATAAATGAACAAATGCATAGATATAAACGATATAAAAAGAAAGATGAAACTACTTCTTAACAAATATTATTATATAGTTTTACTGAATCAAACAACTAGTTTTTCAAGGCCTCATTTTTCTACTTGTTTTGTTCAAAAAGAAATATCAATAGTACATACATATATGATCTAACTTTCGACATGCATATATGAAAATGGTTAATCACACAATCATTACAAAATCAATTACATAACATGAGTACATGACTACAGTGAGAATAGCCATACTCTTATTCCCAGCATCGCAGCAATGGCACCTCCAAGGGAATGGCCTACAATGCGGATGCTATAGCCGTCACACTCACATCCAGCTCCCATCAGTGAGGAAAGGAAACCAATAGATCCAGATACTACATGGCCATTGCATCACATGGACAGGATAGAAATATCAGTGAATATAACACCAATAGATAGTTTCATATATACCATTAATCAGAACTTATTCAGGTAAAAATACATTTTCTAGAAAATGAAAAGAAAAGAAATGTTTCTTTGTAGCCTGTAAAAAAGAGGCTCGGTTCTAAATTAAATTTGCAACAAACCATATAAAATCATTCTTGTAATTCCTCAGAAAAAGTAATTCAATATTGACAAGCTGACGACTTTATATTGTTCAAATAATTCAAAAAGAAAAAGAGAGTAACAATGGTGAAGTAGACAAACAACAATAGAATAGAATAGGCTAGAATTTATATATAAATAAGTACCTTCATCGCCGTAACCTCCTTCAATTTGCATATATAGATCTCTTGCAGCCTCAACTATACCCGAGTGCCCATAATGTGGATAAGAAGATTTAATGCTGCGTTTCACGTTGCGATGAATATTGCCGCTACAGCAAATGAGAGTGAGATTGTTAGGATAATATATCTTATAAAAGAGAAGTTCAGAGAATCATACAAGGCAAAGTAGAAAAGTAATCAGTAATCACACATGCCAGAGTGTACCAAGTGTTCAAATAGAAGTTGAGAACTATAAATAGCATGATATGCAATCCTCAATGTAGGAGATAGTTTCACCACAATAATATAACAGTGGAAGTTGAAAAATTATATAGCGTAGATTTTATTTTTATTAATTGAGGGAGAAAAGGCATACTTCATTAATCCATCCAGGTCTTCAGAGCTAAGGGAACAAGCCCGACCTAAACCATCGGTTATGAGATCTTCAGGGGACTCAGTTCCTCGAACAGCAATAACCACACATTTAAGTTGATGTAAAATGACAACAAAGTATGCAGCTTTGCATCTATCCTGAAACAGCAAGTAAAATTATTCCTTAAACAAATATAAACTAAATTTTGCACTTGGTGCCATAAACTTAGAGGTATAAGACCCCAAATTAATATATCTTCATGAAGGTGTTTTGGTATTGTTACTAGAACAATATGGAGTTCCAAACTGTAGAAATCAGCTTATGTAAATATTGTAACCATACCTGACACACACGGCCTCGTCGAAGAGCATCTGGTGATAAATTCACAAATTTCAAAAAGGCTGCTGCATGACCTCGCCACCAATTATCACCATCAAGTACTGGACGCCTATGCAGAAATACATAAGAAAAATGGTATTTTTATTTTAAAATTACTAAAATCATGTTTCCAGATGCCTAACAAAGTAACATGAGAACTTGTCGCATTATATATGCCTACATACCGGCTTAGTACGCATACCATATACAAAATCAGATGTGCCTCTTTTTTTGTATTGTTAGTTGGTTCTCCTTTTAATTTTCTTATTTTTTGATGGACAGATCCAGGGGACACTTCAAAATAACTTGCATATGAGCGAGATAGTTTATTGATGTTTGATAATTATAGGAGATAACTACAGACCACATTCAATTTTGCACATGTAAATTTTGTAACTGGGCTAGAAAATGATCTTGTGGCAGAAGTGGAAAAAACTGATTAAACAATTGACCTGTTGCGGGTCCATGGGGTCAAAATCCCTTGTTTGTGAATCCATACACATGGAAAAGTCACAGGGTTTCTTCCGACATCGAGAAGTAGGCCCTGCAAGTGATGATTATTTTGAGTAAGATGATACAAAATGCACATGAAATAAAATATTTAAAATAATCCGGATGCAATACCGTGTAAGCAGCTTCAGCAAATTTGTGGAAGGTAGCAGCCCCTTGAAGGTGCTTCTCGGGTACCTCCATAGATTCTTCGTGGGATTGTGGTAATTGGCTATTCCTCTGCAGCAAAGCTAGACCTGGATATAAAGCCTATTAGCTTTCCAACAAGAAAAAGCTAAGGTGAATTCTACAATAAATTGAAGTATCATGTTGGGGAGTTCCATGTCAGTTTCTAATCTTGACCAGTTTCACTATCTAATGAATTCATATGGTTGGTCAATGTACCTGTATATGATTGCGTTAAAAACAAAGTTTTATATTAAGCTGCTTGGGTACAGCACTAGAAAGAGCTTCTGGTTTTGCATTCTAGAGTGTGGGATTTACATGATTTATCAAATGAAAAATATAATAAATTAAAGGACAATAAGTGCAATACCATCAAAGATCCATAGCAATCAGAAAACTCCTCTACTTGAAACTAATAATTTACACAAACCCTGAATTCAAAATTAACCTGCCAATAGTTCCAAATGACCAGTTCCTTTTGCGCGATATGTGACAAGATCACCCAATAATCGTGCTACTGAATATACTTCATCTTCCTCTAATACACTCCTGGATAGATCATAAACAAATGTTCAGAATAAAAAAGATAGTATACAAGCTCTTGAGTCTTTCCAATAAAACAGAAACACCTACATGTACTCAACACGTCCAAGACAACACAAAGCCTCACGAATGCCGTGATCGAATACTTCTTGGTAGTGAGATTTCCAGGCACCATCCTGGGTTGCATAAAAGTAACGCCATCGCAAAACATCAGTTCCTACAAAACACTGCGCTAGTCCGACGAAGCTGACCACGATTATGAACGAGGCTAATAACTGTTGCTTCCACCTGCTGCCATCAGAAGTCATCCCTGCGTTATAAATGTCCCAAAACATATATATTAAGTGAAAGTTAAAACCTATAATATGCATGTACAAACACAGGTACACATGTTTTTGGCTGGAAAAAGAGAAATGGGTAGGGTTTTACCAAGACAGCAATAACTTGGTCTTCCCTCGCGCCGCAACTTAAGGAGCAACAGGGTGCCTCTAAAGTTGACCAAATGAAGAGTTCAAGTTCTACCACTTGGACTAGATTCTATTTATTTCCAAGTCTTAAACACGCTGGAGAATGAGTTATACTCCGTCGTATATACTGTATTACGCTACAAAATTCAGAGACATGTAGATTCTCCAGTAAACAATACTACAATAGGCTGGAGCTGGATAGTTCCTTCCTATTTTAACGGAAACTATATTCTAAGGTATAACCTGTTACAATTTCAAATGCACACATTGAAAGCCTAATTATGACAGTGATTGGCGAGAATGTTGTTTAAAGATTTAGATTTGTTACAGGTGAGTCCAGAAGAATAAAATAAGGTAGTAATAGTGAACAGCGTCAATTAGAAAAACAGACTTCAACTGCACAGCTAACTATCTTCAAAGACAGAGCATTAGATGAGTATGCATATCAAATGAACGTAAAATATGACTAAAGCTCACATCTACTCCATCAATTTTCACTGCTTTCTTCGTTAGGCTTAAAAGTTGTCAAAACAGCTCTCGAAGTTGATTGTTTTCCAGTTTACAACATTCAATAGGCAACCAAAGATGTAGGTCTCTCATATAAATAAGAAAAAGTAACTTTAAAAGAACTGACTAAACTAGTGAATTCTATGAAAAAATCTTTGGTTCTGGTGGCACAAACACACGAGTTGTTTCTGTGAAAAAATGTTAACCAATAGTAGGATGACAGGTATGCTAAGCCACTTAAAATATTATTTTCCCTGTCTGCCTTTTAGAAGTGAGGCAGGCTGTATATAACTATCCCCCTTTTTGTTGCCAAAAGAACCAGCAACTTCAAATTTGAAGATCTTATTCAACAAATTCTATACCCAATAGTATAAGAAACAACAAAAGAGAGAACCCTAAGGACTATAAACAAATGCTAACTTTAAATACATTTGTTTTACCTAAGAAACAATCCCTCGGCATTCCATGCTGGGAAACGTACTTCGCCAGAAGGAGCATAAGGTATGTGGCACTAAAAAATTGTAGAACTGTGATTAACATTGCAATCCGTGTCCACCAAAGCCATCTTTTGTATCTTATCTGTGCATAGAAATAAATTTTAAGTTTAACAGGAGAAAAGTATTTATTTACGAAAAACATGTTAAACTATAAAAGAGATGTAGTAGTGCTTGCTTAATATAAACGCCCCAAGGTACTACTCTTTCACTCATATCTCCAGTATGATATTTGTTTTTCAGTAATAGAATGCATACATGCAGGAACTTAGACAATACTGCTGTATCTGAAAGTATACAAACTGCCACCAATGAAGAAGGAAGAGCTTAGCATCATCGGCAATTCAATACAAGTGAAGCTGGCTTCATGAGTATGGGAAATTTCTCTTATCCAAAACACAGTTATGCAAATTAGCAATCTCAAAGAGTAGAGCTTTTTTATGAACCAAAAAACAAGCTCAAAGAAATGTTTATCTTCGTTCTATTAGTCACTTCTACTAATCCGCTAAACACAAAACCTAAACAGTCATGGCAATCATTCCTTACCAAAACTAACTTATCTAACAACAATTTCGGAGTTTATGTCTAATAAGGCAAAATTCATACCCGTCGTTCATGGCGAATGACGCCGTCAGCGACATCTCTCAGCGACGGTGACCTCATGACGGCTTTAGCCGTCAGTTCTTGTGCAATCCCCATCTTCACCATCGTGCCGATCTTCACTAAGGCGGCGACAGAAACAACAGCCAGAGGGAAAACCCGAACAAAACCGCATTCGCGAATGGACGCTAATACGAGAACTACACCGATGATCACCACAGCGAGATTCGAAAACCCTAATATAACTGACGTTCTACGCAAGCTTTGGAATTTAAAAATCCACATTGTCTCCATTATGAATTGACCTTGTAGGTTTGGGAGACAATGTGGATTCGATTGTCAGAGATTATTCAGTGTTTGGTGATGGTAGACATGAAATACGAAATTGAGGTCCTGGGTCCTGCGATTGGTCTATGGGTTTGGGAAACTTTGATCGGATTTGAGGAAGAAGAAGCAACTTCATTTCATTGGTAAAGTGATTCCGCGCCGTAGATGGATTTCGGAGGTGTTCGCCGGTTTAATAGGTTGGCATTGCTATATTTTTTTTATTTTTATTTTTTATCAACTACTATCAACCGAGATGGAATTTATTGTTTGATTTAGTTAATCTCGTGGCGATACGATATGCATTATGCACCTTTAGAATTTTATAGTTTTGGTTACCCTCGTTATTCTTACTATATACTTGTATATATATTTCGAAGCACAATGAATTTTATTGAATAATACCCAAAAATTAGGGTAAGATACAAGCGGCGTCAAAATTAAAAACTCAATAAGCGCCAAAGCTTACACAAACACAAAAACGAAATTAAAGAATCAAGGAGTGTTTCAGCTTCCAAACACAAAATCTACTTCATCTTTCAAACCAAACCCATTTTCACAATCTATACCCTAATTAAGAAGATGGAAGAGAAGCACCACGAAAACAGAGCATCGAATTAGTCAGAGCTAAGATAACCCAATCCTAAGCTTTCTAGGAAAATGATGGCAGATAGCTCGGGAGGAGCATTGCTTTGAGAGAAACACTGATTTTTCTTATTTCTCAAGGTGTACTTTGCAATCCAATCAGAAGCTTGATTCTGGCATCTGGATATATGTTTTAGAACCATGTTTGAGTGAATAAGATTTCGACAAATATTGATGATAGGAGACAGATACCAAGCAGGCTTCCCCTCAGCAAGAATACTGATTAACATCAAACTATCAGATTCAATATCAATGTTAGTTACATTGTGATGCTTACATAGAATCGGGCCTTTAAGAAGGGCTTTGATTTCGGCAGTTAACGACGTTGATTTTCCAAACAGAATTCCAACGTTAAGGACAATGTCACCATTGTGATTTCTGATCAAGGCGCCTCCACTTGCTTCACCGTCTCAATTGCAGGTACCATCAACATTCATCTTCCACCTACCAGTTACTGGAGCGATCCATTTCAGGCAAGAAAGTGTTTTCTTTCTGTTGAAAACAGAGCTACCTCCAAAAGACATATATGCACCCAAAGCTTTAGACTAGTGTTTACTGGTCAGATTATTAGATATGTCTATAGCTAGTACCATGTTAATTACTAAGTCAATGGCTCTTTGAACAGAATCATGGTATCCTTTGAATTTAGAATTGTTTCTGTTTTTCTAGATGATCCAACAAATAGGTTGAGGTATCAGATGAGTAATGTGGAACTTATTGTTAGAAAACTAAAACCGGGCTCTAATCATGTGTGTAAGAACCATGAAATGGCCAATTTTGATATTGAACATGTTAGCAAAATAGTTCCAAATTGGCCAAGCAAAGCAACAACTGATAAAGATATGATTTTTCTCTTCACAGTTTTTGCAAAATTGGCATTTGGACACAATCACAAAATGTTTTTTCATAAGAACAATATCAATAGGAATGAAGTTGTTTATGAGTTTCCAGCAAAGAAAAGATAACTTCCTAGGGATTTTGATGTTCCAGATCTTCTTATGCAAGCTAGAAATGTTGTGGTGATTTCTTATACTTCTCCAGGTAAGATTGTTATTGAAGTCTTTGTTATTTTACTGCTTCCAAACCATCTGATCCTCCTTATTTTGATTGACTTTGAAATTGGTAATATGGTTAATTCTGTCTTGAGTTAGGAAAGAGTTCATAACATTAGTCTCCCACTGGTTGTCTCTCCAAAAATAATTAACCTTAGCGCTACGAAACCAATTGTTTTCAGAAGAATTAAAATGATTGATCAGATGAGGGAGATTATGCCACTCTTCGAGCCAAAAATCCATGTTGCCTTGACCCAGAACCCATTTAATGTTACCTTCAGCAATAGCTCTAATGCCTGCTACTCTTTTCCAAATCAAAGAGTCTGTTTTACCAACTTTAGCTTTGATAGGGTGATTATCAATACAATATATATTATGAGTTATATTGGCCCAAAGACACTTGTTGATTCTGAAAATGTACTATAGTTTTTTTAGAGAAGATGAGTTGGATGTCCTTCAAACTTTTGAAGTTCAATCCACCTTCTTCAAAAGGCTTGCAAAGATACTCCCAAAAGGCCTAATATATAGCATTATCAGAGTAGTTAGGTCTCCACAAAACTTGTTAAAAGTATCCTCAATTTTGTTAAGAATTGTTTTGGGAATCAAGTTGTATTGCATCCAATAATATATTACTGGATGTAACACAAAAGATATCAATGTCATTCTGCCAGCAAATGACAAATTATTTGAGTCCCACAAGTTAATTTTGTCATTTATTTTGTTTAGTAAGGGGTAGAAGTTCTTCCCTTTATTGTTACCACTTAGCGTGATCCCCAAGTAAGTTGTAGGCAGAGTATCTACATTGAATCCCGTTTGAATGTTGAGGTTGTTGACTCAGAGTGAAACGTAACAGAAGCCAAAGAGGGATAAAACCCTAATTTAGTTTTTATTTAATCAAAATAGTCTCTTAAAAATAGGGTTTGAGGCACCTTAAATAAGAATCGCTCAAATCCCTAATACAAAAAAATGGAAACAAAAATAAACGCAATAAAATAATATCACTTTAAATCTGAATGTAATCAGATTTAATTTGATATCTTAAATAGATCCTTAAAATATAAAAAATAAAATAAAACTAAAAAATAAAACATTTAAATATTATAAAATATTTAAATATTATTTTGTAGAGGCCTTCCGTCTACATCATTCTCTCCAAGTCGGAAAGAATTCGTCCTCGAATTCACACTCCTTCTCCGTTTTAAACTTTGTAGCAAAATGCATGCAAGACAAACTCCAGTAAACCAGGTTATCACCTCAGGGTAAGAGAAGAAAACTTTCGAAAACACTCTTTATCAGTAGGTATTACCAGGTGATACTTCATTTTCGAAACGACGTGATTACTCCCACTCCCGTGGTGAAGAAGTGTACACCAAACAAGCATCCCTTGTACACTGTAATCCTGAGATTCAGCACATTCTTTACAGTATTCCTTGATACCTTCTGTAGTTTTTGCCAGGCTATCAACTGAATTTGATCCAACAAACCTCTTATTATTTAACATAGGTGTAAAGGTACCAGATATATAACTATTTATCTTGTCATTTTTGAGATAAGATGAATATGCAACACCAATACCAGCTTTTGTAAGAGTAGATGCATCATTCACATCGTCTCCTGTAATTCCGCAAATATGCTTCATTCCTTGCATATGCTGTACAAGCTCAGTGATGGGAAAAACAGAAAAATGAGCACCCATATGACTCCCAGCATCAGTCGGTGTTTCATGATGAATCTCGGTTCGGAAAAACAAGGTAAATGCTACTTCAACCATCTTACTCACACCATACGCGGTAGTAGTTAGAGCGGAAGGAATCAATACAGGAGAATTTTCCCAAGCCAGGACACCAACTATGAAGCTCGATATGTTTGTCACACTAAGCAATGACCGAATCATTTCCGCACTACTAAAGTACATCAATTTTCCTATCATTGAAAGACATTTGTGCTGTACAGGACTGTTAGCACTAGAGCCATATATCTGTATCAAGACGGGAAGGAGATCCATTCCAAATTGTTGCAGAAGCGCCGGCTGATCTCGCAATAATTTTTCTCGAGCAGAAACCTCCACATTTCCAATTGTGTCTTTTTGTTGTTCAGAACTGCTGGGAGATGGCATTTTCACCTCAGGGCCTTTCAAAATGCTGGAACTGGGGTAAAAGGAGATGGTTCCTTGTGGGAGGAGGGAAAGAAGCTCATTTTCTAATTTGACAATCTCAAAAATCTGCTCTGTCGGTCTACTCAAATCTGGTGAGGTTGATGTGTTGGCTACAATACCAGAACCTGCTAGTATATCTCTATAAATGCCACTAATTCCAAGGAGAAGTAACGTTTTAGCTCCTAGACGGGAACTGTTTGCAAAAGTTGAAATTAACCGGTAGAATCCCATATATGGTGGTGCGCGAAGAGATGTTTGACTACTTTCAGAACTGCTTGCAGATATAAGTGATGCTGCTTGTGTAACCGGTCCATGATTGCATAAATTATCTAGTTTGTCTGGAGACGATGCAAATGACTCAACAATATGTGGTAAATAATCTGAGCCACTTCTTAGGGTATCTGTTTGGTGTTTTGTTGGACCAGCTCTGTTTTCGATGGTTATGCCCTTGTCTATAAACCCGCTGCCTACAACAGTGACAGTAGCTGAACCGAAAATAATCCAATTACCATCGGCAACGTTCCGACATGCTTTTATTATTGTCTTCCCGATTCTGTCTCCGGCAAACATTAGCATTGGTTTTTTTCTCACCACCTCAACATTAGATATGAGAACTAGAGCCTCAACTATTTTCCTGACATTCCAAAACATAAAGTGTTGACCCCTCCTGCCAGTTTCCTCAGGAGTAGCTCCAAAGTAATCCAAACTGTCATCCCAAAACACTTATGGAAACACCAAAACTCTAACAGTTAGAAGTCGAAAACCAAGTCGCTGGATAGACGACCGTTTCCCATCATGTAAGGGTGGAGAAAACGTTATTGTTTTTGCGTCTAATAACCTAAATGGTAGAGTAATCAGAACAGCAAATCCATGATATTCACTACTGTTCGAGGCATAAACCTGGACTATGGGATCAATTCCATCTGCAACGGAATCAACCGTGTTATAACCCCCTGTGATCATAGCATGTGCACCTCCAAATTCTTCCTAATAGTCTTTGATAACAGCATCACAACCATACTCAGTGTGAGCATTCAAAACAACACTAGCACTAGCAATTTCATACTATGTAACATCAGCAGCTAAATCACCGATAAAGATTGACAAGTCAGGAGTACCACCTCGTGTCTCCCCTGAACTAGCGCAGTTCATTATAAAGGGTTGATCGCCACCATTAGACATCAGGGTGGTCTTATATGTTTGTAGCATCCTTTCAGCAGCAGCACGATTAACAAACGCAATGAAGCCATAACTCTCACCAGTCTGCTTGTTATCCCTCTCAGACATTTCATCGAGCAAGGTTTCTGCATCGCTGAATTCATCACTGCACAAATTAACATTGTCCTGAAAGGTAATAGTATCATCGCTAGGGCCAGAGATTCTGAATACCTGTTCAATGCATCGTAAAGCACCAATTCTCATATTTGCTTTCCTTCTCTTTCTCTTTCGTGTCCATCTTCGGATTTGAATTCTCTTTCTTGTCTCTTTTTTTGTTTTTAAAATTTGTTCGAGATTATTCCGTAATTTATTGTATGTAGTAGCACTTTCCGGCCTTACAACGTCATGAAGGTTAGGTTGCAGAAAGGACGATAGTGCGAAATCCCCAAATTTATCTACTCTTATCGAAAGATCACAAGACAGTTTTGGTGTTACCCAATCTTCATCCTCATCTTCGTATATATCATAAATTGGATCGTTTTCATCCTCATGACCGTATACATCATAAATCGGATCTCCATAGTCCGACCAAGTTTCAACAAAAATTTCATCCTGGTAGTCAGCCTCATACTCATCAAAGAGTGGATGGTTGAGTATCAGCGACTCCTCCATGTCACCAACATAGTCAGTAATATCTACCTTAAATCCAAGCTTCCAGCGGCGGCCGTGATAAGTATTCTGTTCTAACCCCTCCCCAAAAGGGTTATCGATACTTTCAACCTCTGTGCCTTGTTGCCTGGCGTTAAGATCAGCCATCTGACGGGTAAGAGCAGCCACCTGACGGCGTAGGTCAGCAACTTCTTGCCTGGCGTTAAGATCAGCCATCTGACGGGTAAGAGCAGCCACCTGACGGCGTAGGTTAGCAACTTCACGATCACCGAGATCACTTGTATCTCTAGTCACTGCAGCGCCACCGCGACGGCTGGTTCTTCCTCGCACCATCTCGCAGGACTGCCTGTGTCTGATACCACTATGACTCAGAGTGAAACGTAACAGAAGCCAAAGAGGGATAAAACCCTAATTTAGTTTTTATTTAATCAAAATAGTCTCTTAAAATAGGGTTTGAGGCACCTTAAATAAGAATCGCTCAAATCCCTAATACAAAAAAATGGAAACAAAAATAAACGCAATAAAATAATATCACTTTAAATCTGAATGTAATCAGATTTAATTTGATATCTTAAATAGATCCTTAAAATATAAAAAATAAAATAAAACTAAAAATAAAACATTTAAATATTATAAAATATTTAAATATTATTTTGCAGAGGCCTTCCGTCTACATCACTTGTTTAGCCTAGAATGATGAGTCATGGCTGACATTATAAGCTTGGTTTTTTCTTTATTAACAACTTGTCCAGAAACCCGCTGATAGTTGTCCAAGAAGTTGTTGAGAGTTGTTATTGTGGAGGCCTGACTGTTGGTGAAGATCAGCACATCATCTGCAAAGCCAATACAAGGCACCAGGTAATTTGTTCTTGTAACATATTGAAGGCTCTCATTAGAATTGAATAAATTTAAAAGCCCCTTAAGAGCACTTCATCAGCAAGAATAAAAAGGCTAGGAGACAAAGGGTCTCCTTGCCTTAATTCTTTCTTCTGAGGAAAGTAGCCTTTAAGAGTCCCATAAATAAAGATGGATATATTGACATTTGAAATCATCTGGTTTATGATGTTGAGAAACTCAGAAGAGAAACCAAAACTAGAAAGAACTTTGATTATATAGGCATGAGACATCCTGTCAAACGCTTTTGACATGTCTAGCTTGATAAAAACATTTCCAGTTTTAGGCTTACAATTGATATCATGAACCAACTCTTTAGCCAACAGAACGTTTTCATAAATGATATGGTTTTTAACAAATTCACCTTGATAGACATATATAAAATTAGGGAGAATGAGAGATAATATTTTGTTAATAAGGCCAGAAATGATTCTATTAAAAATGGTACAGAGGCTCATAGGTCTATAATTAGACAAATTGATAGGGTTGGCATTTTTAGGGATAAAACAAATGTCAGTCGTGAACACACCCTTAGGAACAAATTTACCTTAAAGGTAGGAGTTCAAGGCGTTGCAAAGGTCAGTATTGATAATATGTCAACACGTTTTATAAAACAGAATGTTAAAACCATTTAAACCTGAAGCACTATCATTTTTCATGTTTTTTATTATCTGGCAAACCTTCTCTTTGCTGGTAGGTTTAATCAGAGAGTCATTGTCCTCTTGAGTGACACGTCTAGGGATGTTATTAAAGATTGTGTCCTGCAGTAAAGAGTCTTCTTCGTCCCTGCTAATAGGATTAGTTAAAGAGTTTTTAAAGAAGTTTTCAACAGAGGTACCAATATTTTTAAGATTGTGAATCCAACTTCCATTTTCTTGTATGCCTTTAATTGAGTTGATTTCCCTTTTCTTTGAAACAATAGCATGGTATAACTTTGTATTACCATCACCCTCATTGAGCCAGTTATTATGACACATTTGCTTCCAATAACTTTCTTCATTTTTTAGAGCTTTAATGTGCATGCTGCTAGCTTTGGAGAGGCTATAATTAGAGAGCTGACTGTTATTCATGTAATGAAGAATCTCCAGTCTCTTAACTTTCTCAGCAGTATCCTTGACTTTATTAAATATATTTCCAAACGTGTTGATATTCTAATCCTTAATACAGGATTTAAGACGTCTGAGCTTATACTAAAAGACCAAGTTATAAATTCCTTTGCAAGTGACACTCCAATTATATTCCACAGTTCTTAAAACAATTACATTATTAGTCCAAGCATTAAGAAATTTAAAAATCTTTTTATTAATGTTATATTGATCCATGAAAATATAGTTAGAAGTGATGAGTAAGGGGGCATGATCAAAACAAGTTCTGATCATGTGGAAAACCTGGATGTCGTTAAAAGTACTGAACCATTCCTCGTTAACTAAGGCTCTGTCGAGTCTTTTCCTATGCTTGTTTCTGTATCATGTATATCTAGACCCAATATATCCAATATCCTCAAGATTGCAGGACCCAATAGTATCGTTGAAGTTCTCCATGCTGATATGATCATCAGAAGTGCACCCAAGTTGGTCTTCAAATGGTGTAATAGCATTATAGTCACCAGCAGAAATCCAGGGTCTTATAGTATTAGAGAGAGACTTAAGATTATCCTAGAGATCCATTCTTTGTAATCTAAGGTTTTTAGCATAGACAGAAGTGAAATCGAGACTGTTCTTCAACCCAGGGTAAGTAACAGTTATGTGCAAAAACTGGTTATGATTAGAAACAATGTTGATCACAACATCATCATCCCAGAAGACCCAAACTTTATTAGACCTGTTAGTAGCAAAAAAAATTGTAACCCAGAGTATCAGTAATACTTCCAAGTTTATCAACAGAAACCATAGGTTCTTGAATAACTAATTTTTTTATTTTTTCATCTTTGATCATGGATAACAGCCTAGTCAAGGTAGGTTTGTTGTTGATGCCTCTAGCATGCCAACTAATCATCCTTATCATTATCTGAAAATGTTTTTTGTTGCTTTTTGTTCCCTTCTTTCATCAGGGAATGGATCATGAGCTTATTTTTGTTTCTTTTCTAGCATATTTCAATTTTCTATTAAAGATAGAGAAAAGTCAGGGTTAGTATCTGGGTCAAGATGGTGTTTTTTATTCATACTAAATTTAAGGGGAAGTATTTAAAATAATTTTATTTTCTACCTGATATCAAACCCAGATATTATTGTGATTTATTATTTAATATTTTAAATGTTTTAATTGGTTACATAAAGGAAAATAACTTGTTATCAAACGATAATTACTGCAGTAAAAATCATCTACAATTGTGAACTTCACGTTCAAATCCTAACAAATTTATATAAATATGTAAGAATGGTGGGCATCATATTTAAAAAAGAAATAAAAAGATCCGAAAAATGATATTCAAAACTTGTTCGACCATCATAAATTATAAGTTTACCCATGATTAAATTCTTTTTTTATTTCAAACAAAACTAAAATAATTAGTAGCGACATCATTTACGGGCGAAGTTATGGTATTATATTTGGAATTCTATTTAAATAGAAAAGTGTAGGTGTCATTATTGGAGGATGATCTCGTATGGATTATACTTTTCAAAAAAAAATATGTCAATGATTTTAAAATCCAACAAATTCACCCGATTTTGGTTCACCTCTATATATTTATCTTTTCTATTATTTTCGACGATAATGATTTTAGGGGGCAGTGGGATCTCATAAGGATACAATAGTCATTACCACTGAAACCTTGAGAGCCGAGCTCAAAAAAATCATGCTTGACACATAAAAACTTGTAAGTATCTTGTCTATTAAGAGCTACAATGAAATATGAGGTATAACACGTCTATCACCCCTCTGAAAGAGTCATGACATGCTTTAATAGATCTGAGACTCGTAGTGTTCAACGAGCTAAGACTATATGGCACTTTCATATAGAGGAATGTAAAAAACAAACATAATACCTCTTCATGATGGTTTCTCATCCTATTATGTTTTTTTAGGAGATCATGGCTAAATCAAATACACACTAAGGTATCCATAAAATTGATTAATTTGTCGACGCCACTTCATAAAATAAACTGTTATTATTCATGAATGTTTATTCAGGCTACAGTCAAAATTTCATGCATCTCGGTGATAAAGAACACACATTATATATACCATCTAAATTATATACAACCCAAACTTCTCTTTGTGGCTTTGATTCGATTAGGAAAATACATTGTTAAATTGGCTCAACGACGATATTTTTTTAAGCAAAAAATTGTAAAATAATAACAAAGACCTGCGATGGGTCAATATTCTCAACAACAACCCAGTACACTCACATCATCAAAGGCATAGTCACGATCTATGATCGAGCTAAAGATTCAGTTTGGTTTTAAAACAAAAAGTGGAGTTCAAAAGAGTTTAATAATCCTAACAAATTATATAAGTACCATAAAGACATTGGCCATCACACCCAAAAGTGTATGACTCTGAAAGTCAATATTTAAATCTGATCAGAGATGGAAAGCTCCAAGAGTTTATCAAAGGTTGAGCTCCTCATACTTCGAACAAAATCAAACTAATCAGTCATCAACACTAAGTCAATATATTTATTCGCTAGCAAGATAAAATACTAAGCCTTTTTTTCTCTTACGGATTTGGTTGAAAAGAAGCTGAACTTGGGCGTAGAGTTACACTATATTTTTCCTTTTCAGTTTCTTATTTTAGGTGGAATGTCTGTAACATTTTGTTAAATATTAATTATAGTTGCTTTTAAATTCTTTTGTTATGTTGCATCAAACATATAAATATCATGCATCATCCATGGAGGATGCTGGTGAGTCTTTTAAGGATAATATAGAGTTAAGGGTGACTCTTCGAACCAAAAAATATTCCCAAGAAAGTCTGAATATTGAGCTTCAAAATAAGATAATAGTCGATGGGATATTGAGACTTGAACTGCATTTCAAGGCTATGGTCCTGACTCGTCTTGAAGAGCAAATTTCTTATGAGGCCAACTTGATTTCAAAATTACATAACGTATTTATATCATCTAGCAATACGTGTTATTCATCAGTTTTAGAATTTCTTTTAACAGATTACCCCTCGCACATGTCAAAGACATGTCATCATGCCTAACAAGTTAAATATTGTCAATGTTGAATTAGACGAGGTACAAGAGTTTAAGGAAACCGAACATACTGTAATTCAACTTGAGAAGGAATAGTTGTGAGTATAGTTGGAAGATGTCAAGAGACAAAACTATAAGATATTTTGTTGTCCAAACACACTGAATGAGTTAATTTTGAGGATAACATTGAGGAAGAGTTAGTGAAAGAATTCAAAGATGCAGTTTACAAGTCTGAGAAAAGACCTGTGTTGTTGTTCCATGCACAATATCTGGAGATCAACTTAGACTTATTTTGGATTTAGGTTCCTAATGAGGAAATTTCTGAACCCTGCGATTGGGCCAACTCTCCCAAACAATATTCTCTTATAACCTCAACTAAATGAGGGTATAAGGTGAACAACTTATATAACCTCTTATGAGGGAAAATTTATGACCAAATTCCTCATTGTTGGGGAAGTTTTATAAAAAAAATCCTCATAGTTGGAGAATTTTTTATTTTGTTAAATGAAATGAAATTTATCACTTAGAATATTTTATGTCTTGTTTTTTACTTTTTTTTTTATCACTAAAAGTACTTTATAGTTGGGTACTCTTTTAGTGTAGTTGGAGTGATCACTTTCAAAGTAGAGACCTTAATAAGGACCACGTGAGATCTTACTTTGAAATATTTCTAAAAGTAACTAAACTTCGTTTACTGTTTTTATGAAGGATGCAAGAACCCCTATAAGAATAATTTCAAGAATCATCATATCAATTTTTGTTTAATTAAGTGGTATGTGAACTTCCTGAAGCGTTGAAGAATATTTTTAAATCATCTCATAAATAACTTTTTCTTATTCTTTGTTTTCATTTGGATTTGGGCCAAAGCTCTCCTAAAAGACGAAGACTATATTTAGATTTATCTCGTGTTTTTGTTTGAATGAAAGTCAAATCCTTCATAGGGGTTGAATAATATGTTCAGACTTATCTCTTATTGTTTGTGGTTGTTTGGATGAAGGTCGAAGCTCTCCTAGGGGTTGAATACTATGTTCAGATGTATCCGTTTACAATGTCTTATGTTGCGGTAATATAAAATAAATTGAGACTTATATAATGACAATAATAAACATTATTAAAGATGAATGTCTCTCTAAAACCTTCATGTGCCATATCCCAAGTATAATAAATCATTTACATAAAACAAATAAGTAACAAGTATCCAAAACATTGACAGAATTATAGAGATTTAGATGCTCAATATTCCAAGAGTATTGAATCATGTTTTCTTCTACATCCAATAATTTGTATGTACCCGTTTTCACCATAGATTTATTGTGTAAGGTCCCTCTTAATTCGTTGACAACTTTCAGAAACTTTGATCCTTAGTTTGAAGAAAGACCCTTCTAAGAATTTTCCCCCATCTCAACTCTTCTCTCTAGATCTTGGAATTTTATATGTTTTGCATCAAGGTTTTATAATGAACCAACTGAATGTGGACTTTAGCCCGTTTTTCCTTAATCACATTTAGATCGACGTTTCTTGCTTTGAAATTAATTCCCTTCTCTTATATTAAAATTAAATAGGAGGGTATAACGGTTTTAGCTAGCACCGCTACTTTTATGATATAAACCAAAGCCAAGGGATTTCATTATAGGACTATAAGAAATCTTGTAGAAAGTCCGATTAGTTTCTTATAGGTCCTTTGAACAATTGTTTTTATGTCATTTGATATGGTCATGTTGGTCACCTCCACTTGGACATTTTTTTATGAATTGAAAGAAAAAGAGGCAATATGTTTGATATATTTAGTTCACCATAACCACTTAAGCCTTTTGTTTTGAAATTGGGTCTCGTTGCCCGTTATGATGACTCTTAATATGGCGTATCTGTAGCAGATGTTAAATTTGATGAATTTTATGACTTTTTTGGTGTGACGTTACACAATAGTTTCAATTTCACACATTTGAAAAAGTATTCCACAAAAACTAGTAAGATTTTTCTTCCTTCTCTACCTTTGAGAAAAGATCGTACGATGTCCATACCTCATTTATCAAAATAAATTTCTTTGGATATGTTTTCTAGTAGAACAAATAGAATTTGAATTGAGTTTGAGAAGTGTTGGAAATTTTCATAATGCTTGACTTTTTTCTTTGGATCATCCATCAGAGTAAGCCAATAGTACCCTTGCAGAAAAATTTCTCTTTAAAGTGCTTTGTACCCACAATTAACACCAAATTCTCCATCATCGAGTTCATCAATTATAAATATGGTTTCACAATGGCCGAGGTAACAAAGTAAAGGCTTGACAATGCCTTTCTTGTAGAGTGTATATGATACCAAAATAAATCAAACTAATTTTATTTTAATTTTTGTAGCTTCGACCTTGCTTTCAGGAATGAGCCCCTGATGAGGTATTTGATAATAAGTGTTCGTTAATCTTCTTATTTAAATTCTCCCCCTTTGAGTACCATGACTTCTGAAACTGAGAGTGTAGATAAATAATTGTTGGGAAGGTTGATGGAAGGTTTCTCTTGTAAAATGACTAATGGACTGATGCCACATATATTGAAGAAGCCAATGCATCAATAATTGTGTTCTCCGCTCTTGGGAATTCTTTATGATGAGGTAAAACCAGTTCAAAGTAAATGACGAAAAAGACTAAACTACTTAAGAATTAAAAATATATAATGGTGTTTTCTTTTATTACATAGAATTCAGCCAGCCTCCAAATGAAGGTTTACGCTCACATTTATAAGGTTTCATATATGAAACTGAAAAGATGAATGATATGTGCTTACAATAATTCATGGAATTCATCCATGATATTAGATGTTACAAATATAATTAAAATAATCTCTAACTATATAGGATATTTATGTAATATCAATATAATATTATATAAGCTTTTTGACTAGTTTTTTTAAACTTTAATATGCTTCCGCCTCGATTTCAACCATGTAACAACATTATGTATTTTGAAATCTGAATTCATTACATTAACATTATCGTAATTTTGTTCTATGTTGTTCTATTTTTACTCATCATATTTTACTTCACTGCATTTCTGTAAACGTTTGTCTCGCTTTAACCAGTCATTTATTACTTACTTGTTATGTTTTCTCCTGTATTAGTAAAAGGTTTTCAAGGTTTAGCTCGTCTTAACTTTTAACATCTCTTTATCTTTAAATTTTGTATTGTCTTTAGTTTTTTTTATTCTTACTTCTTCTTTAGTTTGTCGATATTTTTTTTTAGTTTGACATTTTGTTTAGTCCATCATTATTATAAAAAAGTTATAACACATTTTATCCAACCTTAATTATATCTCTTACATATTATCACTTAGCTCGTCATAATTATAGGTCAATTATTTACTCGTCATAATTATTATAATGTTATAAATGATTATAACTCCAATTTATGTCTTTAGACTTACCTCGTATATAAGAGTATAGTCCTTAACATAATATATCTTTGTGAGGGTTCCATTTAGTATTTTAATAAAGTTCTTTAAGTATTATCTCAATATTATACAATATAATATTTGAATAACTCATGTTTAATATCACTTAAACCTATTTTTTTGAATGATTACATTTAATATAATCAATAATTTGATGGAATTTGAAATAATATAAATTTATATATGACTCTTAGTCTGAGGTCACATACAAACCAGTCATATATTATTGTTGAATCACATCTCCTATAAATAATTATTTCATTTCAATTTTAGTTTTTTTCCCGTTCTTCTCTCTCTAACTTTCTCTCTTTATATTTAGCAAAACACGGAGGAATCAATTTACCGAGCTATTTTTCTTTGGTCTTCCTTTCATATCTCTAAACTCTATAAAAGATTCTACTCTCATTTTTTATTTTATTTTATTTGAAAAAATGCTCTATAAAATTAAAAAAAAATGTAATAGGGGTTAAAGTCGTGAATCCTTAGACAATCTTATTTCTTCTTATAGTATTTTTATTCATTAAATTGGCTTTCAAAATGATCAACCAAGTGGCTCATTCAAAAATTTATATAACGAATCTAGCAATTCATGCAATAATAATTATGAGTCGTCTTCCTCTTCCTATAAAAAAAACTTATAAATTTTATTATCTAACCCTTGTGATAGTAATTTTTTTATTACCCGTAGAAATGAACAATTCTATAATAGTTGTTTCACCCCTTTAAACATTAAAACCAACTATTATTTTATCAACTAATGAAAATGACAATGCCTTCTTGCCATATGATCTTCTGAAAGATGAAAAGGCAGATCCCGATTTGTTTGAATTTTTATTTAGACCATAACCCAAAACTTATAAGTATGTTGATAAATTTGAATTAAATTATATAAGATGTAAATGAAATAATTCTGACGAAATAGTTATTAGGTTGTTTAAAAAGGGATAGCTTTCTCAAAAGTCAAATGATACAAATTTTATATTTTTAATAATTTACTCTACTATCATCCTTTAATAAAAGAGTTTGTTTTCAACTTGTCCAATTTTTTCCGTTACAACTTAATCCTAACTGATGGAGAACACTTATTAGTGTCATCGTTATTGTGAGATCCTTAAATTTTCCACAGATATTGGAGATATCCTAACTCGATGTAAAATTCTCTAATGTTTTTAAAAACTTTTTATACTACTTAGCATTAGGTAAATTTCATCGTATTGTAAAACTTCATGATTCATATCATTTTTTAGAAAACGAGTTTTTTTAAAGATAATGGATGCAAATATATAAAATAAAATTTGCTCTTAAAATTCTTATATTTACTTCGAACATTTCTTCTTCTCTTATGCAGCTCTGACTAATATAACTGAAAATTTATGTGAACTTGATCATGACGACTTTGCTTGAAAAAGACTTCCTGAGCTTTCTTTGACATCTCAAAAGATAAAAATTATTATTTATTTACAGTAAAACAATTTCTTCGTTAAGCATATTGGTGCATAGACGAGCTAACTATATCTACAGATGGAACTTCCTTGTCGTTAATACCAGAATTGCTATTACTGATTATATGGAAGCCATTCTACTCAACCGTTTTACATGGATGTTTGATATTTCCTTACATTTCCATTCATAGCTACCAACCTATAAGCATTGTGATGTCATTTTGAAACAATTTTAATGTTTCGTTATAATATTTTTCTTTTTACATCATTAAATAACCTTCTCACCACTAAATCTCTTTTCTTAAATTTTAAAAAATTTAAATTTTAGTCAAGCCTACTCTTCATCAACCCCATATAAAGCTCAACTCGTAGTTATACTTTATCTATACTCTTTTCAATTAAGCGAACATCGACTTGTCATTCCTTGTCATTTAATTTTGAAGAATAAAACTAAAACTAATGACTAGGAATCATAATATTTGTTGGTACATTGTTTCTATACCATAAACCAAAGTAGATGTAGTGTCATTTAAAGCCGATTTTAGAGTTGTCTAATATGCTTATAGAACATCTTGTAAAAACTCTTGTCATTTACCTGTAGGTAATTCAAGATTCATTTTAATACAATTGATTACTTATTAGTAGCTTCTACCTTACCATTAGCATAAGGATAGTACGAGGTAGAAAAATATTACTTCACTCTATACTTTATACAAAAGATTGTGGCCGTATCATTATGAGACTAAAGACCATTATCACTAGTTAATATTCTAGGTATTACATACATATTCAGAATATTACTTTTCAAAAAATCATAAATCTTTTGTGTCCAAGTTCTTAATAAAATCACATATAAAACATTATTTTTCATGTTTTCATCGATAATGCTCCCACTAAATCAATTCCTTATATATCAAATGGGCATAAATAATGAACTTTTGTTACGAATTAACTTGGTAAATGACTTGTATTTATAAATCTTTGACAATGATCACAAGTTTGCACCATGGCCTTAACATTAATTTATAGACAAGACCAATAATAGCATGTCAAAAGAAAATACATAGTTAAACTTTAATACCTACCATGAGCTCTATCCACTCATTCATGTAGATCCCTTATGGTAAATAATGCCTTGTTTTTTGCCTAAATATCTCAATAAATTTCATGTGGTACTTTTTGATATATAATATCATTAAGAAATAAATAATTTGTTGATTTTATTCTTAATACTCTTGGTTAAGACTTATGTATTGGTTGAAAAATGATAAATATTATTAACGTCAATCATTATCTTCATTTAAAAACACAACTTCAAAAATTTCAATCAATAATTGGTATAATGAATGCTCTTATAATAGTATCAATTGACTTTGTACTAAAAAAAACTTTTCCAAAATGTTTGGATTCGTATTCATTTCACGAAGTACTTACTCATATATTACATTATCAAATTGTACTTCCAATTACTTTAACACCTCTATATAAATCCTTATGTTTTCTTCTATTGCTTCAAACACTCATGTAGCCTAACTATTTATAAGTTATAATTGCCCTTATACTTTTTGCTCCATAAATACAAGCTAATTTCATTCATGTCGAAACTGTTTCATATTTTGATTCATGATTGTTTAGCTCAAAATAAAACTTTATAGACTTGTTAATCTATTCTCCATATGGAGTTTGAAAAACAAGTCAAACTCTTCTATTTTTTCTCTTGAAGCACCATTTGCTCGTACATTCTAATTCTTTATGTGAATTTGTTTTTAACTTTTCATCCCCGTCACTTACACTTTCTGTATGAAATAAAATATGTTACCATTTGTTCTTATTATTGTACAAAAAAACATATTGAATTTTATACTCTCCAAGCTCTATAAACCAATCTATAAGACGATCTAGTACATATGACTTTTGTAAAATATTCATGAGGAAAAAAGGTAAGAATTATAATAACATGACTTTGAAAATATAACACATTGTCATTGCCGCTACAACCAACTTAAAACTAACTTCTCCAAATTTAATTTTTTTTTACATCCATCAAAGTTTTACTCACATAATAAATTGGTTTTTAAATTTGATCCTCTTCATGCACCCAAACAGCATTTATAGATCAAAATTTTAAACCAATAATAAGAATAGACTTAAAGGCTCTACTTGTACTCGTTTAGATAAATGTTTCGTATAAGCCAAGTATTGTTTCATATCTTTAGAATATTTAATACACTTATCATTTCAATTAAACGTTTTCTCTTTAAAATTTCAAAATATGTATGACTCTTATCATATGCACACATTTGATAAATTTCGGCGAAACTATAGTTAATACTGCTTTTAATTGAGCTAGATTAGCTCCTATACTTTTTTACAAAATCACATATCCCAAGACTTTCCAGCTCGTACAACAATTAAATATTTTAAAGGATTCAACTTCAAATTATACTTCAAGATTAAAAGTTTCTGATAATGTTGTTATATACATATCCTCATTATTATTATTTATAATTATATCAACGATAGATACCTCTATAGTTTATCCTAATTGTTTTGCAAAAATATGGTTACGAGCTTTTGATACGTCGACTAAACTTTTTTAAACCAAACAACATTACATGATAGAAATCTAACCTTCTTTCAGTCATGAACATCGTATGATATTTTTCATTTGTATTCATCTTTATTTAATTATACCCTGAATATGCGTCAATAAATGATAACAGCTCAAGACCTGGTCTAGAATCCACTAATTTATCAATACGGGGTAAAAGATAATGATCGTTTGGACAAGCTCTATTAAAATTTGTAAAATCTACAGACATTATCCATTGATCATTTTTATTTTTTACTAAAATTGGATTTTCTACCCATATCGGATATTTAGATTCCATTATATAACTCAATTTAAGCAATCGTTCAACCTCTTTTACTATAGCTTCAGGTTTGTTTGGAAAACAAACTTTTTTAGTCCTTAATCTTCCATCAATAGGTAATTTATGGAAAATTAATGATTTACTTACTCTCGGTACATTTTCAATACTTTAAGAAAACACATCACAATTCAACTTCAAGAAAATACAATTTTATCATTAAATCCCCAACTTAAATGACTTCCAACGTTTGTTATTTTTCCTTCACTAATTTTAATATCAGTTGTATCCTCTAACGAATCTGTTAGCTATGAAGTATCACGTGAATCGTCAATCTCTTCAAGTTGAATTTACACTAAAGGTTCAATAATATTAATTAGATATTGATCATTTAATGTACACTAATTGTTATAATATTATATTATATAGACTATAAGATAATGAATAACAATCCCTAAACATCCCTCTACTTTCTCTGATAATTCATACTTAATTTCGAACAAAATACTTAACACATTGATGATAAGATGAAACTACTATTTCTTATTTGTTGTGACCTGAATGACCTAAAATCACCTTATACGAGCATGGTGTACCCACTAACATACACAAAGTCTTCAATATTTGTTTGTCTGACCAAAACCAACCATTACATGTAACTATACTTCCCAAATACACATAGTTGACCATTATGTGAAATGTACCAAATATTAACCATGGTTTTTTAACCCATTGAGATAACCCAATTAATTTTTCGTAACTATTACAATATTTAATAGTAGTCAAACTTCATGTATCAACCATAAATTTTCTAGTAATCACCTTACCAATATTCAGAGTAATTAATATAAAATGTTCATAAAGAGTAACTAAACCTCTTCAATCATAATCATTAAAAATCAATAACGGTATTGGAAAGTTTTTTACATGTAGTGATGACTCATCAATAAGATGTACTCCCAAATATTTTCTTCGATCTTTTCTAGATGACTGAGAAGTTTCAGCCAAATTATCCCTTCTATATATCGTGCAAAGTAATTGTTAATTAGCTTGATTTTTTATAGATCATGATAATTCTCTTCTTTGTTTGTTTTATCAAAACCTTTGTTCTTAACGAACTCAATCAACTTTCCATTATTAATTGACCTCTTAATTTCATATGTTAACTGAAATAATCTCTCATTGCATGACTGTGATTATTATGATAAACACAAAATTATATTTTAGATAGTTTACTATATAAAGCGAACATCATTCTATGGGGTTCATAGTTAACTTTATCCATTGTCTTATCTTAAATTGACGTAATTCCATGTGTAAGAGGTGTAAACCTCATATTTCCATTATCATAATATGAAATTGTAGTTTGGTTAATTTGCATTTTACAACCTCATCAATCATCATATCTTATACTATGAGACATTCATATTCTGATCTCCTTAAAAAATCCTCATAAATCTACTATGAATTTAATTAGATCCTCTAAAAATTGTATGTCTTTAAGAAAACCTCTTTTAAAAGTAATCAAGATAACCTCATCCGACCATTTTGACATCCTTCAAAACTATTCACCTTTTGAACAAATTACTAAATATAATTTCTCAATATTTTTGTTATTTTTTGAAACAGCATCATGATATAATCATCATTGATGAGTCCGGATTTTCTCACCACTCACTGTAAAAACCAAACAGGGGCAATTCGGACAAAAACCACCCACTGAACCATCCGAACATGACTAATGTATTTAAAACTAACTACTTTATGACTAAGCTAATTACCAAGCTGCTTAATAAACTAATGGGTCTTTGAATTCGACCCGGTTTCATGAGTTTGACCCGAAGACCCATGAGGCCCATAATTAAGGGCATAAATACCCAACCAATTTCATTAAATGAGGGTAATGAACATTTAATACAACCAGGCAGCTCAAATCTCTCACTACAAACTACCCAAACACTAAATAACCTTGAAACATTACAAAACTCATGATAAAATTACCCTAAGACTGAAATTATTCACACCAAATTGGCGACCACAGTGGGAGACGTAAGGGTGCGTGAATCAAGCATTCGAAACCATCAAGAAAGATCAGTTCGGATGAATCCGGACGAGCAGGAAATACCACCAGCTTTGGCAGAAGTGGTGGGAGAAAATAATGAATATACTATCGAGGAGCGAGATAGACTAAAAATTTAGATAGAAGCCTTGAGGGCTGCTAAAAAGGCAGAATTGGGAGTGAAAGAAAAGTCAAAAGTATCAGCAGTTCACCATACTGACAATCTAAGAGAGCATGAGTCGTCAAAAACCCATGTGAGCACTAAAAAGACTCATGTTAGCTCAAAGAAGTCTCACCGATCTAAACCGGTGGAGAGCTCAGATTCAAACTCAGAATCTTCCAGCAGCTCCTCAAATGAAGATGGAGTCGAAGAGTCCCTGTCATCCAGCAGTAATGAGGGCCGTTCTAAGAAGAAACAGAAGTTGGTTAAAAAATACTCGAGAAAAAGGGACAGTCATGGAAGGTTGAAGATGCATCTGGGCAAAGGGTCATCTCATAGTCATGGCCATGGCTGGAGGCACGTAGACCGATTACTTATGGATCCTTTTGCCTTTCATGATGAGTCAGGTATCTTTGCAACTCCCAACGAAGATACTGTATTCAGTCGTGGCTGCAATTGGAGACAATATCCATTGTCCTCTAAGATACTGTCCGTAAATCTTCCTAAGAGGTTTGACAACACAAAAATAGAAAACTATGATGGTAGTAAAGATCCAGATAACCATCTGGAGTAATTCAAAAAATTTATGATGAACTTTGATGATGATGATAAGCTACTCTGTCGAGCATTATCCCAGTCTTTTACGGGGAGTGCTCTAAAGTGGTACAATAGTTTGCCACAGGGTTGCATTAGAAATTTCGACACGTTTTAGGTGGCCTTTCGGAGGCAATTTGTGGGAAGCAAAGAAGTAAAGGGCAATGGAGACACTATAATCCATTGTGCCCAAGAACCAAATGAATCTTTGAAAGAGTACATAAGTCACTTTGTGAACACCAAAAATGGATTAGCTGATTGCTTTGAACAAGTAGCAATAGCTTCTCTTAGGCAGGGTTTGAACCCTGGCAATTTGGTTGATTCAGTAACCAGGAAAAATGCTATGACATGGGGAGGTTTACTGAATCAGGTCGGCAAACAGATTAATGTGGATGAAACAAAGAAAACCAGGGTGCACCGGCAGGTGAGGTCTGCTCCAGCTGCACCAAATCAAAACCAGAATCAGTCCGGTTACAAGGCAAAGGAAGCCGGACAGGGTTAAAACAGGGCCAAGGCTCAATCCCACCCAGCTGCCCCAGCTCAAAGCCAGAAATCTAGAAATAAGCGAGGACCTTGGGTTCAACCGGAGTGGTTTGCTGAACTAAAAGAAAATGTAGCTACCATTTATGATAAAACGAAAGATGAAGTACATTTCAGGAAGCCGGCTGCATTACAATCACCAAGGGAAATTCAAAATAACAGTTATTGTCAGTATCATCGTGATACTAGCCATACCACTAAAGATTGCATCGCGTTGAAACAAGAAGTACAGAATTTGATTGAGAGAGGGAAGTTGGGGCATATGTTAAAAGAAGAGGTGGAAATAGGCCTGATAATGCTCCTCGGACTGGCCCGAACAACGTAGGGACGTCAGCTCCGAATGGGGCTATGGTGATAATTGAGAGGTTTGATGTAGAATCAGAATATTTGGATCCTGTTCCAACTCGAAACAAGGTGGGTATTATCACAGAGCATTGCAAAACGGTGTCTGGCCTCATCAACTTTTTCGAGTCACTTACAATATTTGGGGGAGACACCATGACTGCACCAACTGCTTTTTCAAGAAAGAGGCATATTCATACTCTAGCTACCCAACTGGAAGGAGGCATGACTTCCTATCAATCACAAATCCCATTTCCCTTCATTTTTTTCGATGAGGATGACTTGAGGGACATAGCCGGTCCTCATGAAGATGCTTTCGTAATAGGAGCATCTATTGGGGGCAATGACATAAGGTGAATTTTGGTGGACACCGGTAGTTCAGCCAATATCCTCTTTTTAACTTCCTACAAACAAATGAAGAACCCAGCAGTAATTCAGCGTTCCAACAGGTCAATTGTGGGTTTCACTGGAAGCTCAACAGATGTGATCAGGGAGTTTGAGGAGGAGGTTTTGTTAGGCAAAGGCCGTTTTAAGAAGATGGTCAGGATATTTTTTATCGTGGTGGATTGTCCCACTTGTTACAATGTCATTTTGGAGAGGTTTGGGCTCTCTAGGATGCATGTTGTGGCGTCAACGGTCCACCAATGTTTGAAATACGCTGTACAAGGACAAGTGGGAGTTGCCCGGAGCAGTCAGAAGGTGGCAAGGGAGTGTTATGCAACAGCGCTGGCCCCTCGAAATTTGGGGGCAGTTCGGATCAGTGAGGATTAGCAATTTGAGGGGGCCTCTGGGGAAAGGGTGAAATTGATGACCCCAGAGAGACCCCTGGCGTTTTAATACCTATTGAAGAAGTTGAAACTCACTCTCTAGTTGAAGGGAAAAGTGTCAAGATTGGGTCCAAGATGACATCGGAATTAAAGGGTAAAATGTTAGCTTTTTTGAAAGACCATCAGCATGTTTTTGCTTGGTGCAACGCTGATGTAACCGGAGTACCAGCAGACATTATATCACACCAGCTGTCCGTCCGGAGGGATATAACACATGTTGTACAAAAGAGGAGAGCTTTTTCTAAAGAGAAAGCTGATGTCATAGTTCAAGAAGTTGACCGGCTTACTAAGATGGGGCACATAAAAGAATCTTAATGCCATTTATGGACAGCCAATCCGGTGTTGGTAAAGAAGAAAAATGGAGAGTGGCGTATGTGCATCGATTTTACAGATCTTAATAGAGCTTGCCTGATAGATCTATATCCAGTTCCCCGAATTGATCAGTTGGTAGACTCCACATCCGGGAACAAGCTGCTGTCCTTTATGGATTCCTTCTCCGGGTACAATCAGATTCAAGTAGATCCAAAGGATCAAGAATATACTACGTTTGTTACCGATAGGGGCCTCCGTTGTTACAAGGTGATGCCGTTTGGATTGAAAAATGATGGGGCTACTTATCAGAGGTTAGTAAACAAGGCTTTTGCTGATCAGATTGGAAGAAATATGGAAGTTTATATCGACGACATGTGGTAAAGAGTGTGGACGAAGAACTACACTTGGCAAGTCTCCAAGAAACTTTTGCCACTTTAATAAAAGTAAATTTAAAATTGAACCCAGAAAAGTGTGTTTTCGGAGTACAGTCCGGAAAATTTTTGGGGTATGTGATAAGTGAGAAAGGGATACAGCCTAATCCAAACCAGCTTAATGAGTTGTTACAAATGGAGCCTCCTCGGAATATTAAAGAAGTACAAATATTGACAGGGAGGTTGGCTACTCTAAACCATTTTATCTCAAGATCTTCGGATAGGTGTGCCCCGTTTTTTCAAACTTTGAAAGGTGCAAAAGAGTTTAATTGGTCTCCCCAGTGCGATCAGGCATTTGATGAAATTAAGAAGCACTTGTACTCCCCTAAACCTTTGTTTAAACCTGTTGATGGAGAGACGCTTTACATATACCTGGCCGTTTCTGAGTGTGGCTTGAGTGCAGTGCTAGTAAGGGAGGTGGATAATTATCCTCGACCAGCATACTATATCAGCAAGAGCTTGATTGATGCAGAAAAAAGATACTTGAAACTTGAAAAACTAGCATTGGCCTTAGTAATTGCTGCTAGGAAAATAAGGCCCTACTTTCAGTCTCATTCAATAATCGTTCGGACGTCTTTTCCCTTGAAAAACATTCTTCAAAAAGCAGACATTTCAAGCAGAATGACCAAGTGGTTAGTAGAGCTGGGAGACTATGATATTGACTTCGCCCCTCAAAGGGCAGTCAAAGCTCAAACTGTGGCTGACTTCTTGGTTGAATTCCATTCGGACAGAGGTACTAAGCAAGCAACCGGTGAAAAAGATAAAAAAGTATGGGCTGTCCATACTGATGGTGGATCAAGTACCATGGGTTGTGGTTCTGGGATATGTTTAACCTCTCTGTATGGCGACAAGATGTATCAGGCTATATGTTTTGCTTTCAGGGCTTCTAATAATGAGTCCGAATATGAAGCTGCTATAGCTGGCTTGAAATTAGCTCTTATTTGTGGAGCCAAAAGGGTCAGGTTAATGAGAGATTCTCAGCTTCTTATCCATCATGCACAAGGTCAATTCGAAGCCAAGAAGGAACAACTGGTTAAATACTTATTTTTTCTTAAAGAAGTGGCACTTAATTTCAAAAGCATCACCTATGAGCACATACCCCGAACAGAAAATACGCTAGCAGACTCTTTGGCAACCATAGCCTATACTGAGTCCTACCCTTGGATTCATGTGCTAGAGTGCCCATCCGTTCAAATCAATCCAGATAAGGAAGAATAGATCTTGAATATACAAGTAAAACAACCCCTAGATTGGAGGTTTCCTCTCCTCCAATATCTCTCAGATGGCATCTTGCCTCCGGAAAAAACAGTAGCAAGAAAGGTAAAATACAAGGCTCGTGGTTTTGTCATCTTAAGAGACGTTCTTTATAAAAAAATCCTTTAGTAAACCTCTCTTACGATGTGTGGGGATTGAAGAGTCCCAAATAGTGCTCTCCGAATTACACGATGGCGAGGGATCAACACACTGTTGATTCAGGGCTCTACCTAGAAGAGTTTTGTTGGCTGGGTACTACTGGCCCTCCATAATGCAAGATGCCAAGGAGTTGGTGAAGAAGTGTGATCCGTGCCAAAGAAACATCAATGAAATTCATGTTCCAACAGTCCCTTTAGAGTCCATTTCTGAGCCAATACCTTTTGCTTGTTGGGGGCTGGATTTAGTGGGACCTCTACCCATGGCATCCGGAGGGTGCAGAACTATAATTGTTGCTATTGATTACTTCTCAAAGTGGATTGAAGCAGCCCCATTGGCAGTAATTACTTCGAAAGCTGTTATAAAATTCATCATGTCTAACATTTGTTGTAGATTTGGGGTTCCACAAAAGATAACTACTGACAATAGACCACAATTCGATAACAATGAGATGAAGAATTTATGTGCTACTAGAGGCATTCAACATTTTTTTTCCTCTCCTTTCCGTTCACAGGAAAATGGTCAAGTTGAGGTGGCTAACAAGACTATATTGTCCGCTCTTAAAAAGAATCTAGAGGGAGCTGCTGGAAAATGGCCAAGTTATCTACAAGAAGTATTATGGGCCTACCGAACCACTCCTGGGGCTACAACACAAGAGTCTCCTTTTGCTTAAGTATATGGGATGGATGCTATAGCTCCCATAGAGGCCACTCTCCCTTAATTTCGAGTCCATAATATTTCCGAACAAGCTAACGAAGTGGCCATAAGAAACCAGTTTGATTTGATGGAGGAAAGAAGAGTTAAGGCTCACCTCAGAGCCACACACTATCAGGGTTTGATGACAAGCAGGTTTGCCTCTAAAATCAAAAGGAGGGAATTTCAACTAGGTGATAAGGTGCTAAGAAAAGTCTTCCTGCATACCAAAGAGAAGCAGTTATGCAAACTAGCTCCAACATGGGAAGGACCCTATGTGGTCACTGAAAAGCTTAAGCCTGGGACGTATAGGCTCAAAGATAAAGATGGAAGGATTTTGAATCACCCCTGGAACATCGAACACCTTCGGTTGTATTTAGAATAGATTATGTAAATATTTACTTGTTTAAAGTCCATATAAATATTTGGGGGCATACTCTTTCCTACCCTGGTGGTGCGGGGAGGTTTTAATGAGGTGTCCAGGTTTTTAAAAAAAATTCGATGCCTTCTTAAAAAATTCAAAGTGGTTTGACTAGCAGTTTGATTTAATTCAATTCGATGAGGTGATGACTATTTAAACATGTATCATCGAAGAATTTGAAGACTCTCACTTTAAAACACTTATGAAATAACTAAAGGCCATTTGAACACAAGCCATCAAAATTAAATAATATGTAAGATAAAATTGCCCGGTAGATACCGGGGAGTGATATTAAATATATAAAATGCCTTGGCCATCCAAGGACTTTGAAGTTTTTAAGAGAGAAGGTTTGTCCGGTAAAGTGTCGGACACGATTACCAAAATGCCTTGGCCATCCAAGGACTTTAGTTCAAACACAAAATTAAAAGATAGTTGGCATTTTGAGGACTTTAGTTCTTAGATGTCCCAGCTTCACTTGGTTTTTTCTTGGGATCGGTGGGTTCCTCATCTGGACTCTCTCTGCTCTTTTCATCTTCATCAGTGGTGCCATCCCAACTACTGGAATAACCGTGCTTATCACCATCAGCCATAGTATTGTGAGGAAGGTCTTCATATTCCACAAATCGCCACAAGTCCCCGAGTGTCCTCCTAGAAAATTTCTTATGAAAGAGTAGGACCATGTCTGACTTGACCTCAACATATCTTTGTTCTTGGGAGTCTATCACGTCGTTGGTATACACATCAATCCTAGCTTGGATTATCTTTTCCTACTCCTTTAGCAAGTCATCTTTCTCCGGCTTAGCCTGGGACACAACATCTTCAAGCGATATCTTGTCATTTGTCAGGGTCTGAATGACGTTGTCTTTGGCCTTCACCTCCTCTTTAGATGTAGAAAGATTTTTCTCCAAGTCAGAATACTTGGATTGATGTTCTGTGACAACCCCCTCCGAAGTGGCCAGTTTGGTGGCCAAGTCCTCCTTCCCCTTTATCAACTCTTCATTTTATTTCTTTAATGCCTCGAGACTCTGCTTGATTGTAAGGAGGTCGTTGGACAAACTTTCCTTGCCAGAATTGAGTGTGTTGATGATGGCTGACTAGTTTCGCACTTGCTTCTCCAATTTGAGCACTGGCTGAATGTTGCTTAACAAGGAATGGGCCACCACATCCTTCTCCACTGAAACAGAAAAAGAGTTACCGTTGAAGGGGACTTTGTTCGAGGATCTTGGGGGAAGGTAAGGGCCAGCGAAATCATCCTTCTCAAGGTCATTAAAGTAAAGAACAATCCCTTGAAGCCCACTGATGTCAACTCCAATGTTGATGTCCCCTCTGGCGCCCTCTCCGGTGTGAAAGTCACTTGGGATTTCTTCTGATTGAGTTGGGTCTGTTGGGTCAACCGGAGGAAAAGACTCCGGTGCCCGGAGAGCAACTTCATCTCCCTTGGAGGTTTTCTTCTTCTTGGCCTCCCTATCTCCACCTTCTACTCCCTGTTTTCTGTCTTTCTTGGGAGCCTTTGGGGGCTTTGGAGATCCAACCACCTCTTTGGTACTCTCATTTTCTACCACTTGTAGCAAAACAGCATCAACCCTTCCTTGTTCCTGCCCCTCTGGGTTTGCGGGGACAGTTTCCTCAGCATCGCTTGGGTTGACCTCAGCCACATCATGCTTAGCCTTGTCTTTCTTGCCCTTCATTTTACTTGGGGATTTAGCTGTGCCCGACAAGGCTAGATTTCCATCCTTTCCATCTGTTTTCTGAAGAATCACCCCCGGAGGAGGTGGAGTGGTTAATTCCTCCCTAGACAACTCCGTCCGACCGATAGTATTCCAGAGATGAGATCTTACTAAGTTGCTTCCGGTAAAGCAGTTGTGGAAGCGATTTCCCTATTTCTCAGCAGCCCAAGCATTTAGCTTGGCACAAGTAGTCTGCCCCACCTCTGAATAATCATTGAACTCCTTCGGCAGCACTACCAAAAAAACAAAAGAAGAGAAGTTAAACAAACAAATATATTATAAGAAGAAATAGAAAGATGTAATGAAATGTTTACATGTACTCTTCCACCTGCTGGTAAGCATGCTTGGATTATCACCAGCTTAAATCTTCCTCCCGTTCTCCTAAGCACCACTGATGAACAAAAATTGAGTCTTCCAGTTCCTCTCCGACTCAAGCAAGTCATCCACCGCTTTGTAATTATCACCCATATTGTAATGGTAGAAGAGGATGACATGGTTTCTGCAAAGGCTGGCCACAGCAGCAAATTGCTCTATCGGAAGAGGAATTCCGGAGAGCCTTGATGCCATAATGCAGGCGTTGGGGCTCAGTTGACTTGGGCAGAGTTTTATCAAATGAAAATATCTGACAATCTCTGGGTCTAAGGGAAGCCTAAGCCCCCAGTTAAATAACTCAGTGTAGAAAACTATCTCACTGAGTTTGCAATCCATTAGTGTCTCCGGATCGACTCGTATCCTTACTTTAATATTTTCTGGGATTCCCCACTTCATCCGCATCCGGCCTAGTTCAGCTGTATAGATAAAAGCATAATTAATCTTCTGCATGGCTAGCAGATATTTCACACTCACTTTGTGGAAGCAAGGTCCCACTTTTCCAACAAGGCCCTCCGGCAGGTCCGGGTGTTTTAAGCATAGTTTCTCTTTGCCCTTGTTTTTCTTAACAATGGCGGTCTCACTTGTCTGCCCGGCGACATCGGTCTCAAAAGGGGCTTCTTCAACATTATCCTTCATTACGTCTTCCATTACCATGGAAGGGTTATCAGTTGTTTTTGGGAGGGAAGTTCTTGTGGTTGATTCATTAAGCTGTCCGGATGACTGAGCACTGCTTTCTATTTGTGGTCTGGAGTCCGGCTGGGGCTCGGAGTCGGAGGGTTCGTTTCGAAGGCTTGAACTGGTGGCCTCCGGACCAGAAAACTTGTCCTTAGGAACTTTTATGGGCGCATCTGACCCTGAAGTTTTGTCTTTGGCCCCAGATTTAGAGGGCGCAGATTTTGGAGATTTAGACGGTGGAACAGCAGCCAGGCCTTTTACCAGGCGACCTTTTCGACGATTTACTAGCTTTTCTGGAGAAACGTCAGCATCTGATCCCATGGCTATGAATGTAGAGGGTCTCGTAGCACTCGTAACTACTCGCTCTTGTTCAACAATAAGCTCCGACTCCTGGACCGATGAGCTTGAGATGATCGGTGAAAGACTAGGTTGAAATAACCTTCTAGGTTTGGAGTTTCTGGCAGAAGACGAACCTCAATCAGGCTCTGAGGTTGGTGTTTCAGGTTTGTCAACAGGAGAGACTGGGAGGCCTGCTGCAATGCGATTTTCTCGTTCGACCCTTTGTGCTTTCTCTAACTCCGACAGATTCAGCCACCCACCTTTTACTAAAGCGTTTCTTACTGTAAACATAAACTTACACTAAAATGCGTTTTTGAGAAGATAGGTAAAAGCTCTGAAGATTAGAAGTGAAAGGATGTTGAAGATGGTAAAACAGTGAAAAATGATTTAATTTATACTAAAGAGACAAAAGATGCCTTGAAACCTAAGAGAATTCAAAAAGATAGAGTAATGATTAAAGACGGCGTAGACATCACCATCATTAATTGAAAAGGATACTTTTGAGATTAGTGGGAGCTCCATTCTAGGAGAAAAAACGGCTGGTGAGGCGAATGAGGAAGGGACACGTGTCCCACGATCTGTGAACAAAACCTTTGAACTTCTGAGAGATTTGCTAGTCCGGATACATTTGTTATACAAATCGAAATCTGTCCGAACATTGTTTCAAGATGCTCAAGAGCGATTTTTTAGGTCTTGTCGAAGGCCTTCGAACATAACCTAAAAAAGGGGCTACTGATGAGTCCGGATTTTCTCACCACTCACTGTAGAAACCAGACAGGGGCAATTCGGACAAAAACCACCCACTGAACCATCCGAACATGACTAATGTATTAAAAACTAACCACTTTATGACTAAGCTTATTACCAACCTGCTTAATAAACTAATGGGTCTTTGAATTCGACCCGGTTTCATGAGTTTGACCCGAAAACCCATGAGGCCCATAATTAAGGGTATAAATACCCAACCACTTTCATTAAATGAGGGTAATGAACATTTAATACAATCAAGCAGCTCAAATCTCTCACTACAAACTACCCAAACACTAAATACCCATGAAACATTACAAAACTCCTAACGAAATTACCCTCAGACTGAAATTATCCACACCAATCATCATTTATAATAATTTTATTATCACTAAATCAAGGTTTAAATGCACTCTCCAATTCTTTAAAGTTAGAAAAAAATCCATGAGGTAGATTATTAAACCATGCCAAAATATTACCTCCAAATGTCATAGAAAAAGCTCGACAAATGAGAGTATCAATCAAGATTAAATTCTAACATCGTGTTACAAAATTGTTCTAAACGAAGCTTTTGACCGTTAGTCTCATCATACTTATCCATTATATATAGATATTGTAAACATTGTTTTACTAACTTTTCTTTTGAATTTAATTTATGACTAGAATACTCGTTATTATTTCCATATATTTTTAATTTATTTTCTTCATTCTGAACTATATTATCATTCTCACACAAATTCACATGATCATCATTATCTGTTGACATTATTGTTTTTAATAATTGTAACACCGTAGACATTTGTTTCATTCGTGCTCTTTATTCCTCATCTTTTTGGACTTGCAACAAATTAAACTTGTTTTGCTCTTGTCATAATTTATTTAGTTGCATTCCTAAAGTACATAAATTCATAGGAAGTTGAAGATTAACTTCATTAATAATGAATAATTAATATGATGATCTTTAACTGATAACGTAACCCTTAATTGGAGATTTAACACTTGGAAGACACTTTAACTATATTGGAGAATTACCTCATACTTTACTGTTCTCACAAGTTGGCAACACAATGTTCGATTCACTACTACTCATGTATTACCTAATATTTTATTGTTATCATAAGTTGGTGAAGTAATGTTAACATTTCATGGAATAACAATTTTAGAGTTTCTTGGAATTATAGATGGATATCTATGAACAGAATATCCATGCAATATATCTTTATATATCCTTGAACGAGTCAGTATGATTGTTACGATTTGAAAATTTGCAAAGTTATTCTCATTGATGGAGCAAAACTATGATGAGGTATAACCTCGTCAATGTGAATGACAATAATGAAAGAGATTAACTACTCAAAAATTAGAAAAATACAATGGTGTCAATCATCCTCTGAATGAAGGTTTACACTCATATTCATGGGGTTTTCATACATGAAAATGAAGGGATAAATGACACATATTTAGAAAGATATGTAGCATTCATCGAGAATATTAAACATTACAAATATAACTAAAATAACCTCTAACTTCCTATGGTATTTTTGTAATATCAACATAATATAACAAAGCTTCTCGAATAATATTTTAACTTCAAGATGTTTCTACCTTCATTTTAACAGTAATAATGTTATGTCTATTGACCTTTTAAGTTTTCCTATCTTACATTGATATTATTGGAATTATGCTACGTGATGCTGCATTGCCCGTCATATTTTATTTAACCATATTTATATACATGTATTGGTACCTTTACATGCAGGACATACATGTATCCTTGTTCATGTTGAGATATATTGGTGCATAGTTGTATTGATGTTGATGCATGAGTAGAGGTGCTCGATAATGACTCTTCTTGATCCCCGACCGTGGTGCAAGAGTATGTTGATATCAAGGATAGATCCATGATGGTGTCATATGATCTTGTTGGTATTTAGAATACACACTAGAATATGAACGGGCCTACAGATTGCTTAGCTAGAATGCCAAAAAAGTTTATTGGAGCTCTAGAATATGAAGAGACTTGTTGGTTGTTTGGTCGAAATATCACGATCTTGTTGGCAATTGGATTTGGCTATATTCCATAATAAATAATTGTCTGGTGGTGATTCGGATGGAGCACGGAGAAGATATTTGGTAAATGGGTTGAAGTCTCGATGTTATAAGCCTTAACTTTTGATAAGGGAATTTTGCGCCTCGTAGTAGCGATTTTGTGATCCATTTTAATTTTATAGCGCAACGCATTATCTTATTCATCCTTCTCATTTTCCTCTAGACGTTGGATGGCTGATCATATTCGCTGGACTATACTGATCAGCATAGCCTGTCAAAGTTGATGATTGAATGCCCATAATCTCTATTTTTATGTATTCATCAACAAACTAATCATAATATATACTCAAATTCACTATCAATTTGTTTTTTATATACTTTATTTTTCATTTTAGGAAAAAAAAACCTTCCGTGTAATGATTGTTTTCCATAGATATCACCGATTTGGTATGGTAAATTCCGGTTTAGAAAGGTCTCAAAGATGAATTGTTGTGAAAAAATTAAATGAATAATAATAATGTTTAATTTATTATATTTAGAAAATTTGTTATACACGAACATGCACAATATATATTATAAAAGCTTGAAAATATTACGCAAATGTATCTAATTTTTAGATTAATTATTCCCAAGATATTATTAGATGTATTTCAACATAATTTTTTATTCATTTGATTCAATATTTAATTTTAAAATCACAATCAATAGAATTAATCCTCTAACGAATCATTATAATATAGAGATTATAAATTTATCAAAATTACCATTAAAATATAGTTTTATTGTTTGATTTTTATTTTTATTGGTTAAAACATTTATCATTTATGTTAGTATAGTTCATATTGTTTTTTATTTTTATGTATGGTCAAATTTTCATTTTCAATTTATGTTAATTCTTTTTATAATTAATTTTGTTTTTTTTTATTTCGATTATTTATACCTTTAAATTTGATTATCAATATGGTGATAGTTACAACTTTTGTATAAAGTTACTGTATTTAATTGGAATAATATATTAATATAATTTTATGAATACGTTGAAAATCTAAAAAATATAATTATTATGTTATTATCTATATAATAGTTAGTTGGGCCATTTGGAAATTTGGAAACAAAGCCAAGTACCGTTGTATCATATATTTAATTAGTTTTGCTATTAAGTATATAATCATACGATTATGTTCGATGGAATCATATTTTATTGAATGCCTTTTACATTAATTCGGTACGAAATTTGTTCAGAGGGGTAATTTGGATCCGAAAGTCAGGATTGATGAATAAGCAGTAAGCTAAGTAATCCTGATGACTCAGCTATGTGCCTAGTATATTAAATTATGGGTTTGGGGGCTCATAAAATGGATCCAAAGAGCAGATCCGATCTTGATGATCCATGGATATCAAAAAGAGTATAAATAACTCAACTAACAACATTAAATGGGTTGGAAAGTTTTCCTAGAAGTATTGAATACAAGCATCTCATTTCTCTCCATATTCTCTACCAAAAACTTAATACTAAATAACCTGAAGATCTTCCACATTTACCCTCAAATTAGATTTTATGATCACCAAATTGGCGACCACAGTGGGAGAAGTGAGGTGCATGAATAACTCTATTCAAAACCATAGTTGCAATGCTCGGTGGGGGATTTCACTTTGGAATTCTTGATCTCGATATCCAAGACATCCCTCCTCTTGAAAAATGAGAGGGTAAGAGGAAAAACTGAGCATGGTATTGTTTCACATGTCAATCACGATACAAAGGGAAGACGGTTCATGCAAGACAAACATGATCAACTGAGGGCTGAAATTGATGCTTTAAGGGCTCAAAGGTAATCAGAAATATAACTAAAAGGGAAATTCTCTGCAGGATGTGTTTCGACAGAAGAGTCGGGTAACAACCCTAAACAAGATAAAAGTGATCAATCTCCGAAGGCTTACATAAGTTTAAAGAAACAACATCGGCCAAAGCAGTTAATGAACATATTAGATTATGTTGAATATTTTGCCACAAAGTCTGATTCGGTTAATTCCACTTCTTCTTCTAGTAGTGACCATGGCCGTCAAAAGAAGAAAGAAATGTTAACCAAGAAACACTCTAAGAATAAGTATAGAAAATTAAAAGGAAAAAAGAAAAAATACAAAGGGAGAGTAAAAGGATCCGCAGCCACAAAATATGATCGATTAAGTGATCAGTTTGCTATCCAATCTGAACCAGGTATCTTTACAACTCCTGATGAAGATCACATGTTTAACCGTAACCATAACTGGAGACAGTCACCTTTGTCTTCCAAGATTCTCTTCGGACATTCGCCAAGATGGTTTGATAAATCTAAAATGGAGAGATACGATGGTAGTAAATACCCTGATAATCATCTTGAGCAGTTCAAAAATTTCATGATAAACTCTTATGATGATGATAAGTTATTATATCGGGCCTTCTCGCAGATTTTTAAGGGAGTGCTCGAAAATAATATAACAGTTCACTGCAATGGTCTATTAAAAGCTTCGTTGTTTTCTCGATAGAGTTCAAGAGGTAATTTATAGGAATTAAAGAACTTAAAGAAAATTGTGACAATATGATTCACTATGCACAATAACCAAATGAATCCTTGAAAGACTATATTAGTTGTTTTGTAAATACGAAGAACAAACTGACTGATTGTTTCGAACAAGTAGTCATTGCTTCATTAAGGTAAGGTTTAATTTCTGGTGAGTTGGCTGATTCAGTAACATGGAAGAAAGCTATGAATTGGGGAGGATTATTGAACCAGGTTGGAAAGCAAATCGCAGTGGAAGAAACCAAAAATTCTTGAATACCACACCAGAATAAGTTTGCTCCAACAACTTCAATCTCTCAAGCTAGTACTCAATCTCATACCACAGTCAATTACCGGCCTAAAGAGTCCTGACAGGGTTCACATCGGCCAAGGAAAAATCAGTGGAATTAGGGTAAACCGTCTAAACCAAGAAGAAGTCTGTGGGTCTAACCTGAATAGTTTAATAAACTAAATGAAAATGTTTCCACTATTTATGACATAACTAAGAATGTTATGCATTTTTGAAGGCATGCCCAAATTAAATCCCTAAAAGAAAATCAGAATACTCGTTTCTGTAAATATCATAACGATGTGGGTCATGATACTCAATATTGCATTTCCCTGAAATAAGAAGTACTAACTTTGATTGAAAATTGAAAGATTTCCATCTTTGTTAAGAAAATGAGGCAACATACAAGTCAAGATTCATTCTCAGGCCTAGTGCAAGCACATCACTAGCAACATCAGTAAATGTTTGAGCGGAATATATTGGGGCATCTATACAAGAAGATGCTATAATGATTGTGGAAAGATTTGATATAGACCGAGAGTATTTAGACCTAATCCAGATCGGAACCAAGTTGGAGTGATAGTGGAAAAAAACAGCAACAATATCTGATTTATGCAACTTCTTTGAATCTCTAACCGTTTTGGGGGGAGATACCATGATTGCACCCTCAAGTAGCTCAAGAAAAAGACATGTCAACATCCAGAATACTCAGTTAGAAGGGAAAATGTTTACACATCTTTATCAAGGACCAGCTCCATTCATTGTCTTTGATGAAGATGACTTGAAAAATATTGCAGGCCAACATGAAGATGTTGTGGTAATATGAGCATCCATTGACTGCAATGATATACGTCAAATCTTGATTGGTACAAGCAGTTCGGAAAATATTCTATTCATGCCAACTTACAAGGAAATGAAAAATCTTTCAATCATTCAACATTCAAACAGAACCATTGTAGGATTTACTTGTAACTTGGTCGATGTGATTGGGGAGTTTGAAGGAGCGTCTTATTGGGAAAAGAGTCATTCAAGAAGCTCGTAAGAGTTTTATTTGTAGTAGTTGAATGTCCAACATCTTACAATATTATATTCGATAGGTCTTAGATATCTAGGATGCATGAAGTAACATCCATAGTCCACCAATGTCTAAAATATGTTGTGGGAGGCCAAGTACACGTCATCCGAATTAGTCAAAAGATAGCTGAGAATGTTATGTCACTGCTCTTGCTCCAAAGTCATTAGAAGAAGTGAACATTGACAAGGAATAACAATCAGTAGAGCCTTCCACCAAACCAAATGAGATAAATGATCCAAGGGAGGCTACTAGTGCAGTAATCCTAGTTGAACTAGTTGAAATTTAACGCTTGGGAGAAGGTAAAAGTGTGAGGATCGGATCTAAATTACCATTAAAAGTAGACAAAAAATTATTTTATTTTTTGTCTAATAATCTGCATATATTTTCTTGGTGTAACGATGATGTAACTGGAGTGTCAATCAGCATGATTAGTCATAAACTATCTATTTGATCCGATGATGGGCCAGTGGTACAAAAAAAGGGTTTTTTTCCAGAGAGAAACCCGAAGCGATAGTCCAAGAAGTAGATATGCTAACCTAGGTGGGAAATATTAAAGAATATTAATATCCTCTTTGGAAAACTAACCCAATCTTAGTCAAGAATAAAAATGGAAAATAGAGTATGTGTATTGACTTCACAGATCTCAATACAGCTTGCCATAATGATGCGTTTCTAGTACCCCGGATAGATCAACTAGTAGATTTTACATTAGAGAATAAGCTGTTGTTGTTTATGGACGCTTTTTCTGGGTGTATTTAAATACAGAAGGATCCAAATGATCAAGATCACACTACTTATATCACCGATATGAGGCTTCATTATTATAAGGTAATGCCTTTTGGGTTGAAGAATGCTGGAGCCACTTATCAACTAATCAATAAAGCATTTGATAATCAGATCGAAAGAAATGTAGAATTATATATCGACGATATGATTGGTAAAATCCTAAAGGAGGAAGAACACGTATCATACCTCCAATAAACTTTTTCTAGCTTGGAAACCATCAATTTGAAATTAAATCTTGAGAAATGGTAATTTTGGGGTTCGATCTGGTATTTATTGTGTTATATTATCTCTGATAAAGGTATTCAGGTTGACCCAGATTAGTTAAATGCTTTGTTAGCCATGGATCCACCTCAGAATACTAAAAAAGTTCAGATGTTAACTGGAAGATTGGCAGCATTAAACCAAATTATTTTAAGATCGTTAGACAAATGTGCTCAGGTTGACCCAGATTAGTTAAATGCTTTGTTAGCCATGGATCCACCTCAGAATACTAAAAAAATTCAGATGTTAACTGGAAGATTGGCAGCATTAAACCAAATTATTTTAAGATCGTTAGACAAATGTGCTCAGTTTTTTTAAGTTTTAAAAAATGTTAAAAGACTTTAATTAGTCTCCGAATTGTGATCAGGCTTTCCTTGAAATCAAGAGATACTTATCATCACCCAAAACATTATTCAAACTTGTTGATATAGAAAGAATGTATATGTTTCTAGCAGTCAGTATCAGAGTATGTTGTAAGTGCTGTATTGGTACAAGAAGTTGATAATTACCCACGTCTTGTTTATTATATAAGCAAGAGTTTATTGGAAGCTGGAAAAGATACTTAAAATTGGAAAAATTAGCCTTAGCATTGGGGATGGCGGCCATGAAAATAAGACGTTACTTTCAAGAACATTCTATTACAATTCAAACTTCTTTTCCATTAAAAAATATGCTACTAAAGGCTGATATATCCGGAAGAATGACTAAGTGGTCAGTTGAGCTTGGAGATTATGATATTGTTTTTGCACCTCATAATGCAATCAAAGCTCAAGTTGTGGATGATTTTTAGTAGAATTTCGCTCCAAGAGGCCTCATGAAGAATCTCAAATCAGTAAGTTTTAAGAAGGAATGGGGGATCTGAACTGATGGTGGGTCTTGTATAATGGGATGTAGAGATGGAATTTGCATAATATCTTCATATGGTGATTCTATGTATCAAGCTATACGTTTTGGTTTCAGAGTATCCAACAATGAGTCAGAATATTAAGCAACAATAACCGAATTAAGGTTAGCTCAGATATGTGAGGCCAAGAGAGTCTGATTGATAAGTGATTCCCAGCTACTCGTTCATCAGGCGTTAGGGCAATCTGAAACTAGAAAACATCACTTGATAAAGTTTCTAGAAGTGTAAAGAGAGATCTCAGTTGGGTTCAAACGCATCGAATATGAAATTGTCCCAATGTCGGAAAATTCTATGGATGATTCATGAGTCACTATAGCCTACTCCGAAACATATCCTTGGATCCTTGTGAAAGAGTGTCTTTCCATACCCATGACCACATAAATAAAGGGTGAAGTGGGATAACATATACATGTATCAGTCACAATCTCTAACGACTGGAGAAATGAGATTCAATAATTTATCATTAATGGATTCTTACCTCCAGACAAGGTGTTTTCCAAAAAGATAAAGTATAAAGCTCATGGGTTTCTAATTTTAAGGGGGGTACTTTATAAAAAATATTTCAGCAGGCCTTTTCTATATTGCCTCAGATCCAATGAATCTCAAAGTGTTCTGTCAGAACTACATGATGGATAAGGGTCAACATATTGTGGCTACAAAGTTTTGACTAGAAAAGTATTGTGAGCAAGATATTATTGGCCTACCATTATGACATATGCTAAAGATTTGGTGAAGAAATATGACCATTGTCAAAGGTATGGAAACTTAATCCATGTACTAGTAGTCCTCATGGAATCCGTGTCCAAACCAATACCATTTGATAGATATGGACTTGATCTTGTTGGACCCCTTCTGATAGCTTCTGGGGGTTGTTGTACCATAATTGTGGCAATATATTATTTCTCCAAGTGGGTAGAAGCTTCTCCTTTATCTGGAACAACATCTAAATCAGTGATAAATTTTATCCTCTTCAACATACGTTGCCGATTTGGTATTCCCAAGCGCATCACTACAAATAATGGTCCTCCGTTTGACAATAAAAAATGGACGTGTTTTGTGCATCGAGAGGAATTCAACTTTTTTTTCTTATCTTTTTCATACTCAAGCCAATGGGAAAGTTGAAGTAAAAAATCGAACAATTTCAGCAGGTTTGCAAAAAACTTAGAGAGAGCAATTGGAAAATGGCCAAGTTACTTACAAGAAGTATCGTGGGCATACTGAACCACTCCTCACACATCCACTCAGGAGTATCTATACACTCTAGTTTATATAATGGATGCGATTATACATGTAGAAGCTACTCTTCTCTCTTTCAGAGTTCATAATTATTCTGAAGAAAATAATGAGGTGGTTGTGAGGGCTCAATTGGACTTAATTAAAGTAAGAAGGGTGAAAGCTCATCTAAGAACTGCACATTACCATGGCTTAATGAGGAGCAGGTTTGCATCTAAGGTAAGAAGAATATATTTCTAAGTTAGAGATAAAGTATTAAGAAAAGTGTTTTTACATACTAAAGGAAAAAAATCGGAAATCTAGCTTCGAACCATGAAGAACCATATGTCGTATACGAAAGAGTCAAGCAAGGAACGTACAAGCTTCAAGACAATGTGAATAAATTCATCTTGTGAATATTCACTTTACTTTACTTCAATGTAAATATATGGGGGTATAATCTTTCCTACCCTAGTGGCGCGTGGAGGTTTTAATGAGGTGTCTGAATCTCAATCAATATATCATCCTTTTTCTTTTTAGAGAAAAAAAGAGAAATGTGTTTCTATTAAGATCAGATAGATTAAATATTTATTGAACATGTATTGTCTTCAAATGTATTACCTTTGAATGGCTCAGATGGATTAAAGACTTATTAAACATGTATTGCCTTCAAATTGATTAGCTTTGAATGGTTCAGATGGATTAAACGCTTCTTAAATATGTATTACCTTCAAATGGTCTAACTTTGAATGGCTCAGATGGATTAAAGACTTATTAAACATGTATTTCCTTTAAATGGATTACCTTTTAATGACTAGATGGATTAAAAGACTTACTAAATATTTATTGCCTTCAAATAGATTACATTTGAGTGGTTCAGATGGTTTAAAGATTTATTAAAGATATATTGCCTTTAAAATAAATACTTTTGAATGGAGTTGACTTATTGCTTTAATTTTGTTATACTTAATTAAAATTAGATATTAATGAAATAAAAAAATGAAGTAGAACATAAAATGGATAACTTCAAATTATAATAAAAATCCGATAAACATGGTGAAATGGCATGTGTACAACAAGGACTTACGTAAAGAAAGTTACTAAGAAATCCGAAATACAACAAAAACTCCACAAATCTCTAAGATACCGTTTGGGAAAGGTTTCATGGAACAATAGTACCATATCCTATTTAATAGATTCTTCTCTCTGCTTCATAGATTTCAATACACCATCATCATAAATGTTTACATCATCGGATATATCCTTTACAGTGTTTTCTTTAAGTTTGGTGATATCATCTTCTTTTTTCTTTAAAATATCTTCCACATTTTTCTTCTCTTCCGATAAGTTTTGGAAGCTAACCTAATCATTAGCCTGCTGCTCCTGTAAAAAGGAAATCTATTTTTTCAAATAAGTAAACTTGAGTTACAGCTGATTGTGATCAGATTTGGATTGAGCCAACCCATCCTTAAGAGTCTTCACTTTTTTATTCAGATTTTATACTTTGTCTTTCTCTGATCAGATGATGGCCTGTAAAATTTGGTTTTCGTTGTGAAGGGAAGAAATATTTTTTACTTGAGATCTAACACGAATCTCCAAGTCAACTATAAGCCTTATATAACCTAAAACCGCATAGCCCAGTTTATCATTTTCTTTTAACACTTTGAAGGACTCTTCATCTTATGTCACAGCATTAGAAATGGTAGCGGTGTGAGGAAAAACTTTATCAAAATATTCAAAATTAAAGTTTCCCAAGTTTTCTATATCATCTAGCTAATCAACACCTTCGAAAGAAGTTCTATCAGTAGCAAGAAGTACAGAGAAATACGGATCATCATACTTTTTTGTTTGATGAGGAATTTTAATAGGAGTAATGGTATGAGGGACTTCGGATCGGAGTATGATCTCTGAACCAATGACAGGTTTTCTTCTTTATTTTCTCCCTCTTATCCTTGCCTTCTTTATCCCTTTTCAGCCCCTTCTTCTTCTTGACCAACGAAGATTTTGAGGGATCTTTAATCTCCCCACGGTAACAGCCACAAACTTCCAATAGAGCTTCATCTATTTAATCAGAAGGTTCCTTGCTTCCCAACTCGAGAATTACTTGATATGGTGCATCCTCATCTTCCTTCTTTTTTTATTTTTTTCTTAATATTATTAAGGTGACTGAGAGCTATGTTTCTCGCTGGTAGAAAAGCTTGCCATCAACTTATTTAGTCCTCCTAAGAATATCGGATGATTGAGAAGGGGTAGTGAACTATTCCCATGAGAGCTCACGCATCGGATTTGTCCTCCATAGGCGAGCTCTCACCATATTTCATGCAGTAAAACAACTATGAAATTCATTCGACCATTTTTTGGTTACCAATTGATGCAGTCTGGTGAAAGTGACTCTCTCATCTTCGAGATGCTGTGAAAATAGCTTTGATAATACTGTAAAATAGATCTGATGTAAGAATCAATACCCAAATATAATAAAAGCAATCTTTTAAAAGAAAAATACTTACATAAAGACTTCCAGTATCTTGTCAGCATACTCGGATTTCCTTAAGAGGTGATTTTTCTTCCATTCTCCCAGGTGCCACTAATGAATAGAAACTGGGTTCTCCAAGGTTTATCATATTCCAATAAATCATTACTACTTTATAGTCATTTCCCATGTTAAAATAGTAAAAAGGAATGTTACCATTTCGACACAAACCAGCGACAATGACAAATTACTCCATAGGCATCGGAATCTTCGATAGTTATGAAGCTATTATACTGGCTAAAAGTGTAAGCCAAGGATTGGGGATTAGTTGACTCAAGCATAATTTCACTAAGTAAAAATATCTCACAACAACCGGGTCCAAAGGAAATCTGAGACCCCAATTGAGCACTTCGAGGTACACCACTAGCTCTCATGCTTTGCAATTCATCGGAGTCTCTTTATGGATTGGACTCCTAACTTTGATTGATTAAGGAAACCTCCATTTGCTCTGAAGCTTACCCAAATTATTTGTGTGAGTATATATATATATATAATATCATTTGTAAAGCCAACAATTATTTGACGCTTACTTTAGTGAAATTGGGCCCGACTCGCCCTACCAAACATTCGGGAAGTGATTCGGATTCTATCCGAGGGGCTTTCTTTCTCGAATTTATTTTTGAGTGTCTCCAGTGAAATCTGATGTCTCCAAAAGTGTATCATCATCATTGTCATCCATCTTCTCTTCCATCATATGTGGTCCCAATTCTGCTGGATCACCTACCTGGTTACCAAGATTATCTTCTTTATTATGAGGGGCTGAACAATAGAAACTACTGGAAAAGTCATAGTTATTTTTCCTCATTTGATCTTTGTTGGGAAATATTGCTGGTATTGGTAGAATGTTTTTATGATTTCTTCATTTCTTTCTCCGATGTGGAAGGCTTGTTGTAAGTCTTAGACAGTCTGGTAAGCCTACGAGGACTATTTTCTCTGATATCTGACCTCATAGCAATAAAATGTGATGGAGGTTTACAATCATTAACAACTTTTCTTAAAGGAGCCTCAGCTGACTGAGCTAATTGGTTGAAGATTGTAGGAGATTGGGCAATGGGGTTGAGTTTAGAAACAAAAGGGTTGTTTTACCAGATGAAGACATATGTCTGGTTCTGGAACTTGAATCACCGGAGAATCGGGTAATCCGACAACAATTTTGGCTTGCCTTTTTTCTTTCTCCAACTTAGACAAGTTAAGCCAACCTCCTATAATTAGTGCAGTCTTTGCTGCAAACATACAAATTTTAAAATAAACGAGAAAAATGAGAGAAAAATCTGGGTGATAGTTAGAGTTTTTATCTATTTGGAACTATCAAAATCAATTTGTTTTCACTTTATAAATAGAAAACAGTAGAAATTACCCCTATATATGAGTTAAGAATACTTACTTAAGTGTTTTACTATGGAGGATATGCTAATGGTAACGATTATGAAAGGCTAATAAATATGAACGTTTATTTCATTTCTTAGCAATGATACCATTTCCAAGAAAAAATCGTTCGGTTTCTCTTGTTGAAAGAGATTTAAGGACATATTTCGGATGAGGTTCATATATCCTTTATGGTATTAGTTTTCCCGATATACATCGGAAAGAGCTAAGGGAGCTAGATGATAGGATCAGATTTTCTTGGATGCCCTTTACAGTAATACGGTTCAGAATTTGTTTAGGGGCGTAATTCAGATCCGAAAGTCAGGACTTGATAAATAAGCAGTAAGCTAAGTTAGTCTGATAACTCAACGATGTGTCTAGTATATTAAATTATGGTCTTGGGGGCTCATGAATGGATCCAAATAGAAAATCTTACCCAAATGGCCCATGGATCTCAATAAAAGTATAAATAACTTAACTAACAACATTAAATGGATTAGAACTTTGAAGTATAAATCTCAGTTAGTGATCATATGATTGTGGTAAATTATTACCATTGTCTTTTTCATTCTGATTGTCTGACTCTTGGTCCATATGATTGTGGTAATGTTCGTTGTCCACCTATCCTTCCACCATCAATAACCCTCACGAAATGGAAATTTTCTCCTTATATATCCCTATGATATATGGCTTGAACATATCCACTCCTTCCGTTGTGAGCTTTACTGTCATCAAATCCATTAAACTACTAGAAATCTTTCCTATAGTCTATCAAATTAACTACTGCCCCTATCCATATTGTTGCCATGTCCTACAAATATGCACGTGTTTTAGAAGTTCCATGCATGGCCTTTGTCCTGATGCAAGTCCCATTACCACCGTCCCTAGCCCATTACCTAACCCTTCACATGTGAAAGATATCTTTAACAAATTCTTCAACAAGTAAACTGATAAGGCCTAGATCCAATTATATTCAACCGATTCTAACCAGAGTTCTCAGCTTTCAATGCAAAAACATGCTCGACTTAATCATCTTCACGGCCTTCTCAACATCCCACTATACTGTCTGCTTCACCAAACATCTAATATTGTGCACATCTCTATAAATTCAGTGCCAGCCCCACATTGCATGCTTCTTTTGGGCTATTGCTCTTCCTTTAAATCACTACAACCACTTTATAACCTCACTCGCGCCTAGGTCGTAACAGTTATGTGAGAATCATCAACAGGTCTTGCGGGAATCACAATTATTCAGCCACTCAATCTCCCACATCGAGACCTAGCTTAGCAAATTTCAGAGCTTATGCTCTTGTCCATTCGGTTTCCACTAATATCATGTCTAACATGATGTATATAAACCTTCTTCCTCTTTTCCAGTTGACATGCATTGCCTCTTATCACTATGCATGTTAATGATATCTATCAGAACATACCCCCCATCATTTCTCTCAAACCCTTCCAAAGTTGGAATAGTGTGGTGACGCCCCCAAGATAATAGGTCTATTACGATGGTGGAAAAGATCCAATATTTACATGTTAAAGATATAGTACTTATCACCCCTCTCGCTCCCTCCCTATAATGTCATTAATGGTGACAAGACGGAGTGGGCTAAATGTCTTCTGGGTATTTTATTGGCAAAAAGCTGGCTTCATACAAGATTCAAGCCATTGCGACGAAGATCTAAAGTATGCCCGGGTTGCAAGAATCCAAGGTAACTCCTTAAGTTCATTGCTTATTGCACTTATCCATAGCTGAAATGTTACCTCAATACTCGAGATGGATCCTTGGGTTTTAGTTGTCATCCCATCTTTCATGCCCAATAGATTCATGTGAATGACTGTTTGGCATGAGATCTCTTTAATGCCTATTTCGTCCAGTCTCTCCTCTTCTATGCCTAGTAGGTTTATGTGAATGACTCACTCAACCCTTCTTTTGTCGAGGCTAAAATTGCTGCCTCAAAGAATTATGTCTTCTTGAGTATAACGAATTAGTTATTCTTCAAGCAGAAGTCTCGGGAGACCTGGCTCAAGTTGGAGGACCGTAACTACAAATGTTTTTATAAGAATATCAAATCATAAATCTCTAGAAATAAAAATATTTCTATTAAGGACTCCCAACGTACCATTTTTTCCTCACTCAAATGGCGTCATTGACATCTTTATTAGCCATTTCCCTAATATCCTTGGCGTAAAAAAACCCTTCCAACCATCATGGGCTCGATAGAATAGATGCCTCATTCCTTCCAGACTTGGTATGGGTGATAAGTCTCACATGAATCGGTCCGACCATGAGATAAAAAAAACACATGTTTAATATTGACAATAACAAATGACCCGAGTTAAATAGCTAAATCGTTAGTTTCTTTGAATTCTCTTGGACCACCATCATCCCTGATTTCAACAAGTTTTTCCATAATTTTTTTTCGTTATAACTTTATGGATCGTTGCTGGAATGAGATACTCATCGCTCTCCTCCCGAAGTCAGACAACCCCTCTTTCTCTTATGACTTCAGACCCATTGCTTGCTGCAATATTATGTACAAGGCTATTTCCAAAATCCTTACTAACATAATTAAGGATTCTCTATCTTTCCATATTGATCATTCTTAATCGGCTTTCATCATTGGTTGTAGTATATTTGAAAAATATCCTCGTTTACCAAGAGGTGTTCTATGGTTATCACACCAATAGGAAAGGCCCATTGGTGCTCTTAACATAGACCTGATGAAAGCCTTGGACAATATGCGTTGGCCACTACTCCTGAACATTCTCTTTATTATAAATTCCCCAATCGAATTATTGGTTGGATTATCTAGTGCATTTATACCCTCACTTATTCGATCAACATAAATGGTAATATTTTTGGTTATTTTGGTGGCAAAAGAGGGTTTGGAAAAAGGGACCCTATATCTCTATTTCTTTTTGTTATCATCGTGCAAGTACTCTTAAGTATTCTAAAAGAGAAAAGCCAACACCCCTCTTTCGGATATCACTAGAAATGTCATAAGCACAAAATTATTAACTCTACTTTGCAGATGACCTAGTGAATTTTGTCGTGCAAACACTAACTCTATCAACCTTGTCAAATTAAGATGTGAGGAATTTGCCAACCTCTTTGACATTCATTTCAATCCCTCCAAAAGTCATAGATCTTGGGCATCTAACTCGATTTGTCACTCCATCATATCTTCTTTAGGTTTTGAGGAATGTTTATTTCTTGTGCGTTATCTAAGTGTCCTTCTCATTAACTCTCATCTCACCTACAATCACTGTATACATTTTTTCCAAAATATTAGCACATGTATCAACTCATGGACCTCAAGTACCTCTTATATGCAGGTAGATTACAGAGCTTATCAAGGTTTTCTTATTTCCCAGTTAGTTCTAGTTGTCTTCTATTTTCATCTTTCATGTTTGTGTTCTTACAAAGCTCTCTTAACTCTTTCATAAATTCATATAGATGAGCCCATATATGAAAAATCTTCGGTTTTAAATTTATTTAGTTTAAGATCATCTTGCTTTCACCGAAGGGAGATTTCGGGATTTTAGACCTTAGCGTCTGCAATTAGGTAGCCACCCGTAAGCTCTTCTTGTTCATTTTTAGTGGAATATTTCCTCAATATGGTGTAATTGGGTTCTCACTGAAAATGTGAAAGATAAAAACCTATGTAACCTCTGCATCGGCTCATACTTTAGTTGGAGGTAGAGAAAAATCATCAATCTGAGACCTTTTGTCGCTAAGCTTTCGAAGGTTGATGTCGGTAACGGTGCATCCACCTCCCTCTCGTATGATTTTTAATTTTTTTATAATTCTCTTGTTGACCATTTTGGTCTCTGATATCATACCCAATAAATCTTGGAACTTTCCAAATTAGCTTTTCTTGGGCAGACGGTCTCATCAATCCCATCTGCTCAAAATTGGTAACGCAATCAGTTCCCCCTCATACAATAAGGATGTTAAGCTCTGGATTCCTAATTAGAAGCGTATCTCTTTCACGATTAGTAGCATCTACCACTTTATTCGACCTTCTAAGCCCCAATTCTCTTTGACCAATCCTGTTTGGAACAATCATAATATTCCTGTACACTCTTTCATTGTCTAACTGGTATCTATGGGAAGCTCACTACCATATACAAGCTTATGGCTTGCGATTATACCATAACCCTTGAATGCGGTCTTGTGTAATGACTTCCCTGAATCCATCAACCATATTTTAATGGAGTTCACTTACTCCCAAATAATTTGAGAAGCTTCCTCCAGAGTGTTTATGTTCTCATATGTCCTCAAATTGGCCAACCTGGTTATACAATGCTAATGCATGGAATCCTTCTCATTGTTGCCTAGGTAATCTTTGGTATTATACTTTATGCGCGATGGTCTATCATATTCGACATAAGAGGAACTCTAGGATATTTTTTGATGTCATATCGTTGGGTTCTATATCCCATCGTGTTCTCTCAGATCTTCATTAAAGGTTCTATGGTATAAATATCTATTGTACGTGCTAAATTAACTTTCTATGTTTTGATTAGTGTACTTTTACATGTTTCTCCGATCCTGGTTGGTTTTTTTGTGTATAGAGTGGCTCAGTTTGATGGCGACTTGTTATGGTCATCTATTTTTCTGTTTTCTTAGCTATATTATAGGTACTTTCTTATTTGTTTATTTGCATTTTTTTTTCAAACCATTTTACATAATTGTTATTGCTGCTCTAATTTTATTTGTGAGAGGCTGCCCATAAGTCTTATATGGCGGTATCATTGTATTCCAGAGTATGGCATAATGTACTTGTTAACAATATTTCATTTTAATTTATTATCTTTTATAAAAAAACAATTTAATATATCGCACTAGTAAACCAAATTTAACGTTCTAATTAATGAAGATGAACTAGATATTATAAATGTTTTAGTATAGATAACTTAATTATTATTTATAATAATAAAATAATAATAATAGAAATTGATTAAAATATTTCTTATATATGTATATAAGTAGGAAAATATTAGCTAAGAGAACTTAGTGGTTGGCCAAGAGTTACACGGTTGGAGTAGAGAGTTAGTCGGTGGAAGAGCTGGTTGAGAGGGATGAAGATATGGTAGTTGGAAAAAAAGTATAAAAAAAACTGTTTGAGAAGAAGATATATGTGTGTTTGAATATTAAAAAAAGATCGCAAGTATCTTAGAAGATAATATTAATTATTTAAGAATCAAGTGATTCTCGAAATGTGAATTTTTGTGTATTTATAGGTATAAAATTAGCCACAAGCTTCAATGAGCTTCCGATCTAACTCACTTATTATACAACATGAATTGTATGATTTTAGCCTTATAAATCTATAGTTTAGCCAAATGTCTTGTGTTATAAATATGAAGTAATTATCCATGAGAAACTATCAATTAGCCGACCAAATAAATTCTTACTTACTATTTCGGTTTCATGGGTTATGCCCATAAAAAATAATGAAGACGTTGGGCATATAAAAAATATCAACACGATTTTGTGTGCATAACCCAAAATTTATATAGTAAAAGACTCATTAAAATTTTGATTCGATGTCTCAAACCTAAAAACATAGCTTTTATAGTAGAAGAACCTCATTATTGAGAAGAGAATGTCAACTATGGTTATAATCATCACACTGAAAAATCATACTATAACGGTATTTATGGCCTACAATCAAGGAATGTGAAAGGAAGTTTGTAACATATTATGATACTTGCCAACGTTTTTCTAACAAAATACAAATCATAGTTTTGCTATTGAATACCATTTCAGAAGATATTATATTCGATAGATGGGGCCTTGACATTGTAAGACCTATTTCAAAGGCTTTAGGATGAAGATAACCTTTATTGGAAGTTGTGGATGATAAGGGTATATCCCATGAGGATCTATTCCCTTATATACAATATAAGATTAAGAGGATAAAGATATGTTAATTTTTAATGATAAACTTGTATAGACGATTTACTTAATAAGGGCAATTATACTGAGCTATTTATAATCTTGACGAGTTAAATATGATGTTGAATAAAATGAAATAAATGAATGAGTTTACAAAGAAATCTTGGTTATAATGAATTTAGTGGTAATAAGAAGTTAATATTAACGAAGTAATAAAATGATATCGATGATGGGTTATATTATGACGAGCTTTAGGAATGTGAAGCAAAGAAAAAAGATATATATAGGTTAACAAGCTAAAGTATATGGAAAAAGTAAGATAAATCAATACAAACATAATGACGGGCTAAAGTGAGCGGCACAAGTAAAGTGCGGCATTAACAATGACAAAATGAAAGAAACAAAATGGATATTGAAGATTGAAGATTGTTCAAAAAACTTCTAGCTTATTCAAATAATATTACTTAAATAGTATAAGTAGTTAGAGGCTATATGATGCAGACAGTTCGGTGAATTGACAGTTCGGAGCTCCGGTGTCAGATTTTGACCCACAGCACCTTGTTTCGAAGGAAACGACGTCATGAACGTAAGTCACCAGCTTCGCTCGTGAGTTATGGGATTTTTTGGGCATTCGGGCTCATCTATCCTCTTTTTTCGCAATTTTAATACTTTAGGCTATTTTTGTAATTTTCATATTTTTAGTTTTAGGCTTTCGCTTGAACCCTTATATAAACCTATCTTCTATTCATTGTTCTAGAGTTGTTTTTTATTAATAAAAATTAGGGTTTTATCCCTTTAGGCTTCTCTGCGTTTCACTCTATATCACTATATTAGTCATATTGGTAAGAATTTAATACATAGAGGAGTAATATGTGTCTATATTTACACGTATCATTTATCTTTTCATTTATGTCTATGTAAGATCCTATAAATAAGGTTGTAAACCTTTATTTGGAGGCGATTTATTTTTAAGTAATAAATATATAATTTGTTTCTCTCTAGTCCTTGAGTAGTTTAGTCCATATTTCTACTGACATTTAATTTGTCGAGATTCTACCTCATGATATTTCTAGCCCCCTTTGTAGAAAAAGATTTGCACAATTTCAACCCAAACCAATTGTAATGATTATCTCATGGACTGATAGGGACATGTCTTTTGGACAATGAGTTCATGGATCTCCATCTTTGGTTCCAATATATTCTAATTTTATTTATCCAACTAGTGGAAATACTTGAGGTACAAGGTAGTAATAAATCTCCATATATTAATACATCGTTAACATTGCTTCTCTAACTTGTGGGAACAATGATATATGAGGTAATTCTCGAGTAACATTGATGAGCCCTCTAACTATTTCATTTTTAATACAATGTAACATTTTTAGTATGAATGAAATCTTTAAATGTCTGTTGATTTGCATACTTTAGAAATCCGATTAAATTATTTATGACAATAGTAAAATAAGTCTGATTTGTTGCAAATCCAAAGAGATAAATATGGAAGAGAAAATATGGTACAAATGCCTAAAGTTGTATTGCTATTAACTAAATGAGTTATACTAAATATACCAATGATCACTGAATTTTGGTGTAAATGAAAATGTAGTTCAAAATGAGGAAAATAAAGTAAAATTTTGTGAGGATAATAACGAGAATTCTAGTAAAGAAATTATGTCTAAAGAAAAAATTAGAAAAAATAAATAAATGTTTGAAATATACCAAATTACATTTAGAAGGCAAGAGTTATCATTGTATACTATGGCATAATCATTAGTGTCTTCGAGGATTTTGGAGGATGACTTGCGTAGAAAGTTTGATCCATGATAAATGGATATGTATGATGAGCCTAGCGATCTAGAATATCATTTGGAACAATTTTTTAATACGACATTAGGATTTAACCTTGATGATATTCTTCTTCGCCGAGATCTTTTTTATAATGTTTAGAGGAAGTTTTTTGGCATGGTTTAACAATTTGTTTCTTGGATCAATATCTAGAAATCAGTTTATTGAAGGATTGTGATTATATCATGACTTTGTTTCAAAAAAAGGGCTGGAAATTTATAAAATTATGTTCAAAAGTTTGTCCAATAAATGAATAGTTTGGAAGGATTTTAAGAGAAAGTTGGTTTGAGTACCTTTAAGAAAGGTATTCGTTTAAATAATCATTTGTTAGAAGATTTGATAAAACAAATTACCTGATAATATGGGAGGTTTATTAATATTATAATTTTTTTATTAAAGTTGAGGAAGCAAATCGAGGTGGAATTATGTCGAGTAAGGCTTAAGAACAAAAAATGAGAATAACCGATAGAAGAAAGATATATGATTTGAGAAATGATGATGTTGTGAAAATGAGACTTGATCGCGCTAGATTTTTGTATTGTGATAATTCAAATATGAGGTTCACACCACTTACATAAGGAATTACAATAATTTATGATAAAATAAAGGATAAAGTGAGTTATAAACCTCATAGAATGATGTTTTCTCTCGATAATGAAATATCTAAAATATATTTTTGTGCTTATCTTAATGATCATGTTCATACAACATGACATTTTTTTAATTGAAAGAAGAGATTCAGAGATTGATTGATAGTGAGTAGTTAACTCAGTTCATCAAAATAAATATTTTAAAAAATCTAATGAAAATGATAAATTTAATTATTCATAAGAGAATCAAGCAAATATATAATTATTATGTACCATGTCTGGAAGGGATATTTGGTTGGAACTTCTCATACGTCTATAGAAAGATACATGAAGGATCTAAAGGTACATCTTTTGGATGAATTATCATTGCATATGAATAGATTTCCAAAACCTATGTTAATTTTTAAAGATGATTTGAGATGATTATTTACTCCGCATGAGGATGCTTTTTAGGCTATTTTTGAAATTGTCGTGGTAATAACTAGAAGAGTTATGATTTATACATAAAGTTCACTTAATATGATGTATAGAAGCAATTATGAACAAATGATTGGGATAAGTTCGTATATTAAAAATGAAAGCCACTTAGTAAGTTTTGTAGAAAGGTCGTAAGGTGAAATTTCATGTGACAGTTGGTTCTGGTCATACATAAAAATAATAATGCTAACTTTGTTTATGATAGTGAATACACCATGCTCGTACAATTTAAGTTTCAATCGTCCACAGTTACACCAAATAGTATTAGTGTCTTTATCTTATCGCCAGTATGTTAAGTATTTTGTTGGAAATCATGTTAGAATTTCTAAAGAAAGTTAGAGAGTATTTTGTGATTGTTATTCAGTGTATCTTAATATGGATAGTATCATCCCAAAACAATTGCAGAACACACTAGAGGATCAACATCCAATAAAGGACTATGAGCCTGTAATGGAAATTCAAGATAAAAAGATTGACGACCGATGATTTGCAGGATACAACTGATATTAAAATCAAACAAGAAAATTTAGTAAATAATAGAAGTTATTTGAGTTTGAAATTTAAAGAAAAAATAGTGAATTTTTTATAGGAGTTTTTTATATATTTTTTCTTGGAGTCTATAACTCATAAGTATGACAAAGCTTTGGCTATTTGATTTATTATTTCAAATACATCTATTATTGTGTTTAATTCTTGAAAAATCATTTTGAGATACATCGTTTCCTACCCATATGGTGCGAGAATATTATAATGAGATATCAATCGTTAATAAAATATTTTCACACTTTCATCTCAAGTCTTGGATGCTATATTTTTTCTAAACACTATAGAGAGTCTCTGCACCCCTCAAACAAACAAAAATCTAAGTGTGGTATGATTAGAAAAGTAATTATAAACACTTCAGGGAGTCTCTGAACCCCTGAATCAGACAAAAAAGCTAAGTTGGGGATAATGCTAAAAATAATCCTATACATTTCAAAGAGTCCAAATATCCTTCAGTAAACAAAACCCTAAGTGCGAGATGATTCCAAAAGAAATATTCTAACATATTTGGGAGTTATGAACCCTTGAAGCAAACAAAACTAGACATAAAGGCTCTCTCGTGTTCCTTACAAAGTCTTTGCTTTCAGAATTGATCACTCCATTTAGAACAATCGAGTATAAACAATATATTACTTTATTATAAAATCAAACAAAAACTCACATAGTGTAAACAAAAATATATCATTAGTATGAGATAATTAATAAAGACAAAAAGTACAAGTCAAACATCAAAACAAAGAACATATTTATAATTGTAATATTTTCCAACAAAATCAAAAGTTGAAAATATAATTTCCTTCAAAAACTATTTCATCCATATGAGGACTTCAACTCAAAAAAATAGCCTTATGAAATATCAAGTACATCAACTGTAAAAAATAAGTAAATATTAATTGTCGAGGATGGTCAGATTACTCAGTAGAGACGTTGTCTTTTGATTGCTTAGCATCAATACTAGATGGAGGTACATCAATTTCTTGGATTTCAGTTGTATAAAATGGATCACTTATATCTATATCGGCAACAAAAGATTTATTGTCATTAGTAGAGTTAGAAGCAGAATCTTTATTTCAATTCTCACCCACAATCAAAAGAGTGGAACCTATATATTTATCTTTCGAAGAATCCAAAAAATAAATACTTTCACTAGGACATGAAACATATTTTTAAAATAATTCAAAGTCAAAATATGGGAACTCTTCATGGATTATAATAGCCAATCTTGCTTCAGCAATATCTATAACATTGTCAGTTGTATCTTCCTAGTGTCTCTCAAACATTTTGTTAATTCAGAATGCTAAGAGCGCTCAAGTTGCATGGTACTCAACAAATTTTCTTTCACTTTTAATGCTTCATCTATATTATTCAGCATCACTTCACCATTCTTATGTTTATCATTTACATCATCCAGTATTTTTTCCTTCTTAGTCTTTGCAACATTCACAAACTATCTACTCAACACCTCTTATAATCATTCTTTTTCTTTACTTCGAGATAAAATTTCCCAACTTATATAAAAGAGATAAAATAGTCATAGATTAGACATATGAAAAATATTTGATCCATTTTCTAACTCTTCGAGACATGACTAGTGTCTCTTTCATATAAGTCAACTGTAACTTCTATGTTGACCTTTAACTGTGCCTTAGCTTTTGTTTTTTCTTGAAGAAAATATTCTAACTTTATCTCAAATTTAGTTTTAACTTTGAGATTAGCTTTCAAATATCAACGACTCTAAAATGGCTCTGTTACAACCTTAAGTAATGGTCAAATATCATAAATAGCTAGAACACGACTCTCACAAGACTGTTTCACCAACAAAAAGGAATTGAATAAGATTGTACAACAAAATAAAAAATAGAGCATAAATAAAAAATATTATAAAAAATAATAAGTAACCATTAGTTACTTAAATTAGTAGCTCTATTTACCTATCTCCCAACTTTATAAGAGAAAATAAGTTGACGACCCTCTCGTATGCGATGAGGTAGCAAAAATATCTAAATATCTTTGAAACTTAATCTAAAAAGAAAAAATATAGTTAAAGTAATAGGAGGAATCTCAAATATTGGAACATCAGTAGTCATTTGATTACTGATTAAATCCATAAGAATGAATTCATTTGTAGCATCAAGTACGCGTGATACTCGAGTTGTTTGGTCATGAGAATCTTTAAAAATATCAATAATTTTAATAAAAGATTATAGGACTAAGGACGTTTCATCAACCCTAGTAAGAGTTTGAACTTTTAACCATTGGTTCACCACCCATAAACTCATATGTCTTGGTCTTCTTAGGTGTAGACCCCTCAGCAAAATATTTATTATGATGTTTTAACCTCTTATCAAAACTCATATGTCTTGGTGTTCTTAGGGATCTCATCAATATTTCATTTTCATTTCCCATTAGGAATATGAGTCTCTTCAACAATTTTACGAACAAATTCAGTTATAACAATTTTTTTTGTCGGTAGTAAGAGAAAGGTTCACTGTATAGTCAATGTCTCATCTAGGAAGTGCATCACCAATAACACTAAACTTAGTTCAACAAGTCTTCACACCAATAGTTTGACTCTATGGACCAAAAGAAGCATCAACATAACCATAACAAGTGAAGACTTCAAGGAAGATACCTTTACGTGAGAAGTGATTGATATGGTTACAAGAGAAGAACATTTATTATTAAGTTCAGCCACTGAAGTCTCAACAATCTTAGTTGGAGGATCATAAAAAACATGAATTGAAGGTTGGTTACTAGTTTTTAATTTTGGCATCTCCATTCGATCTCATGCTGACTGAGTAAGAACAACTCCAACAACCTTATCTCAAAGACCTGGAAAATTTCAGAACACATAAGGGTTTTAAGATCCACAAATAAATTCATATAAATCCCAAATAAATCAATATTTGGAAAACAACACCTTACTCGAGGACTAGTAAGACATCATTATATCAAATTTGAGTCACATTTTATATTCTTATGTCTCGGACCTTCTAAGGATTTTTTATTGCACATTCGTTTCTCCAATGTGTTAGCTTAGAATATATTGATACCATACTAAAAAAATGCACATGTGAGTCAGTGGTTCTCATATAGGTGCACAAATTGTGGTTCATAAAACTTTATCATTCGGTTACTATTGGCTGAACATGAATAAATATTCATATTAAGTAGTATGTTGATACATTCATATCTATTGGTTTGGCCATCTTATTTACATAAAACATTCACTCACAACCACATTAATAACATTTTAATTTGGGTGAAATACTTTATGTTTTTTAATTTCTTCAAAAACATTAGATAGTGTCTAGTTTTGTTAAATTTAGGTTTACTAATTAAAATAAAATCACATTTTTATATTTTATCTCCTTCTTCACGATGATATTACAACACCATTTATATAAAATAATGGTATTACGATGTTATTTTATGAAAAAGTTATTGAAGGTACTTGATTAAGTGTTTTTTATATCCTATGTTTAGCCTAGAGCTTGATTGATCCCATACTAAAAGTATGTAAAACTATTTACTCTTTTGGCCCCGCAAAATGTTGGAAAGCCGAAGACGTAATATTGCGGTCTCATACTCTACTTCATTGTTAGAATCAGAGAAATAAAATTTGATAACATGGCTCATGACTTATCATGTGGGGGATATTAGTTTAATTCATTCCCAATATGTTCTTGACTTACGAGGTTGATTCTAGCTGTTATGGTCATTCTTACTGGAATTTTGTTAGAAACTTTTGTCAAGGCCTAAGCCTTTATTATAGTCAAATTTGATGTCATATTCTTCTAACTTTACTAACCTTCTAGTTAGTCTGCCAAATATATCAAGCTTCTAGAGTATGATAATTAGAGGGAATTAATTAATATAATTGTATAAGCCTGACGATAAGGCCTCGTTTTCTTCGTCAAACGCACTAGGGCTAGTGCAATTTTTTTCCATATGTACTTTTTGTATTGACCAATTTTTTATATATGGCCCCAACATTCGTTGGCCTAAAAAACATAACTTTATAACAATGAAGTCTTTTCTCAGTAATAACGGTGATGTAATGTTGATCATCTTCATGCGTTGAAATTTATTTATACCTGAATAAGCATACATGAAGGATAGCATCTCATTTCATTAAGTTACATTTACAAATTGATCAATTTTTGGCAGAGGAACTGGATGTTTTAGGTATTCTTTGTTTAAATCTGTGAAGTCAACACACATCTTTCCTCATTCTTATTCTTCACCAACTAGGTAGTTAGGTCCCATGATGTGGCAAGTTGCATTGAGTTTATCCAATTTCTTCATTATTGCTTCAGTTTTTTGTTAAGAGAATGACCTTATCTTTTATTTGATTGGCACCGCTATATATCGATAGTTTACGGCCCATTATTTTGGTTAGGACTTATGTCACATCATGTAAAGTCCACTCAAACACATTCAAGGTTTTTTTTATAAATAAATATAATAAATTATACCTTATATTGGTAGGTATGTCTCGGCCGAGGCGTAATATATTATTATCTTATAATTTAATGCATTCCACCTCTTCCCATGGTTCGAATAATTCAGAGCATCTTTAGGATCGTTCATGTCATCGAGAATGATATGAGCCTCTTTTAGTTCATATTCTTTAAGGGCTAGGGACGCCTCGTAACATTCTTTTGGCATTCTGGTTTTTTCTTATCATAAAAACTTGTGCTTTTATTATGTACCGAATGCATTAATATATTGTTGATATCCACGGTTGACTAGCACCATAGGAAATATATAAAATCTTAAAAGTTTTGATATACCATAACGACCTAAGATATTGTTGGCCAATTCCAAGTTCACTCTGTCAATATCCACTAATATGAGGATTGAGATAAACTTCCAAAACATTCTCCATTATGTCTCCAACATACTAATTCTACCTTATTCTTTAGTGGTGGACAACATTATGATGTGTATGGGCATGGATGCTAATAAAATGATAATCTCTGAAGGACCTTTCATATGTCAATATAAGGTTTTTGAAGGTTATTATCAACATCCTACATTAAGCTTTCAAAAAATGGAACGTTATATCAAATGGATATATAGATATAGGATGTCGAATACATAACATGATATTGATATTATGTGTCGGTATAAGATACTGAATACAGAATATTTGATGTCAAATGAAAAGAAAAAACTTGATAAAAGATCAACATAGATGGTTAACTTACCATTACAACTAATTTAAAACATTTAACTATAACAAATATAAATTTTAACATTTAAAAAATTCAAGAACAAAAATATTAAATTTATAGTGTGTTGACTGAAACAAATGTGAAATAAAACAACTAAATGCAACTAATTCAAAACCGTGTTTATTTTAGAATTAAACAAATAAAACAATATTTAAGCTTTTGAGCATTATTGATTCAGAAAAGCTCGAAAGAGAGATGGAAATATTAACTCTAGAAATATATATTTAACAATTCAACCATTTATATTTATTTATAAAAAAATATATTTCATCTATTATAGTCTAAGTTTCATTTAATGTTTCTACGTATGAATTTAAAAAATAATAATTACTTCTAGTTTTTATAAAATAATAATTATTATATATTTAAAAAAATTATATAAAATAATAAAAATTAATTAATTTTATTAAAAATATATTTAATATTGAATTAGAACTCGATTCTTCTGTGTGATGAATACTTTCTTTCTATCACGAAAGCATCCATTTTATCTCCCACAAAATTCTACCGATCTCTCTTTCTTCCACATAAGAACATTCATAATTTCATTAACTTTGGGGTATTCTTTTTTCCACAAAAGAACATTCATTTTTCTTTCAGAACTACATGTAATTATTTAGATTTTTTTCTCCGTATAGATTTTTTTTTATTGGATCATAATTATATATTAATTATATGTTGGTTTTGGTGGAAATCAATTTGCTGATTATCCTGGTTATGTATGTTGATTTTTCGGGTATCGATTTGTTGAATATCCAAGTTATGTATGATCATTTTACTGGGTATCGATTTGATTGAACTCTTGTGAATTGAATTTACTCAGTACATTTTGGTTGAATTTTATAATATGTGTATTAAATTTACAAGGGTTTTCTGGTTTACTCTCTCGGTTTAATTTTTATTGATGAAATTTTTTTCTATAAATTTAACCGGTGAATTGAATACTTGAATAAAACTGGTACACTGAAATTATTTGTTGTGATTCTTTCTAGGTGTTGGTTTGTTCATGCTTTAAAATGCAGGTGCTGAAGGTCTCTATGTCATTTCCTTTGGTCTAGACATGAGATGAATGTCTCTTGTGCGAAAGTGTCTTGGTCTACTGTTACCTTGTAATTATCTAAAGGCGGCCCGAAGAGTTTAGACCTAAAAATCTATAATTAGGCGGCCATCCTCAAAACTTATGATTCATAGTTAGTAAAAAGAACAACTTAATCTAGTGTGACTGGATCAATTATGAGAAAATTAAATAAAAAACTTATGGTCTTTAAAAATTACTTCTTCTACCTCTTAGATTTGTAGGAATTTTTTTAAATATTATGCCACTTGCTAGAAATTTGTACAACATGACGATTGTTAATTAGGACAACACCTTCTTCAGGTATGATCATTGGCTTCATTTACCTCTTTGGTAAACCACTATATGAAAAGTATTATTCAATATTCTAGACTAGGTAGCAATCTTAAAGTTTCTAATATCATTCGAGATATTTTTCGAATTGGACGCAATTAAGGTGTGTGAGTGCTAGAAACCACCGAAACTTCTAAGAGGTCAACCATCTCATTTGAAGAAGTTGTTGTAATCAATTTGTATAGTGCCATGGGCTATCAACTCTCAAATTTATCGTGCGTTTATATTTGCCTTCTTATATCTCTGATTTTTGTGGAAATTCACATTTTTGTCGATTTTTGTTGTTCCCTAGCCTACTTCTAAATGGGTCAAATATAATTTATATACCCTGGACCAAACTTCTTGAATCCATCAATGATTTTCGTGTAGCTATTTTTAACAAAATATCCATTGTACTCTCTCACAATACTTTTATCTAATTTAATATTTTACTTGCACCTAAAAAAGTGGGCTTAAATTGTTGTCTTGTCGTTCGACTATCACGTTTTCTGTCATTTAGTCCCTCAACTAGAAAATCACGGGTGAGAGTCCCTTGACTATTGAAAATATATAAATTTAATCCCCACATGTGGTCTTTTTACTGGTTTTGCCACGTGTCACCATAGTTAAATGGTTCTTGTCTCACAGGTAGTCCCTTGACTTTTAATTCTAATTTTACCCTTTGAATTTAATATTTTTTTAATATTTATTATTATTATTCTTATGAAAACAGAGTATCTCAAAGTTTGTGATACTCTTTTTCAAGAAGAAAGAACAATACCGGTTTCATTTCTCCTCTTACCACAACATCTTCCTCCATTTACTTCTTTTTTCTTCTTTATAAAACCAACCATCTTCTCTCTTCTCTCTTCAAAACAACTTGATCGATATAATATAACTTGGCATGTGCATACTGAATTTTCAAAAAAAATATGTTTTAATGTAGATCAAGTTCTTTGATCCGATTCATCAGCTGTCATTAGAAATCTCAGTTCGAAATAATCTTCAGACTTGCACTGCCCTTCACGGAGAGTCATTCAACGCTGCAATTTGTAGATAAAGTTACCTTGATCAAATGTGGTGCACTTGATCGTTAGCTAATTTTATCATGTTGAGGACGAATCAATTTTCGTTTTGTTTTCCGCCACTTCAAGAAGGTATGTAAGTTTTTTACAAACTGAGAACTCATTTGGATATAACATATGACGAGAAAATATATAATACTAAAACCTTGTTTGATGGAGTGAGTGTCAGTGGGTTTGTTTACTATATAAACAACCGATTGAGGCTAATACCCAAAGCTAGGTTTTACAAACAAGCTTTCATCAACTCTGAAAAAGTGTTATTTTTTAAAAATACTAAACTCGCTTGCTCTTGATTTTATAAATTTGTCATAATTTTAATTTTCTCTTGACAACCAAGTTATATTAAATGGATCAATTTTTTTTGAAGAGAGAAGAGAGAAGAGGATTGGTTTTATAAAGAAGAAAGGAGAAGTAAATGGAGAGATTGTTCTTTCTTCTTGAAACAGAGTATCGCAAATTTTACGATACTCTGTTTTACGATACTCTGTTTTCATAAAAATGGAATTAAATGCCAAGAGACTATCTGTGAGACAAGAACCATTTGACTATGGTGACACGTGGCAGAACCAGGGAGAAGACCACGTGTGAGGACTAAATTTATAGATTTTCAATAGTGAAGGGACCTTCACCCGTGATTTTTTAGTCGACGGACTAAATGACAGAAGACATGATAGTAGAAGGACTAGACAATGACTTAAACCTAAAAAAGTGAAGAAAAGACAAATAAAAATATATAAATATAAAATCAAGTAAAAAATAATAAAATAAATTTTTTTGTAAGTTAAAAGATAATGACGAAAAAATAATTCTTTAAAAATTACAATGATATGAAAATTAAACATGTTGTTTACAATTCGTTTTGGTTCTCGACTGAGAAAGTCTATATCACTCATTGTTCACCAACTATAATCCGTTGGGTGATATGGAAGAGTCGTAATAATGCGAAGTATAAAGATTCTGATATCAGTCTTTATACCTCCATTATAATGATTAATAAAATTATGTTGTGCTTAGATATTTCAAAAGTACTTACGAGCAAACACTGGTTGAATGTCAGTGATGTTGGTTTGTCTTTAGGATGTCTATCCTAAGAAAATAATTGTAAGAAGGTTACTTATCTTAATTGGATTACTCCGGTGAATGGCAGATTGAAGCTAAATGTAGACGCCTCCTGTCTGAAAAATGGCGAGTCCTGTGGTGCTATGATTTTCAGAAATCATGAATGCACCATTGTCAATGCTTCTTCTAAGCTCTTTGGTAAGCTCACTCCTCTGGTTGCTGAAACCAGAGCTTTGCTGGAGGGGATTTTGATCTGCAAGGAAAGAAATTGGGTGAACATTGATGTTGAACCAGACTGTTTAACATTGATAAACATTCTGAATAATAAATAAAACCCCATGGTACCTTCATACCCTAATTTCTATATGTAGGGATTTATTACTGCCTTCGACTTTATCTTTTGTTTTGAGAGTTCAAAATAGGGCAGCGGATTGGCTTACCAAGTGGACATTGAAATGTAAAGAGAAGTTAACCTTCTCAAATTTCAATGCCCCAAACATTCTCCTCTCGATTGCTTTTCTCGAAAGCCTGGGTTAGGCTATGTTTTCTCATCGTAGATTAAAAATATTTTTTATTAAGAGATCCAAAAGAATAAGGAGACATATTACATCTCAAATCTCAAACGACGTGTCCAATAACTTTTGATACCACATTTACGTGACTAATCTATAAATTTGTTTATCCCTAATTGTTATTTTTATAAAACATTTATAAACTTTTATGTAACTTTTTCTTTTATATAAATAGAGATGTCAATATGTAGATGTAAATATAGTTAAACTCAAAAATTCTAATTTATGAAGTATTAAATTTTCGGTGCGAATGGTAAAATTAACTTTAAAAAAAATATGATATATTAGAGAGATAATGAAACTAACAATCCATGTGTGAGAGGAAAATATCAAGACATTTTATTCATAATTGTTTTTTACTTATAGGTTAAATAGATATTGGGTTACAAATAATGGTAAATTGTATTATTAGTCCCGACATTTATAAGACGTATCAAATTTATTTTTTAATCGTTAAACATATTTAAATATGTTTTAGAATTGCATTTAATCTTCCATTATTCATATCCTTATCGGTAGGCCCTTAGTCTTTATGAAGATCCATGAAAAATGAATATCTTTAATTTCCGAAAAATCACATGCCAAGACCACCTAAGATACTTGATTATCATCTTTATGATTACCTCACATATTTTACCACCATTTTTATGACCGCCTCGGAAACTCATTGGTGAAATCAACTCAACCAATCCGTCATTAAGACTCTAAAGTAGCTTACGGTATATCCTCTAGAATATAATAGAATATTACATAACATTCTTAGTGCGCGTGTTACTTCACTCTGATATCCTACACGTGTCGACTTACTTTCTTCTGGGCAACCGTTATGTGTCGATTCAAATTTCGCTCTATGAACATCTGTTGACCTTTCAACTCCCCTCTTTGAAAATCTCAATCCCATTTTCATCATTCCTTATATAAATACCTTCTTAATACTTATTTTTCTCATCAAATACCAATTATAGAGATAGAGAGTGAATATCGTCTCAGACATCTTACTTCTCCGCTATCATCACCGTGTTTATCTTTCTTAAATCATATTTCTTCAACCACGTTCAAATTTTTCCTGTCTATGATCACCTTTTTTATGTTTGGCTCAAATATCTACTCTCACACTAGTTTATGAAACAACAAAATTCCAACAAAAAAAACTATTTTTGGTATCTACGATTATTTTAGCATATCTGATAGAACTAGTGAATATCAAGAAGCAAGTGTTATTGACAACTCCCCCAACCTATCCACTCATAATACTCTATAAAGGGACTTCAATCCTGATTGGAGTCACTTTCTTGGAAACCAAAACCCTCCTGATTTAGCCCCCACAACTTGTTCACAGCCTTCACTTTGTATTGCAACAGAAACACCTCCTCGGAACAACTCAGAAGAATCTTCTCATAAAGCCCAATCTTCTCGAGTCAATCGATAACAAACCCCTCGAATAAATTCATAAGTGTCTCTTCAAAAGAAGACACCTCCTTAGAAAATTTAGTTTATAGCGATGGGAGATTATGAAGACATCAACACTTCACTAAATACCACAACCTTATCTCATCCCTCAAAGGAGAAAGCTGTGACACATTAACAGTCACAGGTGCCACCTTCAGAAATTCAAGAACAAAAAGCTTGGAATAGTTATGAGAGCTCCAAAACCATACCTTCTAATGTTGCTCTCCCCCAACTTCGGGACGAAGCATCCAAGAAAGAAAACGTTGATTCCGATGTCCAAAATATTGAAAGCAATGCTCCCTCTAATTCCGAATGTGACATTACAAAGAGGAAAGACCTAAAGAAGACAAAGAATAAAGTAAAATCCATCACCCTTCTTGAAGAGATTGCCAAAAATCTAAGTGTCAATCTCAAGAATGCCATCCCGGAATACCTCATTACACTTAATAACATGCAATATGAGTATTACAGGCAATCAGAAGCGGAGAATATGAAAAAACAATGGGGTATCCCTGATAGCGTCACACTTCGGCTACTAGTGGTGGGAGTGGCTCCGCTCTCTTGTGGAGAAAAAAAGCTCGTTGTCTACCCTGAGATTCTAAATTGGGGTCTTTCATTCCTGTTGGACCCAGACATAGTAGACTACTTCGAGATAATCGACATGTGTCTAATACAAGCTAGTCCAAACTTGTTGTTTACATTTCTATAATGTATAGTGGCATCAAGGCTTGCCAAAACACCAATTCTAATAAAGCAGTTCATTGAACAAACCGGTATCTCAAAGAATCCTATTATATCCTTTGATTACCTTACACTCAGAAACTCCTTAAAAATTATCGACAATACTCTCGAGGCTGATAAAATATGAAAATATAGATTTTTATTTATCTCTAGCGCTTGGTAAAATAAAAGAAGATATTTCCACCAAGAATCCTTCCAGGCTAAACCTCATGAAAAACACTAGTAAGTAACATAACTTTTTTCTACTCTAAATGTAATTGTGGTTCAAATATTTTATCTCTTATTATTCTTTGTAGAAATTTTGAGACGATACAAAATCCATCAACCTACTACCAAGGACACATTCACCAAACTAATTGAGTGCAGTGAACATGAGTGGTGTAATGAATTTCACAACGCATTCGTTATCTTAAACTTCGTCTCAAGACATTTATGGAAGATATCTCCGGACTCTATCGTCCCAGATGACAAACTAATAGAACCCCTCAGGGCTAGAAATATTATTAAGACGTTTGCCACTTATGACGCCCACGTCATATTGCTTGTTCGGATTAGGGCACAAAGCCATCTACCTCCAAAGAAGAAGAATAAAAAATCCCACACTAGCTCCTCCAAAGAACTAAAGATATAAATCCATTAATGGAAACAAAACGAAAAAATAGCAAAACTAACCTCTCAAACACCGCAGAGACACAAGCTCAGTCTTCGAAAAAAAGAAAGAAAACTGTTGCTTTTAAGAAAACAAAGATTTCTTCAAAAACCCCACCAACAACTTTGATAGAGAATATGATCAAGACGTCTTCTCTCAATCCGACCTCCACTCTCGAGGAGGTAGAAGGGGTGTTTACCGAAGATAAAATCTAGGATCTCTATATGAACATGGATGCTCAACTCCAAGAAGTTCAGAATTACATCACCACATTTGGAAATCAGATTACCGAAAGCTGCTACAAATCATTCATTAACTATGGATGTCAATCCATCTGACTCGCTTCAACAACTAAATTCATCTCCACCTCAGGTCTTGTCGTCAACTACCCCTGCTTTTTATGACAACTTTCCTCTTCACTCTGTACGTGAACCTTCTCAATAAGTTTCCAATATGCTTCTACCTTTCTCAAGCCTCGTAAGTTCTACCAAAAAACTATACAAGGAAGTCAAGTCTGCTCAAAACCAGTTGGAAAACCTGGCAAATGATGTAACCTGGCAATTGCTCATAAAACAAAATTGGCAGATATCTGTAACCAAAATCTTATCGAGCAATTTCAAGAATTTTAATTCGATAGATCAGAATTCCACAGCATGTGCATTCAAATAAAATGATGTTTAAGCTCGATTCATAATAAAGAGATGGAAAATCTTAAGTCAAACCATGAGACTGAGTTAGAAAATTTCAAGTTAAAACACCAGATGGAGTTAACCGAAGAGTATTCGAAGCAAACTAATTTCAAGAAGCTTCATGAAGAAATTGAATCTAGGAAAGCGAAAGCCCTTCAAGATTAAAAGTTATATAAGACCAAAGACGAAGAGGAAAAGTGTGCTGCCATCAAATCCGCGGTGGATAATAGTGCAATGGACAGTCTTGCTACCCTCAAAATATCCAAAGAGCAAACAAAAATCACATTGCTTCATAAATTCCATTAGGCTTTTCCAAGGTCAATTTAACATAAATCGACGCCCTAAAGAAGCCTTTGTCACTATCACAAGTGAGTCAGAGGAATCCGAGTGAGATGATGATAAAGATAGCAAAATAAGCACTTCAGATCAAGATGAAAACTCTTCGGAAGGCATTTCAGGTATTACCCTCAATGATGACGAGGGTAAATAGAATGTGATGTTGTTTTTATGAAAATTGTTGTTTTGGGAATTGTTGTTTTGTTGTTTACGTCAGTCTTACATCGTTGTCGGAATTTTGTTTATGTTCACCTTAATGGGTAGGTGTATGTATCTCCTTCAAGTGCTAAACATGTTGTGCTTTTTGTTTGTTTTGTTAAATACTAAGTATCATTTTTCTTTTCCCAAACCATCCTTGTAATCTGGTTTCCATACCTAATCATCGTTTCATGCATTAATAGATGTAAATTTTCTTTTATATTAGCACATCGACAAACACTCTGAAACTCATTAGGACTTTGAATTATATCACCACTCACAATGGGGCTTCGAAAAATGCTTCAAACGAACGTTAGAACTTTGAATTAAATCATCACATAATTTATCGCTTCCAACAATGCTTTTAATGAACGTTAGCATCTCGAATTATATCATCACAAAAATTAAGACTCTGAACGATGCTCTTAATGAATGTTAGCACCTCGAATTATATCATCACACAAATTTAGACTTCAAACGATGCTCTAAAAAAACATTAGCACCTCGAGTTATATCATCGCACAAATTAACGCTTCTAATGATGCTTTTAATGAACGGTAGCACCTCGACTTACACCATTACACAAAATTAATGATTTGAACGATGCTTTTAATCAACGTTAACACCTCGAATTATATTTTTGCAAATTACCACCAAAATGCTCAGTCCTTATGAAGTTTTCAAAATAATTTTATCGTTACTTAAAAAAGAGTTGGCTAAACAAAAAAAACTTATTCATAATTCCAAACATATATATGGCACCTCATCAAAACCTTCTCGGGCTACCATTAAAGGAAAGAGTATGCCATTGTACAAACTATACATCCATGAAAGCAACAACATCATAAGCATATCAACAATCATTCCCAATACAATTTTATATGTTCAATGTTCCAAAGATGTTGTAAAATTTTGCACTATTTATCTCGAAGGCGATACGTACCTGGTTTAATCCTCTCTATCACTGAATAAGTCCCTTCCCAGTTTGGAGCTATTTTTCCCAGTCTTTTATCTTTTGTATGCAAGAATACTTTGCTTAACATTTTATTCTCTACCTTAAAATCTCTTCGTCTCACCTTTGAATTGTAAAAACTTCTCATTAAAGTTAGATAATGTGTCAAATTTGGATAATTCTGAATTCTTATTTTAGAAATTTTTATATTAAAATATTTTCGATGGTTCTAAAAAAATCTCAATTGGATCACTCATTTTTTTTTAATTTTGAGAATGATTTCGTATATGTTTCTGAACCAATAACCGAACATATATTTCGACCAAACTACCAACCAACAGAAAAATTATTAACCGTTTACATGCATGCATGTCCAAACCGGGTTATTTTCAAATGATAAAAAACCCGACTAAAATAAGAAAATTCAAAATGAATTTTCAAAACAGCAACACCATTCAAAAAAATTACGCCCCTTGACCCAACTCGCTCGTCACAATAAAATCTAACAAGCCTGCACTATTCACTCTTCAAGTTGCTCGATAATATATTATGACTACATTGGTCGACTAGTCAATCCAATTACACTAAAATATCTCACAATCTTCTCACATTTTAATGCAATTCATGATTAACTAAAACAAAATAACAACAAATAACAAATTTATGCATAAATAAATACAAGAAATAGGCCCCCAAGAGGGTAGCCGAGTTGGTTAAGTAAGGCATGCTTGTAACCAAAGGTCATGAGTTCGAGTCCCTCTACATACACTTTCTTGGCTGAGTTTGTCACCTGGTGTGGTTTACCTTCTGGCGTTGGTTTGCAGGCTATTGCGTCAGAATTAGGGTTTACCCTGTGCGCACTCGTATACGGGTTCCCTCTGAAAGAAAAAAATATATATAAATAAATAATATGACGACTGAATTTCATTTACACATTTCAAATATTTGGATATTAATGTATCCAGCTTGCTACATTCGTACAATATAATCTAACAAATTTACCCCAACACTTTTCAACTTACATAATAATATATCGGCTTAAATCAAGAAATAGTCCCTCGACTAACACGTTTTCTTTCATTTAGTCCCTCGACTAAAAAATCACCGGTGAGGGTCCCTCGACTATCTCATTTTCTTTCATTTAGTCCTTCGACTTTAGAATCACCGGTGAGGGTCCCTGAACTTTGCAAAAATCTATAAATTTAGTCCCTGATTTGGGGTTTTTTTCTTAGATTTAGGGACTAAATTTATAGATTTTTGCAAAGTCCAAGGACCCTTACCGGTGATTTTAAAGTCGAATGACTAAATAAAAGAAAATGGGATAGTCGAGGGACCCTCACCAGTAATTTTTTAGTCGATGGACTAAATGACTAGAAAACGTGATAGTCGATGGACTAGACAGCGATTGAAGCCTAATATATCTTACATAATAATATATTATGACTACGATAGTCGTTGCCTAATCAATCCAATTACATTAAAGTATCTAACATTTTTCCACATCCGAAAACGTCGAATTCGGATATCGATCCAAAAGTATCAAATAACTATTTATTCAACTATATTTTTTTAATAGAACGTTAATTTTTTAAAGTTTATATAAATCATATATTATTTTAAATAGTATTAAATTAACAAATACTCGTCCGAATTTATACGGAACAGATTCGGATCGGATATCCGTAAAAAATTCTCAAAACTCACGCGAGTAATTAACTTTTAAATATCTAATTCGTTCCCAAAAAAAATAATAACCTAACCCATCAAATTGATCCAGTCATATATCGGACGGATTAAAAAAAATCGTCCTCTCTATCTATGCTTGAATACCTTCTTCTCGTTACTTTTTCCGTATTGGTACAATGGTGATATAGCAAAAACCTACTACCCAAGTAATATTAAATAATCATAAATGCAAACCCAAGTTCCATTAGAGTCTTAAGGCTTTAAAGCCCAAAAAGACAAACAATAAATATTTGTAGTCGACAATGAAAGTTTAAAGTTGCTCACGATCTTTTAGTTTCAATTTCACAAGATCTTCATAAAATTTTGTTCTATATCCAAACTATGTTTTTAAACTTTGCACACTCTTTGATTGCCACTTTAACATTATCGTCATATTAACCTCAACTTTTGCATGTTAACATGTATATTTAAGAACAGTGTTTCGGTTAGATTTTTTTTTCTAATGATCTTCATATTTATAGACAGACAATTCACACTTTTTTCAAATACAAATGGCCATGTCTTTGGCTGAATCAGTCTCGTCCTCTCTCTTTTTCTTTTTCTTCATCACTTTCGGATCAAGAACTAGAAAAGTTATGGGAACCAATGCAATGAAACCTTTAAGAACATCAACGAAGCTTATTCACCGTGATTCTATTTTCTTCGAACCTTACCGCGCTGACGATGATTACATTACGCGTTTCACAGAAAGCTCAATCGTACGATTTGCTTACCTACGCGCCACGATCGAAAGAGACCTCGGAAATGATAATACCGAAGTCAATATAAAGGGTGAAATGAGAAAATACATGTTTTTCGTTAACTTCTCAATCGGCGAACCACCAGTCCCACAGCTCGCGCTGATGGATACTGGTAGTTCTCTTTTATGGACTCAATGTCTCCCTTGTGAAAAATGTTCAAGACAAGTAAGTCCCATGTTAAATCCATCTGCGTCTTCGACTTACTTTAATTTGTCGTGTACGGATTCTATCTGTCGCGAAGCTCCGAATGGAGACTGTGGTGCTCAAAACCAATGTTCTTATAAGCAAACCTACATCAAAGGAGCTGAATCAAAAGGAGTTCTAGCTACCGAACAATTAACATTCAGAACCTCAGAAAACTACGTAGCTGTTACACCACCTAATATAGTTTTTGCGTGTGGCCACGAAAATCAAAATTTGCCTGATCTTCATGTCACGGGGGTATTAGGCCTTGGAGCCAAACCTACATCCTTAGCAGTACAACTCGGCTCCAAATTCTCGTACTGCATTGGTGATATAGGCAACCCTGAGTACGAATATAACCGGTTGGTTCTCGGACAAAACACTGAACTCGAAGGCAAGTACACACCTCTAGAGACATATCATGGTTTCTACCATATAACCCTTGAAGAAATTAGGGTTGGAGAAAAACTACTCGATATTAGTCCTTACATTTTTCAAAGGCGAGGGCCTCGAACCGGGGTACTAATCGACACTGGCACAGTTGTCACGTGGTTAGCTGAAGACGCGTATAAAGTCCTTCATAGTGAAATCAAAAACATTTTGGATTCGAGGCTAAAGCGATACTGGTACGAAAACTATTTGTGTTACATTGGAAAAGTTATTGACGATTTGGTCGATTTTCCAGTTGTGACGTTACGATTTGCAGAAGGTGCTGAAATGGTGCTGCAAACTGCGAGTATATTCGCTCAGGCGATGGATGATGTTTTGTGCATGGCTGTAAGATCATCAACCGAACATGGCAAAGATTACAAGGATCTTTCTGCTATCGGATTGATGGCTCAACAGTATTATAATATTGCATATGATCTTGAAGGATTAAGAGTGTATTTCCAAAACATTGATTGTGAGCTTCTTGATGATTAAACACACCACTGTATGGCACATACTGAAACACCACTGTTAAGAGAATTGTTAAAAAAATCTCAAACACCAGTGCACACAAGTGTTAAGACAAATGTTAAAATAATAGGGAAGCATAACATCATTTTTATACAATTACACAAAAACTCTATACATGTTTAGGTCTCCAATTCCTTACCTAATCAATGACTTATTGTTAAACCACACCATAGATACAAATTTATTTACCATAATGTAGGGTTGGGTGCAGGTATTAGATAATAGATATGTTATGTAATAAATTGGTTTTTTTATCAAATCCAAAATCCACTAAAAATTTGATCAATTTAGATATATTTTTTTCCATAAAATTTTAAAAATCTCATCATGAGATATTTGTCTTCATGTCACTGTTTTTTTTTCTTTTGACCTAATTGAAAATGAAGTTGTGGGGGTGGGTCATGGTTTGTAGTTTGTATGTCTTCTGCTTGTCAAAGAGATGAAGACAGCTTAACAACTTACTTGATAGGTCTTTCTAATTATGGTGGTGGTGTTATATTTGCTAAAAGATTGGTACATTGATTTCAAATCTATAAAAATCAAAATATTATAGGTCACCTAACTCATAAGGATAAGATCTTTCATTTATTTAATTTTTAATTTCGATTTATTTATAGTTTGGAATGGAGAAAAGTAGGTGTTATCAAAGGATAAGTATCAATCTCATTGGGTGGTGTGACCCATAAGTTAAGATTGTGGGCTGGAGATAGACCCAAACATAGCGCAAGCCCAAAATAAGATTGTGGGCTGGTTTGCTATGCAAGATGTTGTGGAGCAGTATTGGTTACTGTTGAATACAAACCCCAACCAAACTATAATCCAATATAAACGAAACTGTAATTAGATTCAATTTCTACTAAATGATTTGGCTGATTGGATTTGTTTAGCAAAACTTTTGCTAAACAACTCGGATCCAAATCAATTTATTATATTTTCTACTATCTCATTTATTTTACAATTTTACGTAATTAATCTTTTTAGATTTTTCATATTTAATAAACACAAAATTTGAATATTTTCAACAGGTCCATAATATTTTCAGGTTTTAATTTAAAACTCAGAAAAAGAAATCCAGAAGACAAGAAATCTAAATGGAATTAAATCGCGGTATAAATTAGTTTGTTTTTTAATACGTTTAGAAGCGATGTTTTGTACAAACAAAGTACAATTAAGAAATACGGATTTGAATTTTTGAAGTTAAATTCTGACATAACAGGTCGATAAAAGTTTGTATTTTTCTATTTTTTATAAAATTTTAACAAATCATATCAAAACTGGATATTTTTACCCATCAATTATGATTTAATTCAACGTAAGCATTTGTTTTTCGTGACTAATGTTTTTAAGGAACTGCCTTAGAATAAGCATGCGAACATGTTGGTTGGAAAATAGTGAATGATCATATATCCAACATTCAAACATATAAATAAATTCATTCATTTGTTATACCATGTTCGAATTCTAAATGTATAATACTTAATATATGCCTCTCTCGCATATACTCATCTGAGATATTTAAATGTTCAAGAACATAACACTAATCAGTTGTTATATCTCATGTTTTTTATCGACAAAAATGATGCAACAGATACAAAAAGAATGCATTTGAATTGAACTATTCACGGTTAAAACAAAATGAAGAAAATATCATACGATCATGCTTTCCTAAACCCGTTCCGTTTGCAAATCCATCTTTTCCTTAATTACGCTCAGTGGACAGATAGAAAATTTGAAGAAAGGAAATGATATGCTGGGAAGAAGAAGAATTTTAGCTGTAACTTTTATTAGATTTCTTCACATTTTACAATCAATGATTAATGTGGTATATATACAAGGATTTGATTCAGTTTGTAATTTGTTACACACATACTATAAGTTTGTTAAATTGTAACTATCAGCCTGAGTCACTACTTGATTAATACCAATTTTGATAACTTCTTAGGCCTTGATTAAAAAATCTTGTATAAGTTGTGAGGCCCATGCTGTTAGTTGACCTCATCGAGTAGTCTAGGTAAAGACACGAGTTGTCTACTACTCTTGTCTTCTTCAGAAGCTTCCTATCTTCTCCCCACTTCTTATTTCTCAGCCACCAAACCTTTCTCTCACACTCTACTTGTAGAAATCATCCTGTCATGCCCCCATAAACTGAGCGAAGAGTATCAGAGTCCAAGTTTGGCACGAAAGAAGACAAATCGATTGTGAGATAGGGCTTTAGTGAAAGAATCTGTTGTTTGGTCTCTGGTAGGAAAAAAATGTTCTTCGCAACACTTGATCACGAATGAAGTGCACATCCACTTCAATGTGCTTAGTTCTTGCATGAAAACCCGAGTTTAAAGCCAGAGAAGCAGCTCCCAGATTATCACACCACATAACAGAAGGCTGAGACACTCGAATTTGAAGTTCACGAAATGCTGAGTTGAGTGAGATGATTTCAAAGGACAATTTGGTTAGGTCTCGATATTCAGATTCAGTACTGGATCGAGCTACTACATGCTGTTTTTTTTAAGACCATGAGATTAGGGTTTTCCTAAAAAACACACAATACCCTCCAACATATCTTCTGTCATCAATAGAGCTAGCACAATCAACGTCAAAGAATCCAGTCAACGCCAACTGATTAGAAGGTTTCAAATGGATTCTAAGATCTCTCGTACCAGATAAGTAACGCAAAACACGCTTCACACTTTGTAAATGAAGATTTGTATGGGCCTTTAAAAATTATGAATATTTGTTCACGACAAAGGCTATATCTGGCCTCGTATTGAGTAAATAGTGTAACAATCCTAATGAGCTGTGATAAATTATAAGATCATAGAGAGGAGTTCCATCATAAATAGACAAGGACTGCCCAGTAGCCATTGGAGTTACACAAAGCTTTGAAGAAGCCATCCCAGTAGACTCAAGTAAGTTAATTACATATTATCGTTGAGTAATATATAGACCAAAATTATCTCTACTGATTTCCACCCCCAAAAATATATGAATGTCCCTATATCTTTTAGGAAATATATGTTATTAATCCCATAATAAACTGATGTAGTTATGTAGGCTTATCTCATGTTATAATTATAACATCAACATAGATGAGCATAATTAAAGTTACATGTGTTGTGATGAAGTAAAACATAGAGCTATCAACCTTAGAGTTTAAGAAACGCTAATTGATTAGAAGATCTCTAAGCTTAGAAGACCAAGCTCTTGGTGCTTGTTTAAGTCCATACAGAGCTTTGTGTAGTCTACAAACATAATGAAGCCTTTGAGTGTCTATAACCCCTTGAGATTGGGACATATAAACAACTTCCTTCAAATTCCCATTTAAGAAAGCATTGTTTATATCTAGTTGGCGTGCACTCCAGTTTCTGGACACAACAAGACTTAACATAAGTCTGATGATTGAGGGTTTGATTACAGGGCTAAAGGTTTCACCAAAGTCAACTCCAGGAGAATGGTGAAACCCTTTAGCAACCAATCTAGCCTTTTAGCTCTGTAGAACACCATTAGCTCCAAAGTTCAACCTGAAAAACCTACTTGTTACCTACAACATTTATGTTAGGATTCTAAGGAACCAAAGACCAAATAGGATAAGATTTTAGAGCTTAAATTTTGTCAAACACTGCCTTAATCTAGTTAGGATTTAGCACAACCTATTTAAAGCAAGTTGGTTAATGTAATGATTTCTTACTTACAGTATTTAACCCAGTGTAGACGTGTTTAGGCTTAGAAATATGTGATTTGGCCCTAGTAGTCATAGAGTGTGTATTAGGAATGGAAGTTTAGGGTAATTTGAGGTTAGAATCAGGTTCTTGAATAGGAAGAATCGTAGTTTGTGTTAGAGATTTATCTGTTTGACCAAATGTAATTGAGTTGTTCATAAAGTCTGAATTATGATGTGCAAGGTTTGATAAAGCAGATTGGGTTGAATAGATAAATTGTTCAGGTGAAGACATACGCACAGGTGAATTTTCATTTTCATTTTGAGCATAAATAGTAGGTATGCACTGCATTTCAGTAGCTATGGAATCACTAGAATTAGAAAATGTAGGACAAGAACTGAACCAATCCGACCTGGAAATAGGAGATTCAGATTTTGTAGAATTGAATATCTATCCAGTGTAGGGAAACTCACTTTCATTAAAGACAACATGTCTGGAGATAATGAGTTTCTCTAAAGATGTAACACACTTATAACCTTTATGTGTGGTAGAATATCCCAGAAAAATACATTTAACAGAGTGAAAGCTGAATTTGTGATTCTAATAAGGTCTAATATAGGGAAATCATGATGAACCAAAGATTTTAAGAATAGAATAGTTTGGTATTCTATGATAAACAAGCTTATAAGGTGATTTTTGGCCTAATATATAAGTAGGAAGTTTTTTTATAAGATATGTAGTAGTAGTACTAAAGACATCTGACCAATAGGAAAAAGGTAAGTGAGACTGAGCAAAGAGGGTTAGGCCAGTCTCAACTACGTGTTTATACTTTTTTCTAGCCCTACCATTCTGGCCATAAGTATAAGGACAAAACATTCTCATCTCAATGCCAAAACTCTTAGTGAAAGGAATAAGAGCTTTAAACTCACCCCCACTATTAGTTTGTAAAACCTTGAGTTGTCTCTCAAACGGTATCTCTACCAGCTTCTTAAACTCTAGAAAAATAGATAAGGTATCACTCCTTCGTTTAAGAGGATAGATCTATGAAAACCTTGTGTGATCATCTAGGAACAAGAGATAGTATTTAAACCCATTTATAGTCTGAATAAGAGATGGTCCCCATATATCTGAGTGGACAAGATCAAACACATTTAAAGTATATGAATCTGATAAAGAAAAATGCAATATGTGAGCTTTGCCTAGTTGACATGAATCACAAAATGAATGTTGCTTTTGATTAAAAAGAACATTATAAAATTATAAGACCTTAGACAACACAATTGAGGAAATATGTCCTAATATATGTTTCCAATTAGGTAAAATAAATTTAGACATAGAAACAAGAGCTAGCTCAGAACTTAGAACTCTAGGATAATCCTTCACAATTTTGTTGAAGCATTACCGACTTCCGTTAGCTGTCCTTATGAGAATAACCTTTCTTATTTACAAATCCTTTACCAAACAAAAATCCTTAAAGAATTCAACATAAACCTAGTTCTGTGAAGTTAGTTTAGAAGTAGACAGTAGGTTCTTGGAAATAATGAGAACATATAAAATGTTAATAAGGTGTACAGGTTTGTTAGTATAAGTAGGAATCATAGAGTTACCAATATGTTTAATGTGATATTTTCTTCCACTACCTACTTGAACAGAGAAAATACATGAGTAGTCTATTCTCTAATTTATAAGGCTATAGTTGCTAGTTATATGATGAGTAGCTCCCGAGTCTGCATACCAATTATTCTCAATATTTGAGTCTTGTGTCACAAGATAAGAATTTGGATATAATATATGTTGTTAATTTTTTGTAGGTGGTTGGTGTAAGCTGTTTGGATCCTCTCGTTGATAGCATGTTGGTGCTGCATGTCCATACTTGCCACGCAATTGGAAAGTTGGTTTGTTAGAAGGGTATCTGCCTTCTTTTTCTCTGTGAGTAAAGCTTGATCTTCTTGTGTAGGAATTGTAGTTGTTTATCCCCCTCCGGCCTCTATTATTTCCTCTATAGTAAGAGCTATTACCTCTGGTGTTTTCAAAATTATTTGACTATTTTTTTTTGCTTTGAAATTGTTGTTGTTGGTAGAGACTAGGTTTAGATTGGCTACAGACCCTTCTATGTTAAAGAGTTGCTCAATTTTTCTCTCAAAAGTTAAGAGAGAAGATTGTAAACCTGCCCAACTTATATCACCTTTGTCAGCAAGACTCGCTACAATTGGAGTGTAGTCTGAGTTCAACCCTGACAAAACTTGTGAAATCAGATCGACAATAGTAACAAGAAAACCAACAATAGCTAAACTATCAGCTATAGATCTCATTTTAGCTAAGTATTCACCCATGGTAGTTGAACATTTCTTGGTTTCTCGAAATTCACCTTTAAAGTAGTAGATTTTGGCTCTTGTTTGTGAGAAAAAAAATTCTACTATAGCATCCCAGAGTCTTTTAGATGACTCGTGTTCTAATAGTTGTGTTGTAATCTCAAGATTTATGGTAGTGAACAACCAACCTAGTAGCAGATGATCCTTAGATTTCCACTCCTCATAAGCAACATTTCCAATTAGGATTCAAATAAAATAAGGAACAAGTTCAGGAGAACACTGAGTCTCACTTGAGATGTAACCAAAGATTTTGTTACCTTTGATAACTGGAATTATCGTTGCCTTCTATAAAAGATAATTTGTTTTATCCAGCATGAGAGTGTTGCTGGAGTTACTAACCTGTACAATCTGACTTTTTTGGTTTATGAAAATTTCAGGTTAAGTGCAGCCTGAGGCTGCTGTGTCATATGAATTGGATGAGGAGTTGACTTTTTCCATTGAAGGCTCTGATACCAAGATAGAAAAGCTGAAGAAAAGGATTTGATATGCAAGGAAGAAGAAGAATTTCAGTTGTAACTTTTATTAGATTTCTTCACACTTTACAATGAATGATTAATGTGTTATATATAGAAGAATTTGATTCAATTTGTAATTTATTACACAGAGAATCGAAGTTTGTTATATTATAACTAACAGTCTGAGTCACTACTTGATTAATATCAGCTTTGATAACTTCTTGGGGCTTGATTATTTAGTTCTTGTATAAGTTGTGAGGCTCATGCTGTTAGTTGACCTGGTTCAATAGTATAGGTAAAGACACGAGCTGATTACTACTCTTGTCTTCCTCAACAACTTCCTCTCTTCTCTTCTTTTTCAGGCATGAAACCTTTCTCCCGAACTCTACTTGTAGAAATCATTTTGTCATGGACACCAAGAAATCCTGAAACTAAAGAATCAGTTGTTTGCATTGGTAACTGATTATGACATTTTGGATCAAAACTCGACCTCCATATGCTAAAAAAAAATGCAGTTCCAGAAACGCACGACCCTTCACACAACTCAAATAATATATATACTGAAAATTAATAAATTCAACACCTTACATGTTTCAAACTATATATCATATTCAAACCGTTAAAAACTTAAAAGTAATATATATCCCGAAAATTTAAATCGGATTTAAACCGTTAAAAATTCAAAAGATAATAAAAAAAACTATTTTGAGAGAATTTAAAGCATGTATTCTTAATTTAATCAATAACCATTTATTATACAAAAATTAATTCTAGCGAAATAATGTAAACAATTTGAATTTGAAATTAAAATTAAAATTAAAATCAAAACCAAAACCAATTTTTTTTAAATGTTCAAAAGAAAATAATAGTACAAGAAAAACCGATTATTGATTCAACCATTGGTTTTATAAAAAGAATTTTAAAAAAGGAAATATTAAATTAGAAACTTTAACAAAACATAATAAAAAATGAATATACGATGGAAAATGTAATACTTTCATCTTAACTTTAAGATGAATAACTAAAAATGTACAAATCAAAACTTCGGATTTTGATAGGTTGAACATTTATTATCAATCTTAATTCCAAATCATAATCCATCCATGTGTTATAATTATTGAATGAGCAGTTGATTATTATAGCTGTTAAATAAATGATCTCTATCTGTCTCCCTATAAAGTCGCACTTTCCGATACCAATACCGGACATGGACAAATAACATCATTATGGCAATGTTATATTAATAGTATTATTAACTATTAACATATAAATTAACAATAACTGTCACCGAAATTTACACATAAAAATATAAAAATAATTATTATATAATGACTTACACATAACTAATTAAATATCTTAAATTTCGATTTAGCCAATAATAAAATATTTATAACCGAGTAATAAAAAAGAGAAATCACAACTAGTAATAAATTAACCTTCTTCTTTTGAATAAATAAAATACAGTGTCAGTTTATTACTATACTCTAATCAGACAATTACAGTGCTCATTAATTACAAATGGACCGTTATGACTTCGGTTCTATCAGCCGTAATTAATATATTTTATCTACTCATAAAGTTACTGACACGTCTGTCTGTTTATTGGAATTTTTTAATTAAATGGGCAAGTTTTGTACTAGTATTATATGGAGTATTATGTTATTAGTAATTAAACTACTCCGAATGATCAGACTATGATTTTGGCTATTTATCAGAATCTTATTATTGATTTTTTCAAGATACAACCGACTATCGCATGTGATCAAATACATTATGAGCGTGGACTAATCATATTGTTGGCCTCAAAAGGCGTTGGACGATCGTGTTCATAGTTTTATCATGTATTTATGTAAATTTTAAAACGAACAACATATTAAGTCAAGAATACAGGTCAAGTTACGGATGGTGGAATATCTTTTTCTGATGAGAAACTTTGGGTATCATTATTAGTATTTTAAACAGTTGAACCTATTCATGAGTTAAAGTAAATATAAATGGTCAAATAATTTAATTCGTAAATAAATTTACGCACAAGATCGGTGTAATTAGATTAGTGAAGATCGGTGTGATTAGATTAGTGAAAGATAAATAATAACAATATATTATTGGAAAATACAATAAACTAGTAGTGAGCTCAAACATTGTGTCTATGTCACTGACATAATAAATCAACAGTAAGTTCAAACACAATATAAATTAGCATCTCTAAAGGGGTAGCCGAGTTGGTTGAGTAAGGCATATTCGTGATCAGAGGTCATGAATTCGAGTCCCTCTATATACACTTTTTTGGTTGAGTCTGTCACCTTGTGTGGTTTACCTTCTGGCGTTGGTTTGCAGGTTATCGCGTCAGACTGAGGGTTTACCCCTTGCGCACTCGTTGAGTAGCGGCTGTGGGTTCCCTAAAAAAAAACAACGTAAACTAGCAGTAAAATCTAATAATGTGTCTATTTCTCTGGAACAGTAAACCAACAGTAAGATCAAATAACAATATAAACTAGTAGTAAGATCAAACACACAAATTGTGCCTAAGTCTCCGGACCAGCTGCAGATCGATTTTATTAGAATGGACTCTCTGACTTTTTTTTTTCGACACATTCACAAACCTAACTTTATATAGAGTTTAATACATAGGAGAAGAAGAAACGATTATAATGGTAATTAACTCTCCTTAATGAGTCATTTATAACTCACTAAATTACTTTAATGGTCTTTTCAAATTCAAAACTTTTTCAACTCTCCTTAATAAAATTAACTCTCCTTAATGAATCATTTGCGACTCACTAAATTTCTTCACTGGTATTTTTGAATTAAAAGTTTCGTCAACTTTTTTTAATGAGTCTAACAATCTATCACTTGAAGATTGGTTTCAACCTGTCTTCACACCCTGAATCTATGCAGCGGATCTTTCCGGTTTTGATACTCTTGCAGACCAACTGAAGTTGAACACAACTTCAGTTTTCAATGGCTACTGTCTTTGTCAACATATCCGCTGGATTCTTGCTTCCTTGGATCTTTTCGAGTATCAACACATCATCTTCCAATAAAGATCTGATGAAATGATAACGAAGACCGATATGCTTGGTTCTCGAATGAAATATTAAATTCTTCGTCAACTGAGTTGCACTATAACTATCACTATACAGACGTTGTTCTTCTGTTTGAATCACAACTCGATTAATAATCCTTGAAGCCATATCATCTCTTTACTAGCTTCAGTCACTGCTACATACTAAGCCTCTATAGTGATATAGTGACAATTTTTTGTAACTTTGACATCCAACTAACTGTTGTATTTCCAAAAGAATATATATAACCGGTGGTGCTTTCCCAATGATCGACTTCACCTCCAAAATCTGCATCTATGTAGCCTTGTACATTTAACTAACCCTTACCAAAGTACAAATACTTTCCTGTGGTTCCTAGTAGGTATCTCAAAATCCAATTGACAGCTTCCCAATGAATTTGCCCTGGATTTGACATAAACCTACTCACAACTCCCACTATATGACTAATGTCTGATCTCGTACAGACCACTGCATACATCAAACTTCCAATAGTTGAGGTGTAAGGAAACTTAGCCATGAAGTCTTTCTTTTCCTCCATCTGATGGGATTGATCATTGGATAAACGAAAGTGACCTTCCAATGGTGTACTAACAGGCTTGGCATCACCCATGTTAAATCTCTACAAAATACGATCAATATACAATGACTAAGATAGCTACAAAACTTTTATATCCTTATATCTTGTAATTTGCATTCCAAGGATCTTCTTCGTCAGACCTAATTCATTTATCTCAAATTATTTTGACAATTGTTGCTTCAGTCTTTTAATATCATTTAGATTTGAACCTGCTACTAACATATCATCAACATAGAATACTAAAATGATATAACTCGACTTACATTTTTTAAAATAGTAACAGTGGTCCGCCTTATACTTTTGGAAGCTCTCTTTGTGCATAAAATCGTCAAATTTTCTTGTACCACTGTTTTGGAGCTTGTTTTAGACTATACAAACTTTTCTTGAGTCTGCACACCATATTTATTTCCCTTCTTTTAAGAAGCCTTCTCGTTGATACATGTATATCTCCTCATCCAAGTCCTTGTAAAGAAATGCAGTCATCGCATCTACATGTTCAAGACAAAGTTCTTCAATAGCAACAATACTCAACAGTGATCTAATAGTATTAAGCTTCACAACTGAAGTAAATTTTTTGGTATAATCAATTCCTTTCTTTTATTGGAACCATTTGATAATAAGTCGGGATTTGTATCTCTTGCAGCCATCATGCTCATCTTTCACCCGGTACACCTATTTGTTATGAAGTGTCTTCTTACCCGTAGGTAACTTAGCTAGTTCCCATACCTCATTTGATATTAAAGACTTCATCTTATCTTTCATGCCAAGCTCTCACTTGCTAGCATCACTGGTATGACAAGCTTCATTATAGCATTTAGTCTTCCCTTCATCGGTCAATAACTAGTAGTTCAAGTATCTCAAGTTGGGCACAATGGGTCGGGAAGATCTTCTTAAAACATGAACAGCCTCGGTCGGCTCTAGGGTGTCTGATTACTGCTGATTAATATGTCCAACTCACTCTTCTTGCGGAGGGTTTAATCCGATTGGATCTGTTTCTTATCTAGGACCCCCTCGACATCTGCAAATACTGACTCGTACGACCTTGAGTCATTTGCTCCGGTTTTATACTTGTACTTGTATATAACTGTTTTATTGAAGATCGCATCTATACTTTAGATCATTTTCTTGTTTTCCTCATCCCAAACATGATAACCAAACTCATCCTCACCATAGCTGATCAAGAAATATTTCTTCGATTTGGGATCAAGCTTGATCCTGCCTTGACCACTAATATGAACATATGTCATACAACAAAAAAATCTTAGATATGATAATTTTATCTCCTTAACATTCCATATCTCATTCGGTATTCTAAGCTCTGAATGAACCGATGGGCCTGAGTTAACCGAATAAGCCAATGTGTTGAATGATACCATGCTTATAACAACATTTCTTGAATCTGGTATCCTCATATTCACCATCATTATCAGTTTCGAACTTTTTAATCTTCAAGCCTGTCTCGTTCTCAACCATAGATTTTCATCTCCTAAAAATATCAAATACTTCAGATTTATATTTTAGAAAATAAAGCATACCTTTCGAGAACGATCATCGATAAAAGTCACGAAGTACTGGTTTTCTTCTATAGCTGAAACAATTGTTGGCCCACAAATGTGAGAGTGAACAAGCTCTAGCCTTTCATTCTTTGGAGTTCTTCCACTTGTCTGAAAACTAACCATTTTCTGTTTTCCAAGTATAAAATCTTCGCACATGTCCATATCGATTGACTGAGACCTGGAAGATTCCCATTCAAGTATATAATTTACATACTTTTCCCACTTATGTGGTCAAGGCTCTAGTGCCACATATTTGGATTTTCGTTTCCTACTGTTATTGCAATTGAATAGCTCGAATTTATTATCTTGTAAAGAGTATCACTCTTCTTTTTATGAGAAACCGTCATTGCTCCCTTTGAAATCTTCCAATTGTCACCACAGAAGATCGTAGTGTAGCCTTCGCTAGCCAACTGCCCTACAATGATCAAGTTCTTTCTCAGATCGGGGATATGCCTGACATCTTTCAGTTTCCATCCAGACACATTCAGCTTAATCTTCACAATACCTTTACCAATAATATCACAAAGTTGATTATTACCAAGATATACATTCTTAAGGTTACCAGGAACATACCTCTCGAAGAATTCTTTCTTCGAAGTAGCATGAACGATGCTTCAGAGTGTGAAATCTAAGATTTTTCTCTACTTTCTAAGGAACATATTAACGCATCATCTCCTTCTGAAGTAATATTTTCTTATGTCTTCTTGTCCTAGTCCTTCGGTTATCTCTTGCACTGAATATGAAAGTGTGCGGTCTTCTCACAGACACTCGATATTTCTTTACCATTGGAAATTTTTAGAACTCCTGGACTTGGACCTCCCGTCTCTTAATCTACATTGGTAGTTTGATTTACCATGTCCATACCTTTTGGTTGAATTTATTCCTTTTGATTTTGTATTTAAGACTGAGGAAATTGATGAGCCGCTTGATTATTTTCTTTGAATCTCTTCACTAAGAACTAGGTCACGAACATCATCAAATTTTAACTTATTGCTTCCTAACGAGCTACTCACAACTGTGATAGTAGCATTCCACCTATGTGGTAGAAAAGACAATAATATTAATGCTCGAATTTCTTTATCAAAATCAGTTTCAACCAAACTCAACTGGGTTCTAATTGTATTGAGTTCATTGAGGTGTTGAGCTACAAATGTGCATACTGTCATTCGTAAATTGAATAAAAGCCTCATCAAGTGAACTTTATTGGACGTCGATGACTTCTCACACATACTGGAGAGAGCCTTCATAAGATCCTTTGTGATTGTTTAATTTATGATAACGTCAATCAGATGAATCCAAGAGTTTGTTTGTCATGAAGGATTCATTCTGCGTCTTTCATACTTTCTGGCTTCTTTTCTGAGAGAGGTTGATAAAGTTTTTTTATGGTACAACTAATCTTTAATATACATCTTCCAGAACCCAAAGTCTACACCATCAAACTTTTCGAGTCTCACATTTCCTTTATCTGTAGCCATTGCACCCACTAAAATCTGACATCCTTTGGATCGCTACCAAACCTGATGCTTTGATACCTGTTATAGGGGATCTTACATAAAACATCATGTGATCAGATAAGTGAAAGACAAATAATAACAATATGTTGTCAGGAAATACAATAAAATAGCAGTAAGATCCCCTACATAATTTATATTGTATAATATATGATACCTATAAATTTAATTAAGTATGATTTTTCTAATGTTACAATATAAAATTATTGGATTTGGAGTTTATGATCCACCGTACTAAATTTTTGAAATATTATATAGTCAAGGATAATCTTAATCTTAATATTTGCCTTTGTTATTTTTATTAAAACCGTTATTTGAATATAACAAAATTATTTATTTAATATATTTTTCTTTTTATTTTTTACAAATATTTTGTATATATTAAATTGTGAAATTTACTTTTTTATACACATAATCGATTCATATTTTTTTTGTGCTAGTGTTTTGATAGTGTTTTCAATACAAATGTTTATTTATTTATTTTATTGTTTTGGTTGGTAATTTTTTTAGGATTTTAAAACAAAATTATAAGAATACATTATCTTAGAAAGTCAAATGTACAAATTTACGACTCAAAGATATTACACTACACCACAGTTTGAAAAATGGATAGAACATACGGGTAAAGATTCAAGATACGTGTTAACTAAAAGTTTTCACGTCGAATGAAAACACGAGATAATTTTCATATAATATTTCGTTTCTAATAGATCTAAAGAATATAAACGCCACTTTTTAAAGATAATTTAAAAAAATACATGAGAACAAAAAAATCTATTGTCTTTTTTCCAGCTTAGGGTTTATTCTATTAGAGTTGAATTATAGTATTTGGAAGTTTTATAAGAGAAACATAATCAAACATTCACGACGTTTTAGAAAGATACTCACAAAATGATAAACAACGTAGAAGAAATTGTTAGATATTTTAGTGTAATTTGATCGACTAGTCGACCAATTTAATCATGATATATTATCGAACAAGTCGTAAAGTGCGGAGTGCACGCTTGTTAGATTGTATCATGATTAACAGGGTTCAAGGGGTGTATCCCCTTGCGAGGTCCAAAGGGCGGAGCCCCTGGCGAGGTCCAAGGGGCAGAGCCCTTGGCTGGGGTCGAGCTGACATGTTGCAAGTCAACATAATTTTAAAATTCGAAATTTGACCGTTTTATTCAAATTTGAAATATCAGCCGTTTTTAACTAAAATCCCGTTGATCTTATCTACCCATAACTACCCTAACCACCAAACCTATCTTGTTAGTCAAATTACTTAATGTATGGCTTCCGTTGAAAAACAAAACACATCAATATAAGCATTTTCTTGGTTAAACAAATATCTCTCATTTTATCCAGTTGAGATTTTCTGGAGAAACCCAAAAATATTTCAATTAGAAATTTTTTAACAAGACTTCAGAGAATTATCCAGAAATCTTCAAACATTGTTTCTAACAAATAATTGAAATATTTTGTTCTTGTGTATGAAGATTGAGATGACGAACAGAGGAAAATCGGTGAAGGAGATGACAAGTAAATTTGCTAAGTTGGACACGTTCGAAGGACATGATTTCAGAGGATGGTAGAAAAAAATGTATTTTATGTTAACTACCCTCAAGGTTGTGTATGTCCTGAGTACCCCCTAGTCAAATATCACTGAGAATGAAATGCTGGAACAAAGAAGGAGAAGTAACAAGTGGGAGAATGATGACTACATTTGTCGAGGCCACATATTAAACGGTATGTCTGATACTCTGTTTGATGTATACCAAAATGTTGAATTCTGGGTCAATTTGTCCAACACAATATGAAAATGGACGAATATATTTCAGTGTATTATATTATTGACAAATTTCCTCATTCATTGAAGGATTTTAAACACACTTTAAAACACAACAAGAAAGAAATGACTTTAGTTGAACTTAGTAATCACTTTAAGATTTAAGAGTCTCTAAGGGCTCAAGATGACATAAGTAATCCTAAGGGTAAAAACCAAGTCGGAAACTTATCTGTAAATATGGCTGAAAGTAGTGGAATCTTTAAGAATGCAAATACATATAAGGTGAATAAACGAAAGTTTAAAGGTAATAACAAAAAGAACAATTTTTCCAGAAAAATACCTAAAATGGCATGCTGCAAATGTGGCAAAACAGGTCACTTTAGGATGGATTGTCGAGTTGGAAAAGGCAAAAACAATATTGCTTCAAGTGGGAACAATGTTGGTCCAAATGGAAAAAATGTTGGTTCAAGTGGATCTAAGGATCCTGAAAATCAACAAGGTCAGATTTTATTTCAGAATTTTAATTTTGTTCAAAATTATATATCTTTAATATCTGAATCATTTTATGTGCAAGATGATGATGTTGCTTGGTGGGTTGATTCGGGAGCAACAAGTCATGTACGTAAAGATCTTCGATGATTCAGTAATTTTTAACCGATTGAAGATGGATATTCACTTAAGATTGGAAATGTTGCTACCAAACCAATTAAAGGACTATGAAATGTTAAATTATTATTTACTTCCGGAAAATACATATTATTAAACAATATATTGTATGTTCCTGGGATTCGAAATAATCTTTTGTCTCGTGTTGTTTTAAACAATTCTGGTTTCAAACAAGTGTATGAAAGTGGCAAATATGTATTAACAAAACATGGTGTATTTATAGGATTCAAATATTTGTGTAATGGTATGTTTATGTTAAATATTAATATTTCGTTCCAAAATAAATTTGTATGTATGGCTTCCACTAGTGTGTGTAGAAATTTGAATAAAACTGAATTATGTCATGCTAGATTAAAACATGTTCATTATGGAAGAATAAAAGACATGTCGAAAATGAGCCTTATTCCTCTTGTTGATACAAACAATGAAAAATGTAAAACTTGCATGTTAAGTAAGATAACTAGAAAATCTTTCGATAATGTTAACCGAATTTCTAAAATATTGGAACTAGTACATAGTGATCTATGTAATTTCCATGCTACACCTTCGTTAGGAGACAAAAATTATGTTATTACTTTTATTGATGATGCATCTATATATTGCTACATTTATTTGTTGCATGTTAAAAATGAAGCTCTTGATAAGTTTAAAATATATAAGGATGAAGTAGAGCTACATAACAATGATTTGACTAAACATCTTCGTACGGATAAAGGAGGTGAATATTATGATCATATATATTTTCAGTCTAGTGGTATAATTCATCAAACCACATCTCCTTATACACCACAACAAAATGGTAGAGCTGAAAGGAAGAATAGAACTTTGAAAGAGATGGTTAATTCCATGTTATCCTATTCGGGTTTGAGTGAAGGATTTTGGGGTGATGCTATGTTAACAGCCTGTTATTTATTGAATCGTATTCCTACTAAAAGGAATAAGATAACTCCATATGAGCTTTGGTTTAAGAAGCCTCCAACGCTGAATTATTTGAGAGCTTGGGGTTGTAGAGCAGTTGTAAGACTCACTGAACCCAAAAGGAAAAATTTAAGTGAAAGAGGTATAGATTGTATCTTCATTGGATATATTGAGCATTTTGCTGCATATAGGTTCTATGTGCTAGAATCTAATGACTATGTGTCGGTGAACACTGTTATCGAGTCAAGAGATGCAATATTTGATGAAGAAAGATTTACTTCTATACCTAGACCTAGAGATAATATTCAAAACTCTATGAATAGGAACTCAATTCAAACTGAAAATATATCATGTGGTACTGTTTCTGTACCTGAACCTTCTGAACGAAGGAGAAGTACTAGAGCTAGAAAAGCTAAGTCATTCGGATCTAATTTTATACTTTATTTAGTTGAAGGGTCAAGAGATAAGATTAACTACCAATATCAATATTGTTTTGCTATTGAAGATGGTCTTAGAACTTTTAGTGATGCTATGGCATCAAGGGATGCTGCATTTTGGAAAGAAGCTATCTAAGATGAGATAAAGTATATCATGCCTAATAATACATGGGAGTTAGGTGATTTACCTCTTGGTTGCAAATCATTAAGAAATAGATGGATCTTTAAACGCAAAATGAAAGTAGATGGTATTATTGAAAGGTATAAAACTAGATTGGTTATCGAGGGGTTTGGATAAAGAAAATAAATTAATTTCTTTGATACTTATGCTCTGGTTGCTAGGATTTCCACTATTAGATTATTGATGGCACTTGCATCTGTATACAATCTTGTAATTCATCAAATGGATGTTAAAAATGCATTCTTGAATGATGATTTGAATGAGGAGATTTATATGAAACAACCAGAAGGGTTTGTCATGCCTGGTTGTGAAAATAAGATATATAAGTTGAAAAAATATTTGTATGGTTTGAAACAAGCACTAAAAGATTGGCATAATTTTTTTGATAGAGTGATATTGTCTAATGGATTTATTCTTAACCAAATAGACAAGTGTGTGTATATAGTAAATTTGATAATTATGGTAAAGGAGTTATGATTTGTTTATATGTGGATGATATGTTGATTTTTGGAACTGACCAAAATTAGGTTGATAAAACGAAGAAATTCTTATCATCTAATTTTAAGATGAAGGATTTGGGGGAATTTGAAATGATTCTTGGTATAAGAATCAAGCGAAAGAACAATAGTATATCGATTTCTCAACCTCACTATATTGAGAAGATATTGAATAAATTTAATGTTAAAGATTGTTCTTCGATAAGCTCACATATAGATCTTACTCTTAAGCTTCTACCTAATAAAGGTGTTGTTGTATCTCAACTTGAATAATCAAGAGTCATCGGGTGTCTTATTTATGCCATGACTAGCACTAGGTCGGATATTGCTTTTGCTGTTGGAAAACTTAGTAGATATACTAGCAATCCTAGTTCACATCATTGGCAAGCTTTAAATCGAGTATTCAAGTATATGAAAGGAACCATGAATTACGGTTTAACTTATATTGGATTTCCTTCTGTACTTGAAGGATATTCAGACGCAAGTTACATTTCCAATATGGAAGATCACGCTTCCACAAGTAGATGGATATTTTTGCGTGGGGGAGGTGCTATTTCTTCGGCATCTAAGAAAAAAACTTGTATTATTGATTCAACAATGGAATCAGATTTTGTAGCATTAGCAAGAACGAGTAAAGAAATTGAGTGGCTAAGAAATTTAATGTACAAAATTCTGTGGTTGCCCAAACTGATATCACCTATATCCATCAGATGTGATAGTAAAGCTGCTTTGGCCAATGTTTATAGACAAGTTTACAAAGGCAGGCCTAGACACTTACGTGTTAGACACAGTATGATTCATGAGCGTATCAAACATGATGTTATTTCAGTAGAGTTTGTCAGAACTCAATATAACTTAGCCAATCATTTAACCAAAGGGTTAAGTAGAGATCTTGTGCGTAAATGGGCTATTGGGATGGGATTAAAGTCCATCTGAAATCTCTCATGTTGAGATATCCTTCCATCCAATATACATTAGGTGTAGAATACAATGTGGAAAGCTTAACATCTAGAGATTGGAACACATTTGTATATCATCCCACGGTATGTGTTCCGACCTGCAAGTTGGGAAGGTTGAAGATTATCTTCTTAATAGTTCTTTTGAAAAATTGCATATGCAGTTGCAAGAGGAAAAGAACTAGCTATTTGAGCATGAAGTTTAGCCGCTTCAAGAAGATAGGACTTGGATTTGATATGCTTAAGAAGGATAAGGACACAAGGTTAGTAAAAGATAGTGTCAAGTAAGAACAAGTGAAAATGTAAATTTATGTGTATATTATCTTCGTGTATTCATTATGAATAGTAAAAGTTCGATCCTTAGTGATACCTTGATATTCAGATATTTGGAATGTGTAATATACTAATGTGAAATTCAATCGTTACGATATTTCATTTATGTATAAATTTGTTAATTGTTGTAATTGTGTTTAGTTGATCATGAATTACACTAAAATAGGGGGAGATTGTTAGATATTTTAGTGTAATTGGATCGACTAGTCGACCAATTTAATCATGATATATTATCGAACAAGTCGTAGAGTGCGGAGTGCACGGTTGCTAGATTATATCATGATTAACATGGTCCAAGGGGCAGAGCCCCTGGCTGGAGTCGAGCTGACCTGTTGCAAGTCAACAGAATTTTAAAATTCGAAATTTGAACGTTTTATTCAAATTTGAAATTTGAACGTTTTATTCAAATTTGAAATTTGAGCCGTTTTTAATTAAAATCTTGTTGATCTTATCTACCTCAAACTACTATAACCACCAAACCAATCTTGTTGGTCGAATTGTTTAATGTATGGGTTCTGTTGAAAACAAAACACATCAATATAATCATTCTCTCTGTTAAACAAATATCTCCGATTTTATAAGTTAGATTTTTTGGAGAATCCGATATTTCAATTAGAAATTTTTTTACAAGACTTTAGAGAATTATCCGAAAATCTTCAACCACTATTTCTAACATAAATTGTTAAAAAAGTTATCATTGATCGTTGTATGCCATGAAAAAAATAATGCGTTGGAAAATATAAAATTCGATAACCTAGATAACATTCATAATAATATAATACAAGATATAACAATCATAAGTTAAAAGAAAAACAACTTCCTCGACCCATATTAAACAATATAATACAAGATATAACAATCATAAGTTAAAAGAAAAACAACTTCCTCGACCCATATTAAACAACATTCGAAGGGCCTCAAGTTATCATATATTCGTTTTTCGCACACGTAACATTCATCAACTTGTTCATGATATTTCTTTCATGTTCTAATTATAAATGGTACTTACAACACAACTAAATATAAAATGTATATTTTAACGATGATTTACGCGTATCTATTATTATAATAACATATAAAAAAATAGTGTAAATAGACATAATCGAAGAATACAAAAAAAATCTGACAAATGATAAATAAATATATTCTAACAAATACATAAAAATCTTGCAAAAATAAAATATTGTGTCAACAATTTTATTTTAAAAATATTATTATATATTTAATAACTCATTCCGAATTACAAATATATTTGCATATAAATACGTTTGGATTTAAACCTGTCCAAACTTTTTTACCGTTTGAAACCAGATTCGAATCCATTAAAAATGTATTTTCAAACCAAAAATCATATCACCATATCTTTTTTTCTTAGTCTTTTTTCTTAAATTTATATGTAAAATGTCTCTTTTAAATTCAAAATCCACTGAAACTTTGCTCAATTCATATACTTGCTTTTATTCATAAATATTTTAAAATGTCGCTATGAAATCTTTGTCTTTATATCGCTGTTTTATATTTTCTATTTTGACCAAATTGAAAATGAAGTTGTGGGGGGTCATGATTTGTAGTTTGCATGTTTTATACTTAGTCATAAAAGAGAAAGAGATGAAGACGTCTTAACAGCTTCCTTCATCGGTCACTGGAATTTTTTTCTAATTATGGGTTTGTCAAATTGATCTTATATCTATAAGATCAAAATATTATAGGTCACCTATCTCTTTAGGATAAGATCTTCCATTTTTTTATAATGTCAATTTTAATTATAATTTGGAAGAGACAAAGGTAGGTTTTTATTAAAGCATAACTATCAACCTCATGGGGTTGTAGTTGGTGTGACCCATTACCTATGAGTTCAGATTGTGGGCTGGTGATAGACCCAAACTCACCACAACCCTTCTGTTTACAAAGCTATTTTGGTCTGCCATTTAGTGGAGCAGTACAGGTTACTGTTGCACACAAACCATTTATAAACGAATAAAACCGATATATATTTATATATATTTTTTAATTAAAACGTTATAAAAAAATGATAAATATATCTATTTAACCTACATAGTGATACGAAAAAAAAGTTATTGTTTTAGATAAATATATATGTTTTGTATATATAGATTGAATTACTAAATATAATTATGATAAAAAACAAATATTAAAAATCAAATTGTTATATAAATTTTATTTAATATTTAAAGATACTTAATATTTAAAGCATAGTTCTTCGACAAATCAACCTCCAAAATTCAAATTTAAGATGGTTTATGCAAAGATTTTTTCGTCTTTTTTTAAACACATAAATATTCTGATTTAAAATAAAATCGAATTCGATTTTATTTTTTTGATATATTATATTATATAATAGATTAATAACGTTTACTATCGAAAATGGGTTTCAGACTTCATATATGATATTTGAATCGGATATATTTCATTCATGTTCATAGCTATAGAGGAAAATGACAGAATTCAACTAAAAAAATCGGATCTCACAAATATAATTATATTGGGTTTATAGTTGAAATTCTAAATGGTTTCACAAATATAATTATACCATGTTTCACAAATACAGTTACGTTAGGGTTCATAATTATAATTATATCAGGTATTTCAATTGAAATTATAAACCGAAGAATTCAATAGGATTCTCGCGAAAAAAAATTGATTTTCTTTTGTGAAAGGTCTGGTAAAAAAATTGAAACGGGTCTTTTGAGAAAAAACTAAAAAAAATTGTGTGGGTCTAGAGTCATTTAATTGAGAAACCCGATATAATTCTATTTGCTTTTGGTAAATTCAAAATTTTATTGAATTTCAGTTACAGAGATGTAACTTGAACAAATGTAAAAAGAGGCTCGTGCCTTTTACAAAGAATGAAATTGTAATCTAATGTTAAGGTTACATTGACCAAAAATTAATTTGAGGTCTTGAGCATGTTGAAAGTTCTATCATGATAGTCATGATAGTCTTGAGGACTTGAGACCTTCTTCACTTAAGAGCAAGATATATAAGTGTCCTTGAATTCTGTTTACCTGCAACAAAGAAAATATAGAGTTGATCACGAGTAATCTTGTCAATAAAGTTAATATGACAATATAAATACAATAAGATAAATGAGTCAAACAATTATTCGGTCATAAATAGCCCAAGATGATGCTTTCTAAATGTATTATTGTTGGTTTGGAATTAAATGTATTTCTCCCGTAACTTGATTTTTAAAAAAGGTCGAGTTCCTAGAACTTGATATCCAAACCCATATATTACAAAAAAATTAATTTCAAATTTTTACCTTTAAAATTCGAGAGACTACTTCAAGTGGTGACTATGGTTATTTTTCTGGATTAAAAGAGAAGAGCTGAGTATAAATTTAACTTGAAGGTATTCTACTTATATCAGATTTATAGTGGCTAGGGTTTATGGGTGAATTGATGGTGCGCATAAATTAATTGGTTGGATTGTTGGAAAAATTAAGATAGATATGGTGTTTAGGTGGTTGTTGGAGAAAGAAGATAAAGAACATAAATATGGTGTTTGTTGTAAAATTAAATAAAAAGAAGTATATTAAGTATTTCTTTTATGGTGAAAATAATAAAATGGGGTATTTTTTGAAATATGGAGGAATAACTTCACCCAATAATGAATCTATGTCGCTCTCGTTTGATTCGTGGCCCATCCCTACTTATGTGGTGACCTATTACATGCACATTATAATTTATGATTCAAAACTAGATAGTAACCTCAAGGTGTTTAATAATTTTGTTAACAATTAATGATCTCAGCCCTCACGAATCAGATAGTATTATAAACCAAGTTAACCTCTAACAACTAAAAAACCTTATGTATACCCTTCCAAATATGCCCATTGTTGGCCCGCGAGAATGGAAAATGTAAAATTTTCCATTCATGATACTTGCTGCATTATTCATATATCTGCTTCTGTATCGAGTATGCTTGTTATGGTACAAATAAAATATTACACGTCATTCTTTTATTCTTTAGCTTACAATCTTAGACAAGTTATCTACTCACGATAAGGTCATTAATTAGGAACTAAACCTCATCCCTTGCCTTCAGTTGTTTTGTATGTCGTAACAATGTTGAATCAATAAATCGTATTTTTGTTGGTTGTGATTTCTCTTGCAACATCTGAGATGTTGTTAGTTATAAATTTTTATTTTTTCCTAAAAGACATTGATAAGACAAGCTGGATCCAGAAGGTTGCCAAATGGACGTTCACTAGCCAAAGTCAATTCTTGTATGTATGCCTCACCGTTGTGGTATACCATGTAAACGAGAGAGGAACACAAGATTTTTTTGCTCTGCCGCTTCTCTGGCTTCTGCAGTCTCCCATTGTATATTTTTAGACATCTGTTATACATTCATTAGTTTCAAGGTTGTATGGCCTGCAAATACTTATGTGTCCTTTCTCTTGATAAATTATCTAAAACTCCACTCTTTCTTTTTCGGAGGGAACCCGCAGCCGCTACTCAGAGTGCAATGAGTGCACACAGGGTAAACCCTCAGTCTGACGCGATAGCCTGCAAACCAACGCCAGAAGGTAAACCACACAAGGTGACAGGCTCAGCTGAGAAAGCGTATGTAGAGGGACTCGAACTCATGACCTTTGGTCACAAGCATACCATACTCAACCAACTCGGCTACCCCCTTGGGGGCATCTAAACCTCTACTTTTGTTTTTTGTTTTGTAGATATGTTTACGAGATTTAGGTTGTTTGGGTTGCTATTGTTGACATATAGAGTCTTTTTAGATTTTTTCTTTATGTTACTACAATATTAGTTTATGTTGTTATATCATTGGTGTTTGTACCTATATATAGAGAATTTTCTATTTATTTTTATTAGAAATTCATTAATAACACATATTTGATTTTTACATAGTATCAGAACGTTTAGTTTAGATTTTTTGGGTCTTTTGTGTTAGTGGGTAGTTTTTATAAATGTATGTTTAAAGAAAAAATATGTTCGGTTGGCTTGTGCTTTCCTGATCACCGAGTTATTGCAAGCATTTCTGAACACGAAACTAATGCAAACTATGGTTGTTAGTTCAATTTTATATTTTGTTAAATTAGTATTGTTACTTTTATGGATAGTATTGTTTGCAATTAGGACCGTTGTTGGTGATTTTATTGAACTTTTATCGATTTTAATAACAAAAGAGGATGATTATTCATTATAATATATTAGTATTTGATTGTTATGTAGTATTCAATATCTGATATTTTGGATGGATATTATTCATATCTATGTTTCTATTGTAATAAATGCATTAAAAATAAAATATGTGCGTACAAATACCTAGGGCATACTCCAAGGGTTGGTGTTAAAGCCAATGAGTAAGTAAAAAAAAGTAATTATGCCATAACATGCCCAAAATCGAAGAAAATATGAGAGTCTAACGAGAGATGAAGGATAACAGAACGACAAAATCTGAAGTCAATAAGAAGTGCAAGAGCAAGTGAGATGTCAAGAACGAAGAAGGACCAATGTGTGGAGGCCTGCACGCTGAAAAGAAACCAAATATAAACAAAATTAAGTTACTCTAAGTGGAGAAAGGGAAAGACATGCAATCTTAGTTCCCAAAAAACGGAAACGGGGTTCAGCTAGCATACGATACGAGATAGGAGAAGCAAGGCTCTGAGGGAAAACGAAGATTCTATTATTTCTTTCACCCTAAATATGGTAAACAGTAGCACCAAAACAAGTCCTCCATAGGTGGCGTAAGATATAAGGGGATCAATTGGAAGCCTATTGGATCTAAGGTTTCCAATTAGAGATATGGAGGTATGGGATCACAAGCTTCAAACATGCAAAATCCCACAAGCTTCGGGAGAAACTACATCAAAGAGGATGTGATTGATAGTTTCTTTGGTGGAATTGCAGAGAACGCGAGAGGGGGAGTAGTAATGCCCCAAGACACGAGCTTTTCACGGGTAGTTAGCTTGTCATTGATGGCAAGCAAGAGGATAAAAGAATGATGCGGAATATTAAATTTATTCTAAACTAACCCCGTCCATACAACACAGTAGACAAACGTGTGAATGGCATTGTAAGTGTCTTTAATTATGAAATGGGGGGATCTAGTCTTAGTAGTCTAGTAGAAGATGTCATCGAGGTGGACGTTTGAAGAAAGAAAAGAGAGAATAGTGTTGCGGATTTCCAAGAGGTTGCTTTTTGTTCTTACACTGGCGGATAGTTGTTAAAATGCCAAATTCAATACCCTTCGGAGATAAAGTCAGAGACATTAAGGTTCTTACCCAACCTTGAGTCATAAATAATATTATGCTCGTAGTGAGATGCAAGGGAGGTAGAGAGTAACCATGGTTCAACTAGAATGAGGTATTCTTGTCGTTGTCGATCGCCATCCTAAGAAGATTACTAGCCAGAGGCCTAACGAAAAAAAGTTCCTCTAAGTCCAAGAGGAAGATGAGCTCGGAGTGATGTCCCATAAATTATTATTTTAATTTTTTTTCCATTTTAATCCATTCGCACCAGATAGAATTGAAAATATTACTAATGATGGACGAAAGATGTTTAAGGACTGCCTCTTGATTCCAGGTTTTTAGATCTAGAATCCTAAGGTCGCCCTCCAACGTGGGCACAGTAACAGAAGTTCATGCTACTTTAGCCCCCCGAGATTTTCATCTCATGCCTGGACTAGAGGAAATGACAGAGGTTTTGGGAGAGTTCTTTTAAAATTCTCGAAGGAATGATGAAAATGAAAGACCAGTAAACTGGCCTAGCAAACTGAACAAATTTAATGAGTTGGAGACGACTCACATAAGAGAGGTATTTGGAGGTCTAATAGCCAATACGAGTGGTAATTTTATGGATAAAAGGCCAACAATCTGTATGAGATAGTCGGCTGGTGAGAAGATGAACTCCTAGGTCTTTGACGGAGAGAGAGCCAACCTTGAACTCATATAGGTTAATGAGGTCGACTTTAAGGGTGAGGTTGATCCCATACAGGAAAATATGATTGTTATCATGACTAATTTGGAGCCCTCATAGCAGAAAGAACTCGTTGACGTCTTCATTGATAAGAAGCAGGGAGTTGATATCTCCATGCCACAAGATCATTAAATCATCCGTAAAGCAAATTTAATAGTTTTAAGCTCCTGACACTTCCAATGTAACTTAATTTAATGGTCCGTGCTCTTCTCCTTCAGGATATCAGAGAGGACTTGCATGACGAGAACGGAAAAAAAGCGAAAGAGAATTTCCTTATCTAAACCCTTTTCTTCTCATAAAAAATTCGATAATAGCAATATTGACATGTATGCTATAAAGGAAATGATAATACATCTAAATGATCCAAGTGATCATTATAAATCTAAATTTAATTTAAACTTATATTAAAACACATAAAATAAATAAATAAATATTTTTTTAACGAATATATATTGACACAGCTAACATTATCCTCGATAAATTACTTTATAATCTGTGTCCCTCTAGAGTCCCACTTTTGAGTGCTGCTCTTGGACAAATTACATCAAATTTTAAAAATGTTATAGTATTACTAACATTTAAACCAATAAAAACTGTCATTGAAAGTCACACTGAGACATAACTATTTGTCATCTAAAACTTCGGTTTAGCCAAAGAGTATCTAATACCGAGTAATAAATTAATCTTCTTCTTCTAAATAGAATATATTAATTTTAATCAGACAATTACAGTGCTCATTAATTACAAATGGACCGTTATGACTTCGGTCAGCAGTATAGTTAATATATTTTGTCGACTTTTGAAGTTACTGACAACTCTGTTTACTGGAATTAATTTAATTAACTGGGTTAATTTAATGTGTTTATGTATTACGTCGAGTATATAATGTTAGTACTATATTACTAGTAGCAATTAAAATAATCCGAATGATCAGACTATGATTTTTGTTATTTATCAAAATCTTATTATTGATTTCTTCAAGATCCAACGGGCTATTGCATGTGATTCGTATATTTATTTATAAGTTTAGATTAATCGTATTATTTTGGTTACGAAGTGGAAGATATTGTTATTCTCAGAAGTGTTGGATGATCGTGCTCATATGTCGCTGTTTGTTTTTTAAATATAATCCAAAACAGATATTTTATTTATAATTATTATATTTTTATGTTTTATTTATAATTATTATATTCTATTTTTATTTATTGTCTATAACTAAAAAATGTATCCTCGTGTATTTTTTTTTTAAATTGATATTGTTTTACTTTAAATGACTAAAATGATTATGTTTTAAATATTTAAATAGTTGATAAATCAATATTAACGATTTGTCTTAGATATTTTAGTGTAATTGGATTGATTAGTCATGCTACATTATTGAATAACTTGTGAAGTGCATAGTGCACACTTGTTAGAATAGGTAGAATATATTATGATTAGTGGGTTTAAATGCGGAGCTTCTTGCAGAGTCCAACGGGTAAAGCCTCTCGTTGGGATCGAGCTGCTGTCGAAATTCATCATAATTTTGAATTTGCAAATTTGATTAATGTTTTGAATTTGACAATTTGATCTTTTTTCCTCATTTAAAATATTCGACCATTTTATTTTGGACCATAACCGAAAACCTATCTTTTTTGTCGAAATACACGTATAAAGGTTTTGTAGAAAACAAATACATGACAAATTCTTTTCACTCTCATTGTCCAATTGTAAACATTCTGATTTTATGTGATTGAAAATTTTGGAAACCCCCAAAAATAAATCAATCAGAAATTCTTTAACAATACTTAAAGCATATAGAGAAATCTACACAAATTCATTACATTTTAAATATATTTAGTTATTTGACTAGTCACTCGCACTGATAGTACCTTAATTAGTTTTTTTGCCATATATTTTCATAACATATAGTCTATCGACTAACAATCGTCCGAAGTTAATCTTTTCACAATCTATTTTGAATAAAGTTAGTCTTCTTATATGTTTAGATTGTCATATAACCAATTTTATTGAAAGTTAATAGTTTATGGACTATCTAAAACAGAAATGGAAAGTCAATAAGCAAGAATTAACTTTATCCAAAATGATAGTCAATAAAATAAATCAGAATATTTTTAAACGAAAAACTATTCGTAATAAAATCGAATAATAAAAAACAATCGATATTAACATAACAAACTATTTATATACTAATATATAAACTATAAAATCATTATTAGCTACCATCCTAAATTCTCAAATTTAGGATCATAAAGTATCATCAAAATATTTATAAGTAATAAAATCCTACTTAATAATATATTTTATTACTTAGGTAATCTCTTAACATACCAGATGGACCCTTACAAAAAATTATATATCTTGTCGACCCAACTCCTCCATCTAACTCATCTCTAACACAATCGACAGAAAAAAGAATAGTGGTAAATAATAATACAAGGACAAAATAATTATTATATTGATCATCTGTTCATTGCTTGTTTTTGGTTTTCATTATTGCAATTTGTGTTTTGGTATTGGAAGAAATTGAAAAGTAAGTTGTCTGCTTCATTTATCTTTATGTTTCGAAAATTCCTTATGGCTGCTGCTGGGACATGAAAGCTGTGTCCTTTTCCAATCACGTCAATAGCATATGTCCATTTCCATCCAATCATGCATTATTCATATAAAATATAATGCTATTAAATGGATAGCCACCTTCTTGTTTTTATCCCCGATAAATTATCCCCTAGAAATTAGAATATGCTATGATAGTATCCTTTTTTTTTGTTAAATAAGATATCAATAATGCATTTTTTTCGGGATTAAAAGACGGGATATTTTGTTTGGAATAATACCTGAACTTTGAGCAATATTTATGTTAAATATTTAAATTAAAATGCAACGAGCAAGTGTTTAAAAAATAAAAAGTATTATATATAATATTTAGAAAAATGGTTAATAAATTATTATTATTATTATTATTATTATTATATTATTATTATTATTATTATTATTATTATAAATTCGATGTCTCGTGAGCTATACGATTCTAAAAGAAGTAGTTAAAAATGAAGTGAAAACAAAATCTCAACAAATTTGATCTCGATGGTATAAGAATTTTTTAAAGAAAATAAGTTTAGAAGATCATTTTTTTTCTTTTTCTAGAGGGCTTTCAATTCACTTTGAAGACAAGGCAACTCCTAGAGGTCAATGAGTATTCAACAATCCAGCGTTTGAACAATAACCTTCACAAATTCAAAAGAATCCCTATAGCAAAGGAACCGAGCTAAATAAATACTGTTTGGGGAAGCTTCCAAGAACAAAATCAAAAGCTACCAACATTCACCAGTCCATATTCACGACAATGAGGGCTATAAGGATTACCTTATAGTTTATATCAACTCTAACAGGTTACCTTAAATTTCATAGCTCTACAATAGTCTATGATCAACTCTAACAGATTATCTTAAATTTTTAAATTACTAAAAAAATTCTCTGGTTGTGCGAACTTAAACAATAGAATTTGGGTAATCTAGAAAAAATAATTCCAGATTACAACCTTAGTTGACATTATTTTGAATTTTGTATCACTCTGTTAGTCATCCCATAATTAATAGACATTTGGCGGTCTCAATAATTTACGTAAAATGTACAAGAACTTCAAGATCTGAATTATAGAGAAGCTCAAAGAGATATCTAACAATAATCTAGAGTGATTAGTTTTAGGTGATTTAAATGTAATTGCATCAAATGATGAACAAATATCATGTTCATCTTTGTGCCAGAAACCATCTTGGAATGCCAGTTGGAAGATGCTAGTTTTCAGGCTCAAAATATACTTGGACCAACGATAGAGTTTGGAAAAGATTGGATAAGGAATAGTACAATGCCACTTGGCGTGATTATTTTGATGTCACAATGGTGAAACATCTGGCGAGAACTGTCTCAGATCACTCGTCATCGTGCTTAACCATTTCAAACAACACAAATAAACCCAAGCCTAGTTTCAAGTTCCTTAGCATGTGGATTCTCCATCTAGAGTTCTTAAAACCTGTAGAGGAGAATTGGTCTATCAACATCACTGCATATTGATGGTTCAGATATTTTTGGAAGGATATTACTGTGTCAACCGGAAGGGCAATTCAGGTATATCTTAGACCAAGCAGGTAAAACACAATCTGACCAGTCAATATATGACTCAACTATGTGCTAACACTGTGTAAGGTTTGGGTTTTAAATATTGAACCGAATCTGGAGTCCGACCTGGTAAGGCCCATGAGTCACAAAATTAGTATAAATACCCCAACCAACTTCATTTGAGAGGTTAGATTTTTTCCAAAACATTAAATACAAGTATACACTTCCTTATCTCACTACTCACTACCCAGAAAATAATGTTCGACTTACAAACTCCCTAAAATACCATCCAACCACATATTATCCACGTAAGATATCCTTTACATATTTTCTGGTTAAAAATCAAAAAATTAAAACAAAGATTAAAGAGTGGAATTGGGAATCATTTGGTAACATCTTTGATCACCTTGCAAATGTTGAAGAGGAAGTTAAATTCCTTCAAATATTCTTTGAAAACACTAAAGAAACTGAAGATATAGTAAAACTTTTTAAAGCCAAATCAAACCATTTAAACCTGTTAGCAAAAGAGTAAGCTTTATAGGTAACATAAAGCTTCTACATCTTGGACAAAAAATGGAGACAGGAACACTTTCTGTTTTTAAAATTTTGTCGAAAAGAAGAATTAAAAATAGTATCCACGATATCTAGAACAATGGTACATGGATTGATGACCAAATTGTTTTGGGTAATCTTGTTGTGGGTCATTTTAAAGATATTTTATACTCTCAAACTAAACAATCTTTAGGATTTCCAAAATATCATTCCAACTTTAATTACTAATCAAGATCATCTTTTTATAATATCCCCACCATCTGAAGAATTAGTTTTTAAAGTTAAGGTATCACTCAGCCCCAATAGTATGGCTCGTATTGATGGTTTCAACATAAAGTTCTATTTATTTTGCTGGAACATAATTAAAAAAAACCTTAGTAATGAAATTATAGATTTCTTCAATGACAATTCTGCTCCAAATGGAGTATATTCAACTACCATTTTCTTGATCCCCAAAAATGAATCCCCTAGAACTTGGAGTGACTTTAAGCCAATTAGCCTTTGCAATGTTTTAAACCAAATCATATTTAAGTTGATCAACAATAAATTGACCACCTTTCTCCCCAAAATCATCTCTGGTGATCATAGAGGTTTTGTTACTAATAGGAACATTAATGAACATAAATTAATTACACATTAATTGATACACGACTTATATAAAGAGACCAGAGGTGGTAATATTATTTTTAAACTTGGCATGGACAAAGTCTTTGACAAACTTTCAGCCAATTTTTTATTAAAAACTTTGGTTGGTTTGGTTTTAATAATAAGTTCATTGAACTTATCAAACAAGGTCTCATAAATAGTCGATTCTCAGTCATTATAAATGGTTCTCTTCATGACTTTTTCAGCTCTTCCAATGGTGTTAGGTAGGGTGACCTATTTTTACCCAATATTTTCATCATTGCTGAAGAGTGTTTCATTAGAGGAATAAAAAAACTCTTCTCTAAAAATTGAACTATGCATAATCACTCAAGAACCAATATTCTAATTTCCTGCTTAGCATATGCTGACGACATAATAATCTTTATGAATGGATCATTAAAACATCAAAAAAAATTGTGACTTTCTATCCCATTACCAAAAGGTTTCTGGCCACATCATAAATAAAAAGAAATCCAAATTTATAACTTCTAAGAACAAAGATAGTTATGTTCTTAATTCAATCAATAACATTAGTGGATTCAATCATTCCAACCTCCCCATTAAATATTTTAAAATCATCAACGATCCTAGTAACAAAACTTGTTTGTTTGATGATATCACCAATAAACACAAAAAAGAAATTAGTGAGTAGGACTACAAAAACTTTTCATTTGGTGGTAGGATGGTATTAATACAATCTGCATTATTGACCATCCATCCTCTAATTATATCCAAACTTACCGTCTTCCTAAATTGATAATTTATTGAATATATATTCTTACATAAATTCTTTTGGTGTTTGTTTTGACTTTAAAGACGTATTAGATACGTTTTTAAAATTGAATTATTTTCATCGTCTATTGTTTATGCTATTTAAGAAATAATTTAATCAAAGAAAAAAAAAGAATTTAATTTATAAATAAGAGATTAATTTTAAGTTTTTTAGTCAATCAATGGTCCAAACTATTTAAAAATTATATAATTATTAAGAGATTATTTTTGGATTACTTAGTCTTTCAGTTGTCCAAAAGTTTAAAATAACTTTTAAAATCAACACAACATTTAGAGAAAATCTTTTAAATTTTAAAAATAATAGAATATGACACAATTGTTCGCAATTGTCACAACAAATAACACTTTTGAATGTTCCACGCTTATGGAACCAACTGTTGGGATTATAATTTATAAATAAGAGATTAATTTTAGGTTATTTAGTCCACAAATGGTCCAAACTATTTAAATATATATATATATATAACTATTAAGAGATTTTTTTGGATTTTTTTCATAAAAAATCTGCAGCCACTAAACAAGTAGGATGAGTGCGCGCAGTGTAAACCATCGATCTGACGTAATAGCTTGCAAACCAACGCTAGAAGGTAAACCACATAGACGTAATAGCTTGCAAACCAACGCTAGAAGGTAAACCACATAAAATGACAGACTCAACTAAAAAAATATTCGCAGAGGGAATCAAATCGTGATCTTTGATCACAAACTCTGCTTACTCCACCAACTTGGCTATCCCTTTCGGGTCATATTATTTTTAGATTACTTAATCTTTAGTTGTCCAAAAGTTTAAAATAACCTTTAAAATCAACACAACATTTTGAGAAAATCTTTTCAAATTTAAAAATAATATAATGTGACACAACTATCCGCACTTGCCACAACAAATAATTTTTTTGAATGTTCAATGTTTAAAGAACCGACTGTTGGGAATATGGGCACCGCATATTTCATTTCAATAAGAACAATTTGATCTCCACTTTAGCATGATATATTCCGTTTTAGACTCAAATATCTGCACGGTTTTGTTTTTTATCAACTTTCAAAAGACCTCGTACGACTTGAGATATGCTCTTATTTATATACCATTAATGATTCTCATACTTAACCGATTTGAGATGTGAGATTTTGATCGACACCCTAACACCCACATCACAACGGCGAGATGTTACGTTTTAACAACGGATCACTTATTTACAAGATAAGAATAGTCTGTACGCGGTTCTCATAAACTGACCACTAGTCATCACCAAAACGAAGTTGTGCTCGTAATGATGTCATGTAACTATAGGTTATAATTGAAGATAAACTCTACCTATTATTACGATGATCGGCATGTGTTACTCGACAAAAATGTTATATCTTACGGTATATAACACGTTGCATGATTTCGTCCGATTCAGCGTTTATTTTTTCGATAAGACTTTGCAAGAACACTAGCATAAATAGTAAAAATAAAAATATGCTAAACTTTACATTTTTATTTTATAAGGAAAGTTTATTTAAAATCCATTAACTGCCTTATAACAAAATTAAAAGTTTATATATTAATTTTATAACCATCTAACTGCCACATTTGACTGCATCGCAAATTACACGGTGTGCAAGTAAGACAATAATTCGAGAGAAACCGTGTCTCTTCTGAACACCACCATTGCCATTGATCTCTCTTTCTTATAAAACACATTGCTTAGTTACTTAAAAGACCATTTTATTGTCAAATTATTTACCTATGCATGAAACTATTAGTCAAACAAGCTAAGCTAAGGACCACCTATAATATCTTGTCTATTATTTCCGACAACTGCACGTGCATCGTGAAGCAAGACAATAATTTACGACTGAAATCCCTCAATTCATAGCAAAGCAACAACATATTCCTTACGGACTAATAGTACTATTGTTCAATGCAATCACGTTTTATAGGTTAAAAGTTTCGATTGATTTCGGATCAAGTTTTCGGTTCATTTAAATAAAATAAAATAAAATAAAAACAATTCGATAATATCGTAGATAAACTTGTTTAAGGATTGAACCATTCTTCCAAATGCTTAGATTGGAAGACAACTACGAACAACTCATCAATATTGCGATGAATTATTTTGGAGAACATTAAAATATATGATGGCAATCTCCGGCGGATCTAAACCATTATAATGTAATAATAATTTTATAGGTATAATTTTAAATTTTATAAAATAGAATGAAAATTTAATTTATTGTAAAAAATTTAATGTAGTTGAAGATGAAACACTTTCGATTTTTTTCAATTTAACATATTACTAAATCAATTAAGTATATAACAATAAAATTAATAAATTACTTTTATATATAAAAATAGATTATTCAAAATATCATAAATCAATTTAATTATATTTTAAGTCGGTAGAAATATTTGGTAATATTAAAATTTTGAACAACCATATAAAATTACAGACGCGTTCGTTTTGGATAGAAAGTTGATCTCTATATCTCGGTTCGATTCTTGAATTCTTTTATCAGCTTTTTATTGGCATTTACAGATTTATCCGATTGTAATAAGGTGACGTCATTTTGAACAAGAAGCATTCGCTCATTATAGTCAGTTTATATTGCCTGATTTAAAGACATTAACATCAGATTTGTCACATTTAGCTTTGATACCAATTGTTGGAAATATGATGACCACACATTCTTTTTTTTTATATAAACACGGGTCAACCTTATATTCTTATAAGTATGATATTATTATTGGTCTTTTTTAACAATCATTCTTTTGAATAAAGTATCACTTTAGTCTCTTCTCATTATAATTTCATCTGTTCACTCCAATCATGTCACACCATTTGCTTCATAAAGCCACTATAATGAATTACACCGCGTGATATATAGAACGACTTCATTTCAATCAAGTCACACCGCATGATACATAGGGCCACTTCAACCAAGTCACAATGTCTTCATAGAGCTTAACCACAAATCTATATGTATTGTTCTATAGATTCATTCTAATCAAGTTACACTACTTTAATCAAGCCACACCGCTTGATATATACAACCACTCCACTCTGGTCACATCCCATGATACATACAACTTCACCCATATCACACTCTATCTGGGCATGAAGCTCTAACAAAAACAGTGGATATTCCTTCAAAAGTAAAAAAAAATTATGTTAGTTGGCTTATACGGTGGTACTCCAATCATCTTATCATAACTACTTTTCAATATAACATTTACTAAGCTTCCATTATCCACCAGAATCCTCTTAACCATTAATCTAGATATGTCCAAAGTAATCGATGATGCATCTTCATGAGGAGTGACGACCCCTCTTAAATCATCATCATTAAAAGTTAAGTCAATAATTATTTTTCTGTAGTTATGATAGAATGACTCATCAACCAGGTGAACCTCCAAATCATTTTTATACATATTTCTGGAAACGTAGCTCATCACGGATAATGTATGTCCCCCAGAAATGGTATAACATTTAGCTCTTCTCCTTACCATATTTATTTTTTTACATTTCATCATCTCTCTAGCCTCTATTATTTTTTTGGCTCTTTTATTCTCCCCTTATTTTAACAAACTGAACCAGCTGCCTATTATCTATCAACCTCTGCACTTAATCCTACAACTGAAAACAATCATTCGTCGTACGACCATGATATTATGGTAGGTAAAATATATCTCTGAGACCTTTTATTGTTCGTTATAAGCATTACGATAGGAGGTTGGTAATTTTCTTTGCATTTAGTCTTATCAAAGATAGCTGCAATGGTTTTAGTCGAATGAGTAAACTTTTGATTCAGATTATCATATTTTGAGTACCTTGCTCTGTTCGATAGGGTCTTTGTGATCTCATCATACCTAGTCTTGTCATTCCTTTTTCTATCAAGTACTGATACTTTTGATTCCTGAAATTTTGTACGTAAAAAAGTTCATTTTTAGCTATTCTACCCTTATAAACTACTCTAACCTTTCCAATATATCTCCCATTGGATCTACAAGAAACATGACTATTTCTTTATATAAATGTCCCTTATTTATGATTCTTCTTTTAAACAAAGTTATCGCTAGGTCTTCCTTACATCTTGCCAAACCATTAGTTTCATGTAAAAATATTTAAACATAATTTTTAGAGATTATCCCCTTCTTTTATACATGTTTATAATGTAATCATGTTCCTTCTTCACTTCTATGTTTCCAACAAAATAATTTCTGAAAGCACTTCGAAGTTCTTCAAAATTTATAATCGTTCTCTTTGGCAAATAATTAAACTATGTTAGATCATTTCCCATAAATGCCATTAAGAAAGCTCGATAAATTAAGATATCATCCGCATTAAATTCTAGACTCATATTCCTAAATTTCTCCAAATGGTTCTCAAGATTTCATGAACGATCATAATTATCCATCTTATATTGATTAAACTCCTAAGAGATCTTTCGTTCAAGGATTTTTTTATCAAACAATGATTCTCGTAACATGTATGCAACTAGTTAACTAGAAATTGATCTTGTCTGAATTCACTTATATACATTTATAACATTTGGATATTAGAAGAATTATTAAAATTACCTTCTGCATAACAAATGTCTATTTATACAAGAGAAATAAAACCATGCGCACAAGCTGTCGCGAAAGTCGGTCCATTTTGAACACGAGTAAATTTGTAGTTATAAATGTTTGATAGCTCTTATTAAACCCTTTGTATGCTCGTTGCGTATCCTTTTATAACCTCAATTTAGCCTTATTTATCTTGTTTGACCCATTCATGACTTTTACTCCTTATGACCTCTGCTTCTACTTTGTCTTACTTGGTTCACTTTATATGACCCGTGTCTTGTATCTCTTTACGACCCTCATCTAACTTTATTTAGCTCGTCTTACACCTCCACTTTTTGGTTTATCTATCTTATGTTTCGTCTTACTTGGTTCATCTCGTATGTTTTTCACATGTTCCATTCGTCTCTTATTACATACATTTTACTTACTTTTTTATTAGCAGATACTAACTTATTACATTATTATTATAAAGATATAGATTATGTATTGGATATAACTGATTTCGAGCTTAATTTTGTTCCTGTATATTATCACAGTAAACAGTCGGGAGACAAACTAGATTGATAAAAAAATTAAGGAGCAAGGAATTAACCAAACATAATTCAACTAGTAACATACCAGACAATTAAAAACAAGATACAGTTCTTTGATTTTTAGATCTCTACGAAAGAAGATTGTTACCTATGTAAATAAAGTAAACATCCATAAAAAATAGTCATCATTATTACGTGCCTAATCAAAATCGGAGAATTCATGGCTCGAGTATGAAAAAGGATGAAAGGATAAAAGTGACTTATAATCAAGAAAAATGCCATAATTTAAGGTATCACCGTAGTAACGTAAAGTTCTATTAACCAAATCCAATGTTCTTATGTTGGTTAATGCATAAACTGAATTTTTTTGTTAATAACAAATCAAATTTATTGACAAATGAGAGACAAGTATTGAAGGATACTCATTATAATTTTATATTATGTAAGGTCAGATAAATACGGTCCATCTAATAAATTAGTTGAGGATGGGCTAGTTGGTAAATGTGTATGAACTGGTTTGGCAGCTTGCATATTAGTTTTAGTAAAATGATCACTTATATATTGTATTTGTGAGAGTACTATTCCATGAAGACGAGGAACAACTTCTAAACCAAGAATATATGATATGATACATTGATCTTTGAGAAAAAATGTTGAAGTAGATAATCAAGAACTTGAGATATAAGATTGTTATAATGATTACATTATCATCAACACATAAAGACATAAAAAATTTGGTTCCATATTTGAGAATAATTAGAGAAGTGTCAGAGTGAGATTTTTTAACTCATAATTTATCAGCAGTTGGCATAATTAATGATAATATCGCGAGGAGACTATTTGAGACCATTCATTTCTTTATGAATCATTTGTACGTGGCTAGAATTATCATCGTCAATATAACAAAGAGTTTATGTTATGTAAACATTTCCAGATATATTATCTTGAATGAAGGTATTGTTTACATCTATTTGGCGCATATCTCACAAAAGCTGGCTTAATCATTGGATTGAATGTTTCAATATAGTCTAAACATAGTCTTTGATGGAATTATTTTACAGTTTTTTAACACAAAATATCCAATTACAACCTACAAGAATGGTGATATTAGTTGAAAAGATAAGTTCTTAAGTTTCATTGCAAAAAAATAAAAACATACTCTTTAGACATAACTTGTATCATTTGAGTCTTTGAGGACCTGAGTAACACATGTGGTTTCTAAACTAGGTGAATAATCTAGATTTATGTGGGGATTGAGTTTTTAGATAAGTTTTTTTTATATTTGTTTTAAATCGGGTAATCATAGAATGGTGAGAAGTTGTTGTAGTTACTTATAATGAGTTAGCTTATAATTACAATATAGTTTTTGGTTGATGGAGTGTTGTATTCATGTGTGAGATGTGATCTGCAGCAAAAGCCAAGTCCAGATCTTGTAATTCACGAGTGTAAAATATGTTTGAAGAGGAATGTAAATTATGATAACTTGTGGAATGCAATCAAAAATTTAGTGGTGATATGATATTTTTTATGAATATTTAGTGTGGTTTTAGTGATATTGATTCAACAAAATATACTTGGAAAGGTACATATGTCATAGAGATAGTTAGTTAAATATAGACATATGAACTTTGAGATAAAGAGTAACACCGAAATACATAGTGTGTGGACTTGCATGATAATTTGTATGGTGAATAAAGACAAAGACTTTATTAACATAAGCATCTGAAAATTTTGATTATAAAATAGTTTGGTTTGATTTTGAAAATTAATTCAGAAAAGAGAGGATAGATTTAAAGTAGGGTCGGCATTCTATTAATTAAGTATGCAATGCATGAGTCTAAAATATGAAAGGTAAAAAAAGATGGGGAGTAAGATGAAGTCAGATTTCATAATGCGATTGTATCTTCTTTCAGAGTGACCATTTAGTTTGGGTTTATGAAGTTCGACGATTCAAACCATTCGTGAAAAAGTTATATTTTAGTCCCAAATATTCTTCCTCGTTTTCAAAATAACAAATGATAATTGTGTGGTGGAAAATAGTAGACACAATATGACATATTATTTAAATACATTGCGTGACATAATTTGAAGAGGGTGTGTAGACACAAGTGATAAAGTCGAAAATGTTAATTTATAATTTTTATTTCAAAGATATGAATTACATGAGAAATATTTTATCATAAATAAATATGATTCTAAAAAAACATTAAAGATAATATGTTGTAATGTTGGAAGAGATGGGTGACTTAAACAATGATGTTAGTTGATAGATGTTGCTTTAGCTGTGAAAAATGATAGAATTTGGTTTTTAGGAACTGTTAAAGATTAGGATTCCCTTCAATTAATATCCTTAATAAAATAGAAGATAATAATAAGTAAGTAATGTATTTCTAGTGATGCAAAACTACGAAAAAGAATATAGATTTTTAATGTTAATAACACAAAGAACATTAGATAAAATAAACTTGATTGAAGAGCTTTAGCGTGTGTAGGAAAATCTATATTACCCCTGATCATAACATCTATAGTTGCAATGTAAGGTGGCTGCATGAATAAATATTATAAATCAATTGCGACATGATGCAAGACGATATTGACGAGTTATCTGGTTGATTTAGGACATGTATTGTTGGTAGCAAATTTAACTTATGGCTCATAATGAACAATTGAGTTGTTAAATAAGAAGGATTATGCGATAGAACATTCAATATGAAGCACTTAAAATAAGTAGACTCTCTTGGTTGTTGTCTTTAGATTCTACGAATCGGATAAAAGCATTGGTATGATCTAGATGAAATACGGTTGTTGTAATTTTCGAAGTGTTAATATACTCTAATTGGTGGATGGAAATTATTAGATGCTAGTAGATACTAATTCTGGTGACCAATAGATTACATGTAAGTCCGATGATGTACACCAGTTATTAGTTTTGGTTGAGTATTATTGATGGTGTTTATGTTTGTTGGATTGGTTATAATTGTAAGTGAAGTTTATGAACTCGTGATTGTTAATTGAGAGTCTTCAAAAGAGAATATATTCTCATAGAGCTCATCTAATGAGATATAAGTGTCACAAGCTTATACCGTATGAAGTATTTTCTTATAATCGTCAGTTAAGTCGTCTAAGATCTTGTCGGTGAAGTCTTAAGGATTTAGTGGTGCCTCTGGGATGGCTAGTTCATTAGCACAAGCTTTGATAGAGTGAATATATTTTGTGACATGGGCTGGATTTTGTTGAATTATGAAGTTTCTTTTATACTTCAATTTGTTCACATGTGGTTTTGGTATACGTGTTAGCAAATATTTTCATGCTTATTTGATTATAGGAATGATAAGTAATGGACAGGGAGATTATAAATGGTATATGTATTAACAAGGATTATTTGTGTGAGGGTTTGGTATAGGTCTTGGATTGGATGATAAAGTGAATGATAGTACTAGAAAGATAGTCGAGTTATGTATTTACATATAGTTGATCTTGATGAATCCACAGTTTGTGAGAAATATTGGTTTGTGGTAGTGTTTTTTATTATTATGAATGTGACATGGGGACATGGTTGAGATTTACCGATATACTCAATGAGGTCATATCCAGTGAATAAAGTTTTAAATTGCAGCTTCCATGAGATGTAATTTCTGGATGTTGGTTTGAGTGATGCTTGAGTTGATATGTTTGGAGGACTAGTGGTAGAGGTGATATTGATGGAGTTTCATTTTTCATTTTGGTATTTGATGACAAGAGATAAAATAATAATAATAATAATAATAATAATAATAATAATAATAATAATAATAATAATAATAATGTTTTTAATGAAAACAAATTGATATATGCTTTGATACCAATAGACCCGAAAATTAATTATAACTTTGGTTTGATTTAAATTTAAAAAAATAAGGTATTTGTACACATAAATATAACAAATTATCTCATAGATGCAAAAGGAAATCCTAGCCATAAAGAAGTCCTAGTATTTAGGAAGATGTAACAAGAAGTCCTACTTTTTAGAAAGACTTAATAAGAAGTATAAGTGTTAAAGATTACTCGACTATTCTCATATATAAAAGAAGTTCTCTGAAATTAAATAAAAATATTATATTTTTTGTTACATGCTGATAAAAACATCACATATCGATCTCCCTAAAGTTGGGTAAACTAGAGGCTATAAAATTTCTGGATGTGTAGATATTCATTGTTCAACTTTAGGTATCATGTTCTTTTTCAGTAGAGGTATAATTTTAGGGAAACATGTATAAAATACATTTATTGCATCTTGATATATTGTAGTGGAAGTCTTTACTTCTTCCGAGGTATTAATGAGACACTTTAGTTGGGAATATTTTCCATATAAGTGAGTAACATAAAATATATATATATATATAAGGAATTGTTGGGTTATATAATGATTAATACTTCTAAAGTTTTGTACTCAAATAATAACAAAAGTTCGGTTAAGTCTAAACATGTAAATATCAAATTTCATGTTAGCGAATCTCTTGGTGCTATGTTTAGAATATTATTAACAGTGTCGATTTATATTAATTTTTTATGTGCTTTAGTTTGTTAATACAAACGTATTAACATATCAATTTATATTTTTAGGAATAAAGATAAACTGAGGTCTATATTGACGTCATTTGTGAACGAGATTGTTCATATCTATATTACTCTTCACCATTCAAACACTATGACATATTTGGATTTGGATTTCCTTCTTTAGATTATTAAATATTTAGGTTTTAGTTTTCTGAATATTAAAAATTTAATTTTTATATAGTTTAAGTTGTTTAGTTGATTTTGGTTAGTCATGTATAGTATGTAATTGATGTTTATATACGTTTTAGATGTTTTTTTCTTGAATTTGAGGTAGAATTTAGAGAGTTAGGCTCTAGGCTTCAGGATGTATACGTGAATTATTTTTGCCATAATCGAGCGAATGTATAGATGTCCATCACTCGATCCTTGTGCTTCTCGCTTAGGTGGTCGCTATTTACTTAGCGAACATGGTGACAAAAATCACTAGGTCATAGCGAGCATATTGATGAAATTTGCTAGGTCTTAGAAAATGAATGATATAATTTCACTGGTGTTGCGCGAAGACAAACCCAAAATTTGTTGGTGGGTGAAGATACGCAAAGAAATATAACCCTTTCGGTTATATACTCTCTCTAGATTTCTCGATTTTAATTGCATTTGATCTGAGAATTTAAATGGTTTATTTTAAACCTAGGTTTGACTTTTAATGTGAAACTGAGATTATAACAGTTTTTGCAGATCTCGCTAGGGTTTAGTGCTTTTGTTTTTGCGACATTAAGAGAGACAATATCTTTTTATGCTCTTTCTAGGTTAAAAACGACTCAATAAAATTATCACTCATGTTATTAATATCAGATTAATATAAATTAAGTGTGTATTGGTCTTAATTTGCAGAAATATCGGATAAGTTAAGAGGAAGAACATACGCTTATATGGTTGGTATATGCCCCCTTACAACCTATTAAAATCTCATTCAAGTGAAAACGAGTAGTTTTCCGAAAATGTTTACAACACATGATATATGATTTCAGAGATGACTTTAATGTGTAACGTTTGTAGACGATATAATGGTCGAGTATGGCACATAAAGCTAAAAAAAGAGGACAAAAGGAGAAACACCATCAGTAAAGGAGTTCTTATAACTTATTTGTAAAGATATACCAAAATTTGCTTCTATGCAATAGGATATGATACACCCAAATAATGTTTTTAAAAGAATATTTTTAAGGTAGATGAATAGAAGTTGGCAAGACTCGAACAAAATTGGACTGAATGAGATCGTATGGTTTATTGTTGGAAAATGTGTATTAAATAACTGAAACTTAAATGTGTATTGTTTACAAAGAAGGATTATCCCACGTTGGTTGGATACTTTCAATTTTGTATGTGCATAAACAACAATCAATTATTTTTTTAAAGATATTTTTTGAAGGGTGTTAGACTTATATCCTCAAACAACTTATATACTTACAAAATATGCTCATGATTTTATAGATATTTTTTAGTTGGATCGAGATAATCTTATTAGTTAAATTAGTTAGAATATTTTAGATATTTCACAAAAATAAAAATCTATTTAAAAATATTTTAAATATTTTTATCTTTTTAAAAGGTCTATTTGAATAAATTTTTAACAAAATAGAAGATAACCAATATCTCATATATATATATATATATATCGAGATATTGGTTATTACATAATTCTTAGATATTTAATAATTACCCGAAATGTATTTGAATTTGTTAAGACACCTACTAAAATACTCTTCGTTACAAATTAACAAACTCGAATTATAAATTTATCAAGTTGGATAAATTTATATACTATCATTATTATGCAATTAACTATCAAAAGCTTTATCAAATAGCTTAATAATCTAAAGTCCATTTGCGACCTACTTTGAAAGAAAAAAGAAGTTTCAATTTTTTTTTTAAAACAAAATTCCCGTTAAGAGAAAGAGAGAGTTTCTTCACAAAATAATTAAGAAAATGACAGCAACGTACTAGTCTAGAGAGATAAGCTTTATTTTATTATTCCCGTTAGAAAGTCTTTTTCACTCGCCATTAAATTTTTGTTAATCATTGATAAAATTGATTATTTTAAAATTCTAGTATATAATAAACAAAGACTCTTCGATATGATTGATCTCACATCCCACGTACCATTCAAACTAATTCATCTATAAGATTAAAAAATACGAAAACGTACCAAATGCCACGAATTAAGCCACCCAACTAGCAATCGAAGTTCACATGGTTTGCGCTAGCGTTTGAGCATTATCGATAATTAAAGTCAATCAAACCTGTGTTCTTTTTTTTATAAACATTAATTATGAAATTTTTTATTTTTAAAATAAAACATTAAACAAATATTTCATTATTCATATAAATATTCGGATATATTTATAAAAATAGTATAATTTTTGAAAAAAAAAATACGAATAGACAATGTTAAGAGAAAATAAAATAATCTTTATAAAACAAAAGATATACATATATAAGTTAGTAATATAAGTTCGAATCAATTTAATTCTGTTCGGACGCAATAAAAAATGATAATTATATTTATATATAACTAAAATAGAGTGAAAATTAGATAAAAAATTATTAATCAAACAACCTTAATATTATAAATTCTTTATTATGGATTTAAAAATATAAAATACGAAATGACATAACAATAGTGATATAGAAACAAATTTTTTAGTTCATCCTCCATTTATTGTGAAATATTAATGTATATAAACACAAAAAATAAAATATTAAAGGTAAGGATAAGAACTGTAATTTTTTTTAATGTTTTTGTGTAGAGTTAGAGTGATGTTTATACATGTGTGAGCAAACACAAGTTGTACAAAATTCATTTTCGAAATTGTTTAATTTATAGTTCTTTTGTACTATATAAATATTATCCAAAAGGTATGGAACAAGGGTTCTATTGTCACATAGTGATTAGTTAATTGTTGACTGTGTGTACTGTTAAGCACAATCTCTTACAATGACATCTAATAGCCAGGATTACCAAAACAGAGCTCATGGTTATAAGTACTCACGCCACAATGTTTTGAGCTCAATGAGTTAAGTGAATTTCAATATTTGTGTAACTCTAGCATTTTTACCTCTAAATTTTCAATTTCCAATTTTTTTCCAGCGATCATGCTTTTGGACATAGGCTCAGTAGCATTTATCTTCATATTTCCACTCAAATGAACCGGGGAGGTCACGAGGCAGAGTTTGTCCCTGATAAAAGTAAATGTGACATCTTTTGCTCTAGTTCCCCAAAAAATATAGTAGGTTCAATAATCGAGTAGTCAGAAGTAGTGGTAGATCCTATACATGGAGTTTTATGTTTAAAGATGACATCTTTTGCTCTAGTGTGCATTGGGTATCTGTTTGATTGTGTTGGATAATCTGATGAGGTGTGTATAGGGTTGGGAAATGGTAAATGGATATATAGGGTGAGTATTGTGCATCTGAATGATTTATATTATTTAGTTATGAATTTTCTGTAGTTGGTTGATTGCATGATTTTCTTGTGAATTGTGTGTATTTAGATTACTAAAATGGATTGGTCGTGTATTATAACAATACAAATGTGGATACTAGTTATTTGTATGTAAATATGGACTTGAGTTATTTGTTAGTATGATAGAAACTTATGCCTATGTGTGTTGACTTTATTTTTTTCTTTTTTGTAAGCTATGACAGTTAATTGATGTGTGTAGGACATATTAATTTAGTTGATGTGTAAAAACCATAGGTTGATATTGGTCAGAGCACAGGGCCGTGTTATGATCATCAAAGACACACGAGACTTGTCTTGATGAGGAAGCTAAGTAACCAATCATTAGTGTTTTAGATACATTAGGAGACCAAAATTTACTATGATGGAAACAAGTGCTTTTAGGTTGTTGAGTGTTTAAGAATGTTTTTAAAAATAGAAAATCATCTTCATTGGAAATAATATTTTGAGAAACATAGACTCTCCTGGTAGTACTCAGACACATATAACCGCTATAAAATTGATTATAGCCTAAGAAGATACATTTAGAAGAGTGGAATTGGAACTTGTGAGACTCATATAGTCTCAACAAGGAAATCAAGCACATCTAAATGTATTCAAAGATAAATAATTAGGTTTATTGTGATAGAGAACCTCATAGGGTGACATTTTTCTCAACATTGTTGTTGGGAGTTTCTTAATGAGTTATACATCAGTTTCAAAAGTCTCAACCCAATACTTATAGGGTAAAGTAGATTGTGCTAATATGGTTAACCCTGACTCAATAATGCTCATATGATTCTTCTCACCCTTTCGATATTGGGTTGAGGTTAAGGACATGGTCTTATTAAGACAAATAAAGACTCTTTAGCTAGGTTTTCAAGGGTCTATACTCCTTCCCAATCATATTAAACTATTTTGATTGATCTTATAATTGTTTAATTAATAGTTTGAATTATTTGAAAATAGACAAAGGGTATGGCTATATATACCCAAAACTGGTTTAAGTTTACCCAAAAAATACAGTTGAATTTAGTTTGAATTTTTTATGACAAAAATACCCTCGAATATCTATTTAATTACAGAATTGACATTAAGTAAAAAAAAACACTAAGCATATCCTAAATATACCCAAATCACAAAATAACATATTTTACTATTTTTACCCAAAAAAACACTTTGATTTAGTAGATCAAACCCATGTTACTACAATTTTGTGAAGTTCTTCAAAGTGTTCTTGAACATTCAAAGTTGCCTCAAGAACATTCAAACTCACTTCAAAAAAAATTAATTTTTTTCTAAAAACACGAAATCAAACATGAATCAATCCGAACTAAGGTAAAAAATGTTTTCTTTTTAATTTTTTTTTTCATGGTGCGAAGGCGTACCATCGGTTCACAAGCCCAGAACCGATGATGCTGGGCCTCAGTACCATGATGTACCACCGGTTCGGAGCTCCTGAACCGGTGATTCATGGCCATAAACTTTTTTTCCTTTTTGGTCCTTCAAACTTCTATTTTAACGTGTTTAATTAAAAAAATATATTCTTATTTACTTTGATTTTTTAAAAAGAAATTTGTATTGCTCGAATGATACCGAAATATAATAAAAATTTATTAATTGATCTTAATATTTATTGTTTGTATTCATCGATCTTTTATTAGATTTAAAACATTAAAACTAAATTTTTTAGACAAATATACTGACATTGTTGTTTTTATTAATTAAATAGTGATATATATACCAATATATAATGTTTAAATATAATTATAAACAATATTTGTAACGTGACTATATATATATTTATTGAATTTTAATCAAATTTTATTAATTAAAGTTTATATATAATTATATTTTAGATATTATATATAAAAAAACTCGTAAGTTACTATATATTTATTAAATTTATATGAGATTTTATTTATTAAAGTTTAAATATAGTTATATTTTAAATATTTCTAATATATATATATATATATATATATATATATATATATATATATATATTAAACTTGGTACGTTACTATATATGTTTATTAGAAAAAGTTTTGAGATTTTATTCATTAGTGTTTAATTGTTTTTAAACTTATCCTATTGAATGTATTTATTCATTTTAATCTACGAGGATACCGAAATAATTAATTTAAAATTCAATTTTAAAAAAATCACATTAATTAATTTTTAAATACATAAACTGTTAATAAATAATTGAATTAAAATTATAAATTACATACATAAAAAAAATATTTAGAAAAAAAACTGAAAAATGTCTTTGAATGCGAGTAGATGTTTGATTAAATACCTAAAATAAACAAAAAAAAAATACAGTTAATAAAAAAAAATTATAAAAACAATTAAGATAAATTATTATAAACATTAAATATATAAAAACTAAAACAACTTTTTTGAAATATAATAATAAATTTAGGGACGTTAATTATAAAAAAATATTAAATTTTTTAAAAAAAAAAAATTGGCCTGCACCATCGGTACGCAAGAGAGCGTACCGATGGTGCAACACACCGGTGGGCTGCGCCAGGCGCCCTATCGGTGCGTAAGCCGAGTACGCTCGGTACTGGGCTTACGCACCGATGGTGCGCCTTGTACAGCCCACCGGTGCCGGCCATTTTTCGTGCTGGAAAATGGCCAAAAAAAAAGATTTTTTTTCCTAATTTAATCTTAAATCTAATTTTGAAATTAAACATAATTCCAATCTATGATTTTCACTAAAAAAACTTAACAAAATCATAGAAATTAAGTCTAAACAATAAAAAATCCTTAATTAAACAAACAATCAAATTTAAAAAATATTTACTTCACGGGAAAAATTAGAGAGAAATAAGATATATGTTAGAGAGAAGTACGAGTGAATATGAAATGTTAGAGAAAAAATGAAGTGGAAGGATTTAGTAAAAAAGAAAAGAGCTTATATACCTCTAAAAGGGTATTTTTGTCAAAAATTGGGTATACTTATACCACTTTTGGGTAAACTCAAAATTGGGTATACTTAAACCATAGTTGGGTATATATAGCTTGACCCATAGACAAAACATGAATATTTTCCTTAAGGGGATAAACCCAAGTAAACCTGGAATGGTCATCTAGGAATAAGACATAGTATTTGAACCCTACAAGTTATAAAATAGATGATGGTCTCTAATTATATGAATGACTTACATTTATAATATTACTAACATAAGAAGTGCAAATATGGTAATGCAAATTGTGAGACTTTCTTTATCAGAAAACCTCACAAAACTGGTATCATTCTTTAAAACAATATAAATGTTACAATCCTTCAACACTTCAAATAGATTAATATGAGATAGATGACCAAGTTTTCTGTACCATATATCTTTTAGGAAATTAGAAACATTACTCGGAACATATTTTGAAAAGACTAACTCAACATGCAAATGACGAGTTTAAGCTTTAAGTGACTGTGACTTGAGACCTAGTGACTTATGGCTCCATGTGAACTTGAAAATATGATTCTCATATGTACCTCTAAGAAAAATACTCCGTATTTTCTTTTCATTCACAAAGCAACAATGATCATGAAATTCAACAAACATATGATTTTGGTTAATGAGTTGAAAAATCGACAATAAATTTTTATAAATTTTAGATATATGTAGAATGCTCTTAAGAATGATTGGTTTGTGTGTAAATGTTGGTAGATTAGATTGCAAAGTGTGTAAAATAGGTAGTCTCTCACCACTAACAACAATAATATTTTAATTACCTTGATACTCAGCCTTCTAAGCTGAAAAATTAGGGTTTTGGTGATATGGTGGCTTGAACCACTGTCAGCAAACCAAGCTCCATCAACTCTTGCATTTTGAGTAGCTAAATAAGCTTCTTAATCACCATCAACAGTGGCCTGCTCATTAGGAGTAGTACCTGTAACAGAGAGGTCAATTCTGTAAAACAAACGGCAACAACATGGACATATTTTATGTGGATTTGATAAGTAGGTCAATTAGGATAAAACCAACCTCTTATTTCTTTACATCAGTTTTATCTTCCTCTATAACCATTTGAATATTTTAGAGTAGTTATTTATGCCCATATATCGTCTACTTTCCCCCATAAACTGATTGGCTGAGTTTCTTTGGTTGTTATTGTTGTTATTCCGTTGCTCGTGTTTTTGTGAGTTGTTTACTTAGTAAATACCACACTTAGAATGGCTATGGATATTTCCAGACTAGTGAGATGTTCTAGTATTCTGTCATAGGTAAGCAAACTGGTCTATATGTCTAGCTAGTTTATATATTCCTTGTCAGCAAGCTAACCTTAATATAGGCATACTCATATTTTAAACCTGCTATTATGAGTAACCAAGTTATCATTTGAGACTGAGCAAACCTATTAGGGCTAGATTACCAGTTATGGCCTTTATTTTATTTAGATATTCAGCCATATTTGAGGTTCTTTTTCGAGTTCTTTGGAACTCTGACTTATAATAGGTTATCATTTCCTTTGTTTGTGAACCATACAACTTTCCAGCATCATCTCACAGGTCTTTGTAGGTTTCTTCCTCCATCAATTGAGCTGCAGCTTCAGGGATACTAAGTAGAGGCATCCAAAGAGAACCTTGTCCTTGTCCATTCAGTCTTTATATTTTTAGTTGTAAGTAATATTGCCTTGAGCATCTACTTGAAGTCTAGGATGATAAATTTTCTCTTATGTTAGAAAACCTTCTAATCTATTTCCCTTGGCCATGAAAAGCACCATAGTTTTCTATAAAAGGTAGTTGCTTTTGCCTAGACATATGTTGTTGAGGTAACTGATTGTATTTAGCTACACGTTCGTGGTATAATGAGAAAGATGCATGGTAGGACAAACCTCGTAAAGGTAGTGCTCAAGGAAAGGGAATCGTTGTTTGCAAATAGATGCTAAGATGCTCTAATATCAATTTAAATATTAAAGGCAAGAAGAAGAAGAAAGATATTATAAATTTTGTTTTTTGTTTATTTCTTTGTTTTTTATAGAATTACAGTGATGTTTATAGTAGTGTGAGAATACATAAATTATTCAAATATTCTCTCGGGTTGATTAATTTATAGTTATCTTTGTGCTATGTAAATCTTGTCCAAAAGATATGGAATAATGGCTAGAGTTGGTTGTTGAGTCTGTGGGTTTATAGAAGCACCACATTATGAAAAGATACAAGAACTAGTATTACCAAAACATAGCCCATAACTCTAAGCCCTCAAGGCACTGCGTTTTAAGATCAATGAATCTCGCTTATGTGATACTTAACTCAAAGTACTTCAACTTCTGTGAAATCCTAGCCGTATTGGCCTCCAAATATTCATCTATCTTTTCTTTTAACCATCACTTTATTTGACACACACTCAATATCATTGATCTTTACACCAAAAAACATATACAAGACTTAAAAAAGTTTTAAATCCATAACCACTGTTTAATGTAACTTATAAATCTAAATTTATATAAGATATATAAATCTAAATAATGGAACTGATAATTTATAGTATTTTTGGTATTTTAATTTTTTTTAATAAATATTTAAAGCCGAAATAAATTAATTGAAAAAGATATATTTTAAGATTTTAAATGAATAACTAATGGTAGATTTAAATATAACAAACTATATTATCGTTTGATTTTTCTATTCAAATAAATAATATAGCATTAGTCTAATTAATAAGATAAAAATAGGATAACTATTTAGAATGTATAAGATTAAATAAAGTAGTTCCCTTTGTTTTGCATTTGTATCAAACTATGTTCACTTTTGTTTCCACTAGTCCCCTATGTTTTAAAAAATCGTATTATTAGTCCCCTCGTACATGTGAGTACTGAGGAGCTCATATGTGACAACTCAAACATCAATATTTTGTCTCACTATTGGTCCCCTAAAAATCTAAAATCCTAATTTTAGATACTCATAATCCTTGTTCTAATCCCTAATTCAAGAACCGCATTATACAAATATCATGGGACTAATAGTGAGATAAAATATTGATATTTGGGTTGACACATGTCTTCTCAATACTCACATGTGCGAGGGACTAATAATTCAAATGCATAAAACATAATGAATTAGTAGAAGATAAAAGTGAACATAAAGGACTAGTTTGATACAAACGTGAAACATAAAGGACTAGTTTGTGTCACTATTGGTCCCTTAAAAATTTGTCTTATAATACCCCTTGAGCTGCCTAGTCATCTACCCAGTTAGTATCCACCTAGATTTTACTACTATTATTTACCATTTACCATTCACTCTAGTTTTCACATTTTACTACTTATTAATTTATTAGGTTGGACCGAGTTAATAAACAAAACCCGACCCAACTTATTTAAACCCAACCTACTTACAAATTCAATACCTAAATCAAACCGAAACGAAGTGTGCATTAATTGTGTGCCGGTTCTTTCAACAATTTGGCGAATGAGTTCTTTACAAAAACGACTATGTGAAGGGTGATTGATGAGTTTAGTTTTAGGTGAATGAGTGCATGAATTGAGTATAGTTTGCAAATTAACTAGGTAAATGCATTAATTTGTGAATTTTTTGGTTTAAGTTATAAGGAGTATTAGTTTTAGGGTTTAGTTCATTAATTAAGTTTACTTTTTCAATTTTAGAAAAATATGAATTTTTTATTCCTTGTGTTTCAATGAAATTACGAGGCTTGATGATGAGGAGAAAACATAAAAAGTTGGAAAAAGAGAAATCAGATAGTGAAAGAAAAATAAAACGGAAGAAATCGAATAGAGAAATTGATAGTAGAGAAATGATTTAGAAGATAGAGAATGATGTATGCTTCATTTGTAAAATTTACACCTTTCTCGCTAAAGACTAATGTTTGTTTAAAATTAATAATCTTTGTAAAATTATAATTCTAGTTCAAGTCTGAATTCTTTGTTTATAGTTGTATTTTGGAAAAAATGATTTCATATCTTTTGTTTAGAAGAAGTTTTGTTTTGGATCTATTGAAATTTCAAAAGAAGTTTGAGAAAAGCACAAGATTTCTTAGATTTATTGTATAAAAATATTACAAATCCGTTTGATATTTTGTTGACAGAAGTGTAGTATATTGGATCTTTGTTTGGAAGAAGTTTTGTTTGGGTTTGATTTGAGTATGGAAACGGTAAGTAAGTGATGTTCAAATGATGTGAGGTTCTATTATTAATCCGGTATAGTTTAGTAAATTAATAAATATATAAAAATTAAAACTATGATAAATAATAAATGGTAATAATAATAGTAAATAGTAAAATTTTAGTGGATGATCGATAACTAATAACCCTGAAGTCTTATTGGACAATTTTTTTTACTAATGATGACATACAAAAATTGATATTTACGGAACCACATAACAATTATTCACTCCCAACATAGAAAACTAGATTGACACCGAAGCCCGTAAGTAAGGGAGTAATAATGCTTTTAATCTAATAACGAATATATATATATATATATATATATATATATATATATATATATATAATACTCTGTTTATAAATTATATAAAAGAAAATATCTGGATCTTCATTTTTCCGAAATGAGTTAAACAAGTCCAAACACGAGGCGTCTCAGTGTTAGACAGTTGTTAGGAGGCGGCTATTCGGGTGACGCCGCCGTGGGGCCACCGAAACTACAGGTCAAAATACTAAAGACACGCAAGATAGCCACCACCACAGCGTTAAATTCTCTTTAGAGTTGACGGACACGTGGCGCTTGCTTCTTCCATCTTTCCTCTAAATATTTTAAAAACTTTAAAATCTCCATTTATTTATATCTTCCGAACCATCCAATAATTCATTTTTGTACAAACTTGTTTGTCTACATTCATTTATCTCCTTTCGATTTTATGTTCATAATTACTTAATGGCACAGTGGCTCTTTTTTATTCTCAAATTATGTTTGTAGAATCTTCTCACTGCTTTCTATGTACTTTCATAAACATAATATTATTTAGTGGAGATAAAATAAATGTTCAGACATTGTCCATATATTTTATTAGAATGTAAATATATACCATGTTTTTTTTTATTATAAGATCTAGTGTATTTTTTAATTTTATGTTATAATAGTGAATGTTTTGTTTGTATAAGAAGAAATGAGAAACTTGTAAAAATGGAATCTTTTTTCTAAGATACGTATATTATATTTTTGTTCAGAACTATTCAAGATAGTACACTGAGCTTGTAATAACTACTGATAAGAGAATATTATTTATACAAGCCACTTGTTTATGAGCAATAAGTTCTTTCACGCGAAAATAATGATAGATTCGTTCGATCGGTTCAATTCAAAGCTTCATTAAATCGGCATGTTTGTATATGTGCTGCCGAAATAAATATTGCTCATTTATTTAAAAGCATCGTTAGCATTCCGAGTGTGAATTTATGTTAATAAACATAATCGTTTAAAAAGAAATACGTAAAGTTTATGGTATCCGTTATTTTTTTGTTCAAATTTCGAGGTTTTTAGTCTAATAAGATGAAGTTTTCCAAATACTTTAAGAACATGATTATCGGGATTTAAAATAATATACGAAAGATATTATTTATAAAATAATTATCATTTTTTTTATAAATTTGATCATTTTTAGATACAATATCTATCGTGTAATGTATATAAAAAAAGAAGAGTTTCTCTCGAGACGCATTTTGAAGAGTGTTAGGTGATAATGCTATATGTTGAATATATCGCCTAAAGGTACATGTAGAGTGTTAGTTAAAGGTAAATACAAATTGTCAACTAAAGATAAAGACAAAGCGTCGTTTAAAGGAGAAATGACAATGGGCAATAAGTTGAAATGCAAATTGATGAAGATTGTGGAATACTAAAAAAAGATAGTTTATTTTACTAGTTCGTCCATAACGGTTAAATATGTAATTAATATAACAAGTGGTTGACATGTCTTATAAGATACACGTATCATCTATCCATGAATATTTAGGGTCTTAAATTACTTCAAAAAGAAATGTAATAATTATGAAAATGGGTTGATTAATTGATTACATATTCTAATAATATACTATTCTCTAAAAAAACAGACTTAATATTTCTAGTTTAAATCTAACAAAGGTTTTTCCTTCACCATATTTAGTGATGTCCGTGAGAATCGCCTTCAGAGAGATCGTTTGATAACCAATAATGAGTGGGTTAGGATTTGGTAAAAGATCGCATGGGCACCATGTTCGGGGATCTCCGATAGTAAAATCAAGTAATGTTATTTTGTCATCTTGTGGGAACATAAATTCAAATTTTTTTAACTTCCGCAGTAGGAAGATCCATAATAGTATCTCCACTTCAAGAAAACAATATTGCATAAGGAGCTATGATTAATGTAAAGATCAATCCATCAGTCCATAATATGAAGATGTAACATATGTTAGATATTTTTAGCAATTACCGACGAGAAATAAAGGTAATGTACCAAATTTTTTATTTCGTGCTTCAGAATTGTAGATGAATAAGATGCGTTTGGAAAAATATAAATCCTCTATTTTAAAAAACCAGTGAGATAAAGAAAGCCATGTTCATTTTAAGATGATGAATAAAACTTTATAGTTGATAAATGATAACATTACTTCAAGAGAAAATGTGTGAATGAAAATATGATTAAAAATGAGTTAATTTATGAAAAGAAGGTTGTTTTAGAGGAACACGAGGATGATATTAAGATAGTATAATCTTATAATGAAACACTGTCAAAGGAAAAACATGACACGAGAAAATTTAAAATGGTTGGTGAAGGTCAGAAAGAAGTTAAAGACAAAAGATAACATTGTATACATTAGAAAAATATTTATTGACTCAAATGATTCTTGAAGGAAAGCTACCGAAAAAGTTTGATCTATACATAATGGAAAAATATAATTGCACTAAAGAGCCTGAATATCACCTTGAAAAGCATTGTAATATCATGTTGGGTTTCAATACATAATATACTTTGCTTTGTCGAGCTTTCTCATAAATTTTAAAGGAAATACTTTATCTCGATTCAACAACTTGTAATCGGATTCCGTTGATACTTTTGAAGATTTATGGAAGTCGTTTAGAAGTGAGTTCATTGGTAACAAGAGAATTAAACATGAATGAGATCATATCATTAAGTTGTTTCAGAAGACCAATGTATCTCTAAGAGATCACGTTCAACGGTTTATTCAGAAGGTGGATATGTTAGAAGATTGTAAAAAGCAAGTGACTTTAGCGGTCTTAAGAGAGATTTATCATTGGAAAGTAATTTGTTGGAAGATTTGATTACGTACCTGATTGATTGTATGCGAGATTTTTTTGACAAGGACAAAGATGCTTATAAAGGTACATAAAACTAAAAGAAGAGTAATTGTACAAGTTAATGCATTAGATAAAAGATTGGATAATTTTGAAAAGAAAATAAATTAAGTTAAGCATATTTTGGGAAGTTTAGTAACCAATCAATCGATCTTATTTTTCTTCTTTTGACAATCATAACAAAATTTTCACACCGTTGGATGGACTAGTTAGTGTGGTTTATGATAGAAGAAAATACATGTTAAAATATCAGGATCTAAGAACGTTATTTGCACTAGTTAGTAAGAGAAAAAATGTATTATTGTGCATATAATAATGACCATGACACTCGACATATGGTTGTTTTTAGTTAAAATATGAAATTTAGAGGTTGATAGGTAATCAAACATTGGTGAAATTTGTAAGAGAAAGACAAACTGGAAAACCGTATGGGAATAATAAAGGAGAAAATTGATAACAACAAAAAAATGACAAAATTTTCACATTGAGAAAATATTATATATGAGACGAGACATTCATCTATTTGAGAAAAGACGGTTACAATTTTTTTTTATGATTCTTGATGTTCTAAGTTCCTATAATGCAATTATGAGGAGACCGTGGTTGGATGGGATGAAGGTAGTAGTATTGTTTTGCCACCAGTGTGTGAAGTACTATGTGCGAGGGAAAATTGGGGCTATTATAGGATAAATCTCATATTTTCTTTGATAATTTAAATTGCATTAAATAATTCTTGGAATGATAAGTCTATTGCAAAATTTAGCGAATTGAAAGAGTATTCGAGCTCGCTAAATTTTTTATCGACACCAAAGAAAAGAGAATATTTGTATTTGTATCTATCGATTTTGAGTGTTGTTGTTAGTGTTGTTCTTGTAAGGGAAGATGGCAGAATTCTAAGAACGATATACTTTGTGAGTATGGTGTTGGTTGATACTGAAACCATATACTTAAACTTAGAGAAATTGGAATTTATTTTAGTTATACATTGACGGAAATTACAACCTTACTTTCAAGCTCATATAATAGTTGTGCGAACATATTTTCCTTTGAAGAATGTGCTTCGGAAAATAATTTTTTCTAGAATATTTACATGGGGTTGATTGAGTTGAGTAAATATAAGAGACGGTTTGAGCCTATAACATTGATAAAATATTGGGTAATGGTTGAATTTATCAATTACTACCACGAGAAAATAGTTTAAATATAAGAGGATGAGCCGGCGAATATCAAGTTAAAGAATCAATAATGGATTGTTCAAACCGACGATACTTCAATTTTATATAGTATTGGCGCTGATATTTTTTTAACAGTTTCATGAGGAAATGAAATCAAACAAATTATTAAATTCTTATTTTTTGCTACCAATAATAAAATAGAGAAGATGGAATGAGGTTAATCCATATTTATGGAGAAATGATCATTCAGTTATTTTTGGATTTTCCAGTTCGTAGTTGGTCATTCTCATGGTAATTTTAAAACAAAACAAGAGAATATGAGACTAGTGAATAATATGGAGAAATGTTTAGAAAATTTATAAATGAACAAGTTCGACGTTTGGAAAATGCATAAGTAGATGTGTTGGCAAAATTTGGTTGTGTAGTATATAATCATTTGATAATAATACAAGAAATACTATTGGTTTTTAAAAATATTTAAAAATGACAGGAGTTTTCTATTAAAGATGAAACTGATTCACACTAGAAATATTTATTTATTTTGAAGGATAAAATTACACCATTGAACAATGCGTAAACTCTAGCTTTGCGATTGCATGCTGTAAAGTATCTTGTCCTTGATATAAATTTATATAAAAAAACATTTACACGACTATAGTTGAAATGAATTGAAAAAGAGAATATTTGTTTGTTTTTAAGGATTTACATGAGAGAGTTTCAATCACGTATTTTCTCTATGCTGATCCGTCAACGTTTTTGGCTGATGAAAAACAGATTGTTCAATATTGTGATTCTTGTCAAATTTTACTAACATGAAATCATATACATAGTGAAATAATAGGATCAAATCCTTATTCATGTCATTTCAATAATGGGGAAATGATTTGGTAAGAATGCTACCAATAGAGATGAGGAGAAAGCATTTTTTAGTTGTAGTCGTTGATTACTTTGCTAAGTGGGTCGAAGAAAAATCGTTGGTGAGAACAATATCTCAATAATTTTGTGAGTTTTTATAATCTAGTATTTTGAGTCGTTTTAGAATTCTGAGGGAATTAATGATGGTTAATAGCATGCAGTTTGATAATGATAGGATGAAAACCTTTTGAAGAAAACACGAGATAGAGAAAATATTTTTATACTCAACATTATCGCATGTAGATGGACAATTAGAGTTTACAAACATAACTTTTTTGCATGGAATAAAAAGAAAACTGGCAAAGGGAAGGTGGCATAATTTTGATAATACATTTTTGTGGGCGTATTGAAAAACTCTTAAAGTGATGACAAATAAAAACTTCATTTACTATGATATATATGGAATGGAAGTCGTTAGTCCAATACAAATTGTAAGGGTAGTCATCGAATTCAATATTATTCATGAGAAGATAATTATAATGAAAATAAGTGAAAATTGATTTGATAAAGAAACGACATGATCAATCTCAGGCTAGATCTAAGAACTATAAGAGTTTAATGCAAAGCCATTACAAAGCAAAGCTTAAGGTGAGGAATTTTCAGGAAGGATATTCGGTATAAGAAATATGTTTCATAAGACGAGAGATAAGTTGAAATTCATCATCGTACATACATTAAGAAGCATTTATCATTTCATTGACATACATTTAAATATTCCATATTATTTTTCATACATGGTATAAATTGAAATTCTACGTCAACAAAAAAGAGACAGTGCAACAAGCCCTAAAAGTGATAGTAAGTTTTACATTACCGTAATTAGTTATTAGTCCTTGAAAAACTATTTTGAATTTGATTAAAGGAGTTGAGAGACTATATGGGTTAGACGATGGTTATACGATTAATAATTCGTAAAATCACGGTTTCTAAGGATTCTAATGATTTATAAACCAACGATTATTAAAGAAAATCTTCAACCTATGGTGTATGTGAAGTGTCTGCAATCAACGGTTACCTACTAATGATAAAAAACCGACATGAGTTAAAAAATTCTAATAAAATTACATCTAATTAGAAAACATGGTTGCAAGCCAAGCCCAGCTAAATAGTTCTAGTGGTTATGCATCCAATTAAAATGAAGATGTTTACAAGTCAACTTTAGATGAAAAATGTAAGAGGCCACGCTATGGATGTAAAGGTCAAGCTGTAAATGCCTTAAGCTGTGATCATGGTTATAAGCCAATCCTAGCTATTAAAGCATAAATAGCCACACACCTCTATCAAAGCAAACATGATTATAAATATATTTGAAAAGAGTAAGATGTCATACTACGTCTCTTATGTTTATAATGATATGCAAAGAGACAGTCTCTGATGTTTAATTAAAAGCAACGTCAATCGATGATTTCCATATGTTCTTCAGACGAGATACATAAAGATAAAAAAATTATATTGTTAACATAAAAGAGTTTACTAAATATATCATCAAAGTGTCGACTAGATAGAGGTTTAAAATAGGAGATAGAAATAAAACATCAACAAAATAAATAAGTGAAGACATCGACAAAAGAGAGAAACATCGGGCATTGGTAAAATAAAAAATGTTTGACATGTGAGATCATAATAAAAGAAATATTTTGACAAGATATAAGTTAAGTGGTTAAAGTAAAATCAAATATATATTATTTATTTATTTATTTATTTATTTATTTTCCATATCTTATGTATATGAGAAACAACATCCAGATTTTTTTATTAAAGATGACAGGAATACAAGTTTGCATGAAGCATAAATTATGAAAAATAAAGAAAAAGATAGCTAAAGATTACTGGTGGGAATGCAAATTGACATGAAGCACGAAGGAAAGAGAACTTTAAGATTAAACTATTTGAATATACTAAGAGATGTTTAGTCCATAAGTTTCAATTGATATTCTCACTCAAATATATATATATATATATATATATATATATATATATATATATATATATATATATATATATATTTACTTTATATCAAGAGTCAATATACACCAATGAGGATATATCGGTAATTTATACCAATATACATACAAATGAGAGTGTATTGGAATTTTGCACTTATATACTTAACATTTACTATAAATACAAAAGAAGATCCTAAAAAAGGCGATCTATATTAATTATTCTAATATTGAGTCGTTTAGTTGCTTTCTCTCTCTAGAAAATCATGGCTACTCTATAAAAATAAACTATATTCTCTTTTCTTTAGATCTAAAACAGTTTTGACATGTTTGATAAAGATTTTAAACCTCATAAATCAACATATACAGAAGTTTATTTTGAGAAACATTAATAAAAATCCAACTTTTTATGTATTTTGTTTATTGGATGATGGTGCAATCCCATGTATAACAGTTTCTACTGGGTTTTGACTATCGTTATTATTGATTGAGAATTTAGAGGACGTTTTGTTAGTTATGTGTATGGTATTTTGAAGGGAAAGTTGTTTAGTTTCCAACGCGTCAATACATTTGTCATCATGAATAGATTGGCAGTCACCGCTAGATGATGAATATGATGAGCATATTTCTGATGCATTAGTATCTGCTGATTTAGTTCCATCTTCCCATTGCCACTTTATTGGTCATTTTGAGAGTCTGACGGTTTATTGTCACAATTTGATTCTTTTGCTAGTGACATACTACTTAATGGATAAAGGTACTTGATCACATATTTCTTTTATTCATCCATCTTATTTAACTAATCTAATTAATAATATAAGGGAAAAAATACATGATTGTATGAAGAGTGTTGGACGGTGGTTGAGAAAGTATCATCTTTAGTTATATAATTTAGAGAGAGAAGTTGTTAGAGATAGAAGCACCATACAGTAGGAATGTAAAAAAGCTTAAAGTAACATTTTACTTAGTTTATATAATATATGTGGGCACGACTATTCTGAGATCTCGTTTCTTTATAATTAGACTCCAAAATGTGGATTTTTATTCCAATAACGTAAAAAAGACTATTTTGCCTCTTAAATATAAAACTCAATTTTCAACATAAAAACATATATTTTCACTTTCTTATCCAACCCAACTACTCATAAACACTAACTTTAACCCAAAAGAACCATAAAACGATCCCATATCATGGATTTGAGTGACTAGAATGACGATTTTCTTGCAATATTGATAATTTTGCATCATAGGAGGAGAAGCTTTTGACGGACCATCTCGAAACACAAGTATTGGTAAATTTTGAACTTTTTATTTGGTCAGTAGTCGCACGTATCCCGCGCTAATATGGATGAACCATGAAACCAGAGCGTGCAATTGTGGATAAAATTATAGTAGTTGTTCTTGCGTGATTTTGCCAAATCACACACCCGAAGTGCATGATTTTGGTCAAATCACACACCTAGAGCGCGTGATTTTGATAAATTATGTGCATAATTTAACTTAATTAGAGTAGTGTAATTACGTGATTTTCTCAAATTGGTTGTGTTGTACGCACGATGTTGACTAACTACATGTACTAATTTGTGCGATTTAAGAAGTTTTGGATATAATTAAGTAGATTTTGATATAATTTTATGTGTTTTGTAGGAACCGGAGCAACTGCCATGTTTGGTGGCCGATTACACACAAATTGTTTCTACCAAAAGTTGTTATACAAACTCCAATTTGGTCTCATGGGTTGATTCTAAATGCACTAAGTTATGATTCATTTTGGTTATGAATAAAGACAGCGACGGTAGCAAATATGAGAAACCCCAATGATGCATTTCAAGTGCGAGAGACAAGATATGTATAAACATAACCCCAAATTGCGGTATTTGAATAAACATCGAGAATTTTCATAAAAAAAATGTGGTTATCCCTTCATGTTAATTGAATATATTTTGTGTCTCAAGAGTTATGGATTTTTTTTTAATTTGACTAATATGTGTATCAAGGTTGTTCATACTTCCCAGTGGCTTTCGACAACCTTCCCATGAAAGTTAATTTGTGATATTTGTAAGTTTTTATTTCCGGTACTTACAATAAAAAATTTACTATCAGTGAAAGTCGAAACAAGTATGGTTATTACGAAGGCTATAAATGAAGATTTATTTCAATTGTTCAGTGTTACGAAGCATACCATACAAGATGGTAAGACAAAGTTATGTTCTTGATATTGGAAATAGTTATAACTATTAACAAGGTCACGAATTAATAACTAGTTCGACTAGATTAGTTTTATAGATCTAATCATGTGTAACGACCAACAAAGGAAGAAGGGCGCATCACTGAATCCTAGCGGACCGTGAACTAGGTTCACGATGATCGTCATGTGTAGAATAATTTTCCGATCCGGAAGGAGTCGGCTCTCTCCCACGATGATGCATGTTAACAATACAAAAACATATTACTATGTACCAAAACATATCCAAAACAATTCAACAAAACACTCTAATATGTATTACATGAAGGACATAAGAAATGGTACATAATAATTAGGTTACTTAGAGGTTAAAGATGCATAATTGAATAAAACAATAGCAATCGCACGCACTATGTGCCCAATTTTCTCTAAAATCGTACACACAGTGTGCACAATTTGACGCAAAAAAATGTGTAAAATCGTGAACTCCGGACCCCATGATTAGCCAGATTCGTAAACCCAGAGCATGTGAATCTGACTAATCATGACACCCAGAGTTTGCAAACTTGAACGAATCATCAACTATCTCTCAAGTTTTGAATTTAGGAAAATTTAACCCAAATAATACAAATAGCATATCAAAACGAATATATATAAACCTGGCTTAACATATACAACTAACTACAATTCGAAACAACAACTACAAATATATATATAGAAAAATCTAACTAAACCTTAGACTTTAAAAATAACTAAAACTATCTATGTAAATTCAAAAAATATTACATGAGCATGTAGAGAAAACATACCTTGACGTGAATGTAAACTTGGATCTGAAAAATGTGAGGTGTTTTAAAATCAAAATTTGAAAGAGTTTAGGGATTGAAGATAGAAAATAGGTGAAATATGTAAATATGAGGTATTTATATTAACGACATTATTGTAAATACTGAGATCTTATTATAAGTAAAAGATGTCTTATTATAACGGGATCTCGTTTTAAAAAATAACGGGTCGCAATTTAACCTACCCCAATATAAGTTATTGAATATGAGTCGATGATTTGAGAAACGATTAATGGTCCATATGCAATATCAAGATTGTTAGAAATAATACGTCAAAAACCGATTGGTGAAAGATAAAATATTAAACATAGTTATTTCATCATTAGAGTTAAAAATTTATGACCGATTGTAATTGAAAATAAAAATTGAAGATATAAATTGACGATATAAGTTGAAAATTAAAGTTCATTATGGTAAAATTAATATGAATTTTAAATGTCTTATTTCAATTATAGTCATTAAACATATAAATGAATCGAAGGACTGATGCGCCTTGATAAAATTATATATATTTGGAACATCATCTTTATTTATTGGAAAAAATAAAGATCAGCGAAAAATAAATATAATTATCGTCTGTAGGTACATATAAATGGTCGGCTAAAGATAAAACAAAATGTTCGTTTAAATGATAATGATCAAACCACTAGATTGATAGTGAATATTGGAAAATTATCCCACAGTATGTACGAGAGATTGACATTATTCTGTAATATTCTTTTGAAATGTTGAATTTATGTTTTTTTAACACGAATGACATGTATTTTTATTTTTTTTATATTTAATTTTTATATTTAAAATATGTTACATTTAAAATTAAAAATTTGAAACATTATTAGATTGACTCGTATAAGAGATATAAAATAAATGGTATAAAAACACAAACTATTTTTCTTTTTTATAAAAGTTTCAAATGTATTAAAAATTAAACTTTCGGGTTGCTAATTTTTTTCAAAATAAAAAAAAAAATCCTACAAACAAATTAGTTACAAATATTATTAAAATAAATTCAAATAAAATGAAACATCAAAATTAGAATTGCTTTTAAAAAAGGTAAAATAGAAAAGCAGTCGTTGTAACTTGTAAATAGCCTAGCCTAGCCCAGCCAAAATATCTGAATTGATATAATATGTGGAAAAGCGGTCCTCTTGTAGAAGTATTTATTTGTATTGTCCTCTCAGCTGGACACTAGAAGATTGACAAGGACAGTTAGTGTTATTTATCCACTATATAGATGTCCTACAACCACCACCATCTATAACTTTTGTCATGTCTTTATTGTGGTATACTGGCATACACTTGATTCGCATGTCACCAATTGTTTTCATATCATTGCATGTTTTATTATTAAATGTGGTTATAAAGTTATATATAAATATATTTTAAAATAAATATTTATATAATATTCAAATGATCGAGATTATTTATTTTATTTTGAAGTTTGTAGAAAAAAGATACAGTATAACTGCTTCTAACCATATTTATAGACAAAATATAGTTAGTTATATTTGATTGTTAAAATTTGATTTTTGTAAAATTTTATCTCAATTTTTTTAAATAAATATATTTTCAACAACTACCATCAAATTTATCAATGATATTATTGAAGATTTATTTATTAATTTTCGCAACCAAATTACATGTTCCGTAATTAAAACATAATTATTTTTTAGTAATCAAATTACAAATAATTCTGTAATTGGAACACAATTATTTTTTCAACACTTATTTTACATCCAAATTAAACGTATTTTCACAATTAAAAAAAAAATCAACAAAAAAATCCATATATTTTCGTAACTACAAAAAAGTTAGTTGTTTTAAACTCAATTAACCCTTATTTTCACAAAATAAGTTGTCTTTTCTTTCACACAATCAGATTTATTTATCGACCAACGTCCATTTATGCAACTATTATGTTCTTATTTTCCTAACACATTTGTACGTATTCGCAACTTGAACGCAATTATTTTTTAGCAACCAAATTGCACGTAATTCAATAACTGAAACATAATTATTTTTAGCAACCAAATCACACGTAATTCTGCAACTGGAACAAAAATGTTTAGTCTAAACTTAATTCGCAACAAACTCGAAATTTCGCAACTATTTTTTTAAATAAATAAAAAATACTTTTATGGATCTAGTTTTGTTCAACTAAAAAAACAAAAATAGATATTTGTTTGGACCTATGATTTGAAAGATATGATATTAAAAATAAAAATAAAAAAGAGGAGTATTTTTTATTATCCATAAAACTAATTTATTACTATAAAGTTATCCGTACTTTTTCAAATCTTACATAGTTATTCGTAAAAAAAATACTATTGGATGATTATTAATAGATTATCTTAAATAAATATTTATTTATTTTTATATTAAAAAAATAAATCCAATTGATGGAAAAATGTAAATAATTGTTTTTGTTAATATAAGAAAATGCTATTTAAAATTGGATAAAAAAATACTTTCTAAAACAATATATAAAATATAAATTTTTTTTGATTTAGAGACAAAATATATTTAAAAACTTAAATTAAATAAATTGTAATGATAAAATAATAATTTTAATACAATATAAACAACATTAACAAGTTCGGGCTATTATTTAGTGTTACTTCTCCAATTTAGAAAAACTCAATAGCAGAATAAAAAAAATTATTCTGCAAAAGTTGTTAGTTTTAATCCACCAAAATAATATATATAATTGGTAAAGAGTACGTAACGTTATTGCTTTTTTAATTCATTTCGTATTAATTTTTTAATTCTTTTCAATTTCAATTAATTATCATTTTATTTATTAAAGATGAATCGAATACAAATGAGAGTTTGAAGTTGTAGAAAGATTTGAGAGACTGAAATGTACTTACAATTATAGATTATATATTTTTTTGAATAAATAAGAACACAATCCTATCAACTCATTAAAGAATATTACACAATTAGCTTTCTGACAACCATATACATTTGGGCATCAATGATGCTGCTCACCCTCAACCATATTTGAGGGAGAACTAATATCTTGACTGCTACTTGATTTATGAATAGGAACCAAAGACATTGCTACTAACTATCGACCACCATTGAAAAGCATCTCCACTGCATACTTGATAACTACTGCTTTATAATGACTTTGCAAGAACTTAGTAGAACATTAGAAGACATTGTTATGGATCTGTCCTTAAATAGCATAACCCAGACTCTCTAAAAGACTGATTTCTCCAAGAGGAGTAAGGTGGGTATTGTTAATAAAATCATGCTTCATTTTGCATTTATTGGTCCATCATGCTAGCCAACAACAACTTAATTTTAATTTTGAGATGCATTTATGTAATCAATGTTCGAAGGTACTAAGGAGTAGAGTCATAAGAAAGTATATCAATCAACATTAAATAGTCAGTTTCTATATCAGTAGCCTTAAATCCATTTTGGAATCATATAATTAATCCATAAAGTAACGAGAGTTTGTTTATAATATACTCTACCATAAGCAAGTAATACATCACAAAAATTGTTTCGAATGAGACCAACGCCACTAGATTGACTATTGGGGAAACAAGAACCATCCATATTTAGTTTTAGTATATTTTCAGATGGATAAAACCATCTAAGAATGCTAAACCACTTAAAAACTTTGCAATGTGCAAGTCACCACTCCAAATTTTTATTTTTAAGATGAATGCATTGTCTAATCTGGATAATATGAATTTGACTTTGTTTAATACAAAATCAGAAGATATGGGAATGTTATCAAATTTAGCTTTATTTCTGTAGTGCCATATAGACAAGCAAGTGATGGCAGGAATACTGTGTCTAATGTGATTAATTTTGGTTTTAGACAAAACCAACATCTTATTAGATTTTGAATAATCATATATTAATTTTAAACATATTAGACAGGTCAGTTCAAACATCCCAAACTATTGGACAATTAACAAAGACCTGATTAAGCTTTTCAATGTTTGGACAAAACTGACACTTAGATGCAAGAGTGAAGTTCCTATTTTGAAAATTATTATCGACTGAAATTCGGCCTTTTATAATTTTCCACAATTTAAAATAAAATTATGGGAGGGTGTAAAATTGTTTCAGATTTTGGAAAATAAAATAGCAATATTACTTTTAGTTCTTATTTTGTTCAAAGTTAACTTAATGTTAAAGTTACCAACAAAATTTAAAGACCAAATAGGCTTATCTATCTGATGAGGGTGTAATGAAATGTTGAGAATGAGATTAATGTCAGATGGAGTGATGCAATGTTTAAGCTTATTTTGGTTCGAAGAATTGTTTTCCCAAAATTCTTTAACCTGATTTATAGGGCATTAGTCCTAATTGGTTGCATTAGATAGATCATAAGAGGTTTATTTTTAAACCACTTATCAATCCAGAACTCAATATTCTCATTACCAAGGTGCCATCTGATATATTGGTCAGTAGTATATTTAATATTGTTCAGACTCTTCTAGGTTGTAGAGCCTTTAGGATTGGTTTCGAGCAGAGGCTATATCAATTTTTTTTTATTCATGTCACAAATTACATAATATATTTATAAATATATATACAAAATAAATAATATATTTAACTATATAACAAAATATATGTTTAAGTGGTGGTTGTCATCAAATATTTCTTTCCAATACACAGAATAAAATTATATTTAGTTAAACATATAAAGTATTTAAATAGTTATAATATGAATAATGAAAACTAATAAAACCAAATATATAATCACGTTGTAAGACGAAGTTTTTTAATAACGAATATTTAAAAATATATTTTTATGACTAGTACAATCCTAATAACATAATTAAAAACAACAAAATAAATATCAAGGGTCTCCCATAGTAAAAGTTATGTTAGATTTTAAAAAAAGATAAATATTATTTTAGTTTGTTAAAACCTTAGTTATGATAGGGAGGTGCCTTCTCTCTCAAGAAAGCGTCAAGAATAGGATTTCTTAGTCTCTAAGAATCAGAATTCTTTCACATTAGTTTTAGAAGCTCAGTTCTTCTGAGTTGTAGGCTTGTAGTTTGCTGATTCTGCCACAAGATTATGGATTTGAAGGATAAAGATGAGTTTCCTCAGTTGAGGGGTATGGCTGCTGTGCCACAAGAAATTGTAACGAACAGAAAGTATGCTGATGTGGTAAAGGCTAAGGTTTCGACTGCAGAGTTTAAACCAATAAGCACTACAACGCTTTCTGATCACAACAAGATTACGTTCACAAGTCAGGCTTTGTCAGATCTTCGAAATCTGTTAAGAACAACTCTTATTGCTAAGTTTAATGATGGTATACCCAAGAGGCAAGCCTTCCAGACGTTTCTTGAATCCTTTAAGTTCAAGGGGCAGTTTACGTACTTTACAATTGATTCTAGGCAAATACAGATAGAATTTACGGCTTTGGAGGATGCTGGTAGAATGTGGGTTTCTCATTTTTGGAAGGTGGACGGCAAACTAATGAGGGTCATTAAATGGTGCCCACAAAGTTCAAGAAACTTTGAGTGCCCACTGGCTCTCTTGTGGGTGCGTTTTGAGAAGTTAGAAGAGTTCATGTACAACTGTGACGTAATTCATGCCCTGGCTTCATCTATTGGTATTGTTCATCATGTTGTTATCCCTGATGTAAACAGGGCAAATTGGAACGCTTGTTTTGCGCTGGTCGAAGTCGATGTTTCTTGTATACTTAAAAGAAAGCTGACTGTGGGGTTTGGTGATAGTAAAGAGTTCTTAATAAGTGTGAGTTACAAAAATGCTCCAAGCTATTGCAAGCAATGCCATCATGTGGGTCATAATGATGTTGAATGCAAAAATAACTCTGTTCAAGAATCCAAGAACGAGAAGGTAACAGATGATGTTATTGAAAGTAACAATGGTTTACAAGAGTCTGTACAAGAAGTGAATGAAATTGCAAAAGAGGCAAATACTACTAAAGCACAAACGTTTACACAGGTATATAGAAGAAGGTTAAAGTCTATTGTTACAAAGAAAGATCACTCTTATGTTTCCTGTCCCTCAACTAGTGTTGCCAGCCCTGTGAAAGATAGTCTGGTGTCCACAAATGAGCCTGATATAATCAGTGCTCTCCAGAATCTTGAGGTGGAGGAGAACTGTCTTGAGGGCTCGCAGCAAAACCTTGAGATGGAAGAACAATCTTCTCCTCGTATCAGAAAGCTTGGAAGTCATAATCCTTCTCCAAGATTAAGTGATGAGCATGATTTTGAAACTGTAATATCAAGGAAAATAAGATCAGCACAGAAGAATAGTAGCTCAAGAAGCCTGAAAATAAACTCTCTTAAGAAAAGAGACAAGGTACCAAAAAGCTATGCATCAGATAATGATTAATCTCATTAGCTGGAATGCACGAGGGATACACAATAACCCTACAATAGCTAGGCTTAAGTACATTATTAATAAAGAGAATGTGAAATTAGTGACTATTCAGGAACCTATGGCAAGGGTTGATAAAGTGGAAATGGTGGCAAGGAGGATTGGCCTTGAGAACTACGTTGTTAATATATCTAACAAAATATGGATATTCTGGTCTAATGATGTTGGGGTTGATGTTATTGAAGATCAGGAACAGTTTTTACATGTTAACATCAATTATGCTTCTTTTAAAGGTTGTTTCACTTCTGTATATGCAAGTAACTTAAGAGCTCAGAGAAGACTGCTTTGGGAGTTTCTTAGTAACATTACCTGTAATGAGAATTGGTTGCTCGCTGGGGATTTTAATACTACTAGATGCCCTGATGACCAGCTCCACTGTGTGAATTATGATGGGGCAAGTGCAGAGGAATTCAATGACTTCATAAGGAATTGTGACTTAGAGGTGCCTGCTCATTGTGGCTCACGTTATACATGGAGCAACAACACAAAATGGAAAAGATTAGATTGGGTATTGACTAATCAATATATGCTTAACATCTTAAGCATACAGGTTTGTCACATGGTCAGAACTTGTTCTAACCATGCTCCTTTATTAATCTCTATTACTAATGTCACAAACATGTTGTCTAATCATAGGAAGGGTTCATTTAAATTTATAAATGCATGGTCAAACCATCCTGACTTCATGTCTTGTGTGAGTCAAAACTGGTACAAGCCATGTAATGGTGAGGACAGTACCATCTTTTGGTACAAATTGAAAAGACTGAAAAAACATTTGAAAAACTGGAATCTTGAAACTTTTGGTAACATTTTTAATAGAGTTAAAGAAGCTATCACTGATGTAGAAAATTGTGAGTTGCTTCATCAAACAATGAAGGATGAGGTTTCAAAAGCCAATCTGTCTAAAGCCAATAACATACTCATCCTTGCTTTGAAGGATGAGGAATGCTATTGGAAACAGAAGTGTTTTAACTCATGGTTATGTGATAGTGATGGAAATACAAAACTCTATCACAGTTATGTCAAAAAGAAAAGAAAGAAAAATCTTATTGTAGGTATAAAAGATAGAGATGTTTGGATTACTAACCAGTGTGACATTGCTTCTTCTGCAGTTGCACATTTCAAAGAGATACTCTCCAATGTTCCTGTTGATGATAGCTCTGTGAATGAAAGTGACACAATATTAAATAATATCCCAAATATTGTTAGGGATTCTGATAATGCTGACATTGTAAAGCCAGCATCCTATGAAGAAATTAGAGCAACCTTAAATGGAATGAAGAAAGATAGTGCTCCAGGAATAGATGGTTATAATACCTTTTTCCTGAAGCACTGTTGGGAAATAATTAAAGAAGATTTATGCAAGTCTATAAATGCATACCTTTCTGGTGCCCCTATCCCTAAAGGGATTTTTGCTACTGGGATTGTCCTGGTCCCCAAAGTAGCAAATCCTATAACCTGGAATAATTTTAGGCCATTAAGTATGTGCTCCATTGTCAATAGACTAATTTCTGCTATTATCAATAGGAGAATCTCCTATATACTTCCTAGAATTATATCTAGAGGGCAGTCTGCCTTTGTAAAAGAAAGGCTTATACATGAGAACATCTTAGTCACTAAAGAGATGCTTCACAATATAGGTAGAAGACCATCAAAAGGCAACATAATTATACAACTGGATATGACAAAGGCGTTTGACAGGTTGTCTCACACCTTTGTCATAAGAACACTGAAGTGTTTTGGGTTCTCTGATGCAATTGTGAATATGATACATAAACTTATTTCAAATGTAATGATATCAGTGTTTCTTAATGGGGCTAGTTCAGGATACTTTCCTCAGAAGGTTGGATTAAGACAGGGAGATCCATTATCTCCCTGCCTATTCATACTTGCTGAGGAAGCCCTACTGAGAGGGCTGTCAAACCTATATGCTTCTAACAACTCTATGCAATTTCATATAAAGAAAGGATATATTTTACCGTGTCTAGCTTTTGCAGATGATGTGGTGATTTTCTCCAACAGCTCTCCTCTGTCAATACAATGCCTAAGTGATCTGCTATCAAAATACCAGAGTGAGTCTGGGCAATTGATAAACATTGAAAAAACAAAAGTCATTACCTCAAAACGTTGTGCTAGGGCTCACACTGCAAGAATAAAAGCAACTATGGGATTCAAGATAGAGGATGCTCCTTTCAACTATCTAGGAATTACAATTGCACCTAACAACAAAGGGAAGCATTACTCTCTTCTCTTAGAAAAGCTATTAAATAAGATAAATGAATGGGACTTAAAGAACCTGTCCTATAGTGGCAGATTGTCACTTATAAGACATGTCCTTTACCCAATCATTTTCTTTTGGATGCAATGTTGTATAATACCAAAGAATGTTTTGTGTAAAATTGAAACATATTTCAATAAATTTTTGTGGAGATCAAAGGTAAATGAAGGTGCAATGCATTGGGCAAGCTGGAAATACCTTTGTAAGCCATTTGAAGAGGGTGGATTGAATGTCAAACTGCTGTCTGACATTCAACTCTCTTTTACTTACAAACTTTGGTTTTGGTTTAGAAAAGGGGGTTCACTATGGTCTGAGCTAATCTCAAAAACATATTGTTTGGAGAGGCATCCTACTAATGCAAAGTGTGGAGTTAATGACTCTATTGTATGGAAAGGATTATGTTCTGTTAGAGAAAGGGCAGACCAGTATATTAAATGGAAAATAGGATGTGGTAAAGTAGATTTTTGGAGAGACTCATGGCATGAGTTGCCTCCAATAATAAATGCTGAAAACTTATGGTATCTTCTAGCTCAAGTAAAAACCTTTTGGTTAAATGGAAGTTGGGATTTAAACTTATTATCCACTCTATCTAGTGAGAGACAGCAACATATACAAAGTGTTGTTATCTCCCCTGATAAGGAGGATAAAATAAACTGGAGTTTATCAAAAGATAAGTGTTTCAGTATCAAGAACACATGGGACAACATAAGAATAAAAAACAGTAGCTCAATTTTCTTTAAAAGGATTTGGCATGCTTTTATACCAAAAAAAATTTCTTTATTAAGCTGGAAGTTACTTAAGAATTTCATCCCTGTTGACAGTTTTCTCTTAAAAAGACACTTCATCATAGTTTCAAAATGCCAGTTCTGCTGCAATTGTGAAGATACTTCTCACCTCTTCATCAATTGCAGTTTCGCTTGGCAATTATGGAACTACTATGGGCTGTTATTTAGAATTTCAGTAAGAAGATTTATGAGTCTAAGGCACATGCTTCTGGTTTGGTTCAAGTCTGCTAAGAGTAAACTACATATTACACATATTGTGCCTCAGTTGATAACATGGACCATTTGGCATAATAGAAATCACTGTAAATTTGGAAAAACTATTGATTGTTTTCAAAATGCTGTTAATAGAATTAACAGATTTATACTAGCCATTGACATGAATCTAAGAGCTAAGCATTGGGTACGTGTTGAAGATGCAGGTCTTACACTAGGAGCTTCATCTATATGCAAGAGAAAGGTGACTTACCGGTGCTGGAATGCTCCTGCTCGGGGACGTCTCAAGATAAACTCCGATGGTGGCTGTGACTTCACTGGAGAGGCGACTGGTGGGATACTTGTTCGTGATCACACGGGCCGTTGTATAGAAGGTGCTGGCTTCATCTTTGGGAAGCTTACTCCATTCCAGGCAGAGAGGCGTGCTCTGATGGAGGCACTGTTGCTGTGCTACAGGAGAGGATGGACAAACGTCGACATTGATGTCGATTGTCTGTCCCTGGTGAGCAAGATTTCATCAGGAGAATCGGTCTGTCAAGGAATCGAAATGTGCAAAGGTTTGATGGCTCCGACCATGAAACTCAACCATGTATCCAGAACGGAAAACTCGGCGGCAGACTGGGTTTCAAAGCATGTGTTGAAAATGCGAAGAAATTGGGTTTTTAGTGAAAATCAAGTGCCAAACTCGCTACTTGCGATTTTGACGCTTGAAAGTCTGGGCATTGGATATATTGATCCAGGATAGAGTTAGTACATGGTGGTAATGAGAGAAGAAGAAGGAGAGAAGGTGCTGTGCTAGAAATTAGGGTTTCCCTAATTTGGGATCGATTTCAGTTCATTAGAGTGTTTGAATTCAAACCGGGTAAACTAGTAGCCGGGTAGTCTAGTAATTGGGCTCTGTTTAATCATAATAAGGCCTTATGTTCTTGGGCTCTAATGTATTGGATTTGGTTTTGATATTAAATAAGATTGATTTGCCAGAAAAAAAAAAAAAACCTTAGTTATGATTATTAGAAAAGAAGATTTTTAAGAGATAAAAAAAAAGAAATCCCTTGTCGAAACATCGAGTTATGAACATGTTCAAGGTTGCTAACATTGAGGTCAATATTTGGATTTCCCTGACTGATCGAGGATGGATCATGGATGCTAAGGCTGCCAAATGTGATGGACGTACCTCTATACCTCTTTTACTAAAAGAACCACAAAAACACATGTGTCTTAGGTTCAACTTTAAGTTGATGGCTTTTATATTTGTGATATCTCTACAAAGTCATTGATATGACAACATCAACGAGACTATATAAAATTATGTCATGGATATACACCATCATATTTCATTTTATATGGCTAGTAAAATCTTTGATCACAAGCCTTTGGTATGTTTCCATGCATTCTTCAATCCAAAATGCACAAATCAATAACAATGAAAGGATCAATCATTAATAAATGTAATGATCTCTTGATCTATTTGATGCATCTGAATTTGGTTATACCCTAAATATGCGTCCATAAAAGACACAAACTTATTTTCCAAAGTCAAATCTAGTAACTAATCAATCATTGACACGATGAGTGGGTCTTTTGGATAATATTTATATAGATTAGTAAAGTCCACACACATCCACTATTCCTCATGATTTTTTCAAACAAGAACCGAGTTTTCAGTCCATATAATATAACTAGATTCATGGATATGTCCAACGCTTGATATCCTGTAAACCTTGCTCACAATCTCTTTTGCATTTTCAATAAAGAAAGCCTGCATCTTCTGTTTGATTGGTCAAACATTCTGGTTAATTGATAGCTTTTGGAAAATTATATCAGATGGTATAATTCCAATGTAATACAAAACCAAATAACCTATATCAATTTTATTAAAAAGTTAACATTATTTTAGCTTAGATCATACAGCCCATATAACATAAAAGGTAATACAAAACCAGAATGTTTTGAAACCAAAACGGTATAGACTTACAATTTTTCCATAAAGAACATTTTTGAAAGAATAATTTTCTAAAAACGCAACATCTTTTCTTGTACCATAAAATCGATAAACAAGATCTCATCAACAAGAGAAGATTTATTATAACAATAGAAAGTTACAAACTAGTTGTGGTTAAGTGATATGGAGATTGCTTTCGCTCCAGGTAATAAAGAGAAAGATGGAAAAATATTCTCTATTGCTTTTGTTTCTCTATCTGTTCCTCGTAAGAGTAAATATATAAGAAAATGAATAACTTTACAGTCTCAAATAGTTGTACGATAACTTATAGTAATGCGAATTGATGAGTAATAGTAATATGAACCGATGAGTAATGAGTATTATTATATTTGACCTTGTCCACTAGATGATCATAGAGGTGGACTGTATTAGTATAGTGAATATGGATCTCAAGATATTTAAATTGAAGTTTTATTTATCTGATTCCAGTATGTCTTGAGAGGATGTTGGCTCTTGTAAGTGAGATTTTTGTAAAAGTTATTATAAAGGTTTTCTTAATGTATATTTTTTTATATGAGCATGATTTTATAATGCTTTAGGAAGTTACATATATTGTTGAATTTTTTTTATGGATCTATTTGTGAATATAAGAAAGTTATCAACATATGCAAGACAATGAATGATCATCTTACTACCTGTTTTATAATGTAAGTTATTGTATTCTTCAAATAAAAACTTTAAACCCATGATCAAGTATTTTTCAGTAAAAATAAAAAGGCTATGAGATAAATGATATCCTTGTCTCACACTATTTGTGCACTTGAAATAACTATTAAGAGCTCCATTCACAATGATTGAAAAACCTGCTGAGTTGATTACATTCTGAATCCAGCCTATCTACTTTTTTTAAAACCAAAAGCTTCCAAAATTTGGAGGATGAAATCAAATGATATTCTGTAAAAAAAATTAGACATGTCAATCTTTATCATGAAATGTCCTCCCGTTAACTTTTTTATTTATCTCGTGAGAGTTTAGGGAAATTTGTAGCGAAGCTTTCATTGGTAATTATAGATAATATTATGTTGAAGAGAGTGCATAAACCAATGAGCCTGAAATCTTCGTAGGTTTTATGATAATCTACTTTTGGGATAAGACATATGGTTTCTGCAAAGACTCCTTAGGGACTTGAGAGTTATTTGAAAGAAGAAATTGATTGTAGCACAAAGTTATTGGAGATTACTGGCCAACAGAATTGGTAAAGTTTTATATTGAATCTATCCATCATAGCTACACTATTTCAGTTTAAGCATTTTATAGAGGTATGAATTTCTTCTTCTACATGCGAGGTTGATAACATTGTATTATCATGTTCAGTCACTAGCTTAGGGATAATATCTTAATATTTTCAAACTCCAGTAATTGTGGTTGTGCATTTAAGAGAAGTTTAAAAATGGATCTTAACTAATTTACCGATTGCTGATTGATCTGTGATCCAAATGTCTTCATCCAAAATACAATGGATTCTGTTTTTGTTTCTTCTCATTTTGACATAATTATAAAAATATTTTTAGTTTTGTATATGTTTTTTTAACCAAGTGACAAGACTTTTTTGTTCTTAAAAAATTTAATCTTTACCTAAAAATTATAAATGTGTAGCTTTATTTATAGAGTATTTGAGTTTATCTTCAGATGCTACTTTTATTTCAAGGCAGTGTTCAAGGTATTAGACCTCTTCCTTCAACTTAAGTATAAACTTATGGCATCCAAGCAGTTGCAACACTACTCTCTCAATGATACTACACACAAATTTCCAACAAATATAGATGGACCTAACAACCATCTTAGGTTAATCACATTTGGAATTGTAAGGAGTGAAAAAACAAATATCTAATTACTTGAGAACTGCATTTCTTAAAGCAAGATATCCTTCAACTTAAGTATGACTTCAAATATGTTCCAAAGATGTTCGAGTTCCAGTATTTTAGTTTGTGTTTGTGTCTCTTTACTTTGTTCCAAAAGATATGTAATGGAGAGCCGAACATTTCCTATTTCCAACTGTTTTCTACAACTTTTAGAAAATCTAGATGATGAAATCCTACATTTATAATGTGTTGTTAAAATTATTTGACCATGTGAATCTTGTTTATGTAAAGCCTACATTCATTAACGAGAAATCTTGTAATGTGTTGTTAAAATCATCTATGCTTACTTGGCATAAGGTTGAGCAAGATAATTGTTATTGTGAATTAATGATAACATTGTATTCTTCCATGATGATCCAAGACCATGCTTGTCGTTCTTCTCTTGAGCCTCATAACCTGATGGAATTGTATTGGATCCTTGTCTCTTCTAAGCTGACTGTCAAACGCTAGGCCAACACGATTGTAGCAACATTCGTAAAACGAGCTATCAAGCCTCCATTAAACCCCTTGATATGTGTTGAGCATGGTTTCTAACACTCATGTTATCTTGGGTCTGAATCTATGCTCACCCAATATATCTCTTGTTGAGGATGCTTGTAACCGTTTTCTATGTAGACGAATCTACCCAAAATCAATCTAGTGCTATGCACCTTTACCTAGCCTTAATCCACCAATCCCCCACTATTTCAACCCTACTCAACCCATAATTCCGTCCTCTAAGAATTCCTATTCAAAGACCCATTAGATCCACGATCATCAACACCTCAACCATTTTCTCCATTTTAAATTGCAAACCTCCATTAGCCCCCTTCTAAGCATTGATATTGTAGCGGTTACGTTTTTTCCTCAGTTATTTCTTGCTCAAAATTACTGAGAGTACCCGCTCTATATTGTGCTTCTATCACACTGCTTACTCCTAACATGATTTATAGTAATTCTCTTGTCTGCTCGTTAGCTCTTCATTCGGTTCACGTGTAGGCTAATGATGTCGTCCAAAACTTACGATCCACTAACCCAATCCAAACCTCCTAAAATTATGCAAGTATTTTAGATTCCCATTTTGACAATCGATCATTCATAACGGTGGAAAAAGTTCATTCTTTGCATGTTGAAGATGAATTCCTTGTACTCCCACCTAAAGATATCAACGGTGATAATATAGAATGGGCCAAGTGCCTATCATGATATTGTTTTGGTAAGAAACTAACCTCTTGTCATGTTGAAAGCCATAACTGCTTGAATTTGGGGCGTGCATGGGTTTCAAGAGTGCAAAGACACGGACCTTGGTCAATTTTACTTCAAGTTTTCCACCACTGATAACACTACCATGATACTTGAGCTGGTGTCTTGGTTTTTTAGTAGCAACTCTGTAGTTCTCAAGCAATGAGAGCCAATGGCCTCCACTTTTAATGATCCTCTCAAGTCGATTCCTTTGTGGGTTAAATTCCATGGGCTACCTCATGAGCTATGGTCTGAAAGAGGTTTTAGTAAACACGATAGCTACTTAGACACTCCCATATATGTTGGTACATATATCACTAACCGTGTCCGCCTAAACTTCACTATAGTTTGCATTATAATGAACGTCAATACTGAATTCCTGAGTGTCTTATAGATGAAACGTATGAGAAAGCTCACCAACCTCTGTATCGAATACCAAGGGCTCCTGCCTATCTGTAGTAAATGATTCTTGTTTGGTCATATTATCTTTAATTATGCCACATCCACTGACTTGTCTCACTCGAACAAAACCCATCTTTACCCTTCATCGATCAAGAAATAATCTTATGATCAACGAAAGTGTGTATCATGGGTATGATTTTTCTATTGATAGTGACCTCACCTATCTAAAATATAGCTTCATGGTTTAAAGTATTGAAGATGATATATATTACATTCACTTTTCCAGGGTCGAGATCGAGAAAAAACAAATTGATAACACTACTTAATGATTATCGCTGATCCTGCCAGCTTCTGACCAGAATAATGCGGAATGTCTAATCGTGATTATCACCGTTGAGGAAAAATTTAGATTGTCGGGAATCTATATGTGTTTGATTCTATGCTAATTATATATCCTCGCAAATTATAGATTGTTCAGTTTGTTATAACTCTTAGAAATCTCATTTATCATTGTTTGTTGTTTACGGTTTTAACGAAATCACATTCCTATTTGGCATGCTATCAACACTATATTTTCTCGTCACCAAGGGAACTCTTGGGTTACGTTTCACTATTTTAATGCAATACATAAACCTGATGATTAAACCCGTACCTCGGACCTATGGAACTTGTCTATAAATGATTTTTAACATTTGATGTTACCAAAGTGAACTAAATGACTTACGTTCTACGTGGTTTTAATTTTCTTGGTGTAATAAGCAAATTGATAACACCATATCCTTTAAAATTCACCGCATCCTAGTCAATATCCAATAAGGCTTTATCTTCTCTATCTCTATATTCCATTATGACTACCCATGCACCTCCGATCACACCCCCATCAACAAACTACTTTGTAACTCTACATATTTCATAAAAATACTTATAGGTGTTTCAAATTTTGGAAATCCCGCCCCGAATAGGATTTTATAATCCTCAACAGTTGCTCTCTCTATCTCTCTGCTAGCGGCCCAATTATGTACATTGTCACCACTAGGTCGAGTCAGCTCCAAAACCCCATTTCTTACCTCAACAAAATGGAATTCAGTAACATCTATGACAGTGTGACCAATGCTCGAAATATCCTTACCCAAGCCCAACATGCCTTGGGCATTAGTCCTAATGACCATCCCTCCTTGATGAAGTGATTTCTACCTCAAAAGACTACATATTCTTTACAAGAACTAAAGAGTCATTCTTGAAGAAAAAATCTCGTGAAATTTGACTTAAACTTGGAAACCATAACATGGATTTTTTAAACAATAACATCTAGATCCGTATTGTCAGGATTAAGATCGTCCAACATGAAAACCTTCGACAGTGTTCAGTGACATCCTCTATTGGATATTCTCTTTATTATGAAATTCTCCAATCACATGATTGGCTAGATTATCCAATGAATTTGTACCACCTCGTATTCGATCAACACCAATGGTAATTCATTTGGCTCATTCCTTGGGAAATGAGAGCTTAGACAAGAGGACCCCTTATCTCCATTTTTCTTCAACATCATCATGAAAGTTCCTAGAAGTATTATTAAGTAGAGAAGTCACCACCCTCGCTTTGGCTTCTATTAGAAACGTTAGAAGCTTAAAATCATTAACGTTTGCTTCAAAGACGACTTAATATTTTTTCGTTGTGCTAATACCAACTCTATCAATGTTGTTAAGAAAGATCTTGAGGAATTTGCCTTCCTTTTGGGGCTCCACCTCAATCGCTCTAAAAGTCATATATATCTCGATGGCATCTCTGACCAAATTTGTCCCTTTACAGTTACTATTACTGGTTTTGAGGAGGGTACCCTCCACGTATGATACCTTAGTATCCATCTTATTACCTCTCGTTTGTCCTATGACTATTATATTACCTACTATTATATGACCATCTTATCATCTCTGATACTATGGTAGGTTTTATTTTATTAAAGTGATTATATTTCCAAGCCAGGTCTACTGGTCATCTATGTTTATCCTTCATGTTCGTGTCCTTAAAGAGTTAATGCAACTCTTTTCTCGTTTCTTATGTTCTAGCCCTGATATGAAAATCTCTGGCTCATAAGTTGCACGGTCTAAGATAACATTTCCTTAAGAGGAGAGTGGCCTTAGAATTAATGACCTCAAAGTCTAGAATCCGGTAGTCTCTCTTAAATATTTAGGCCCCACCTTGAGTGGTAATTGTATCTCAGTATGGAGTAATTAGGTCATCACTGACAAACTAAAAGAAAATTTCGTTTGGAATCTCCCCACAGACATCTTTCTTAGTTGAGGTTAGAGTCACCACTACCAACCTTTACAAAGCTAACATTGGGGATGACACCTCCAATTCCCTCTAGTTTGACCTTTGGCTCTTCAATAACTCTCTCCTGGACCAATATGATCAAATTATTCTTTGTTATGCTAAATTTCAAAACAACGCCAAATTCTCCAACATAATCCCCAAACATTATTTTATTATCTGGTTAACTATTGTTGGGAAACTTACTGCCAGACACAAGTTAGTCGCGTGAGGTTATAATTCACCTTCAACTCGTGTCTTATGTAATAACTCCCGGGGACGATCAATCACTTATTGATGGATTGTTCTTACTCTCGTCTAGTTTATGAGGATTGCTCCATAAATTTTTCATTCCCGTTCATATCCCCTGATTAGTTCATCTAGCTACACACTACTAGTACTTGGTCCCATTTTTCTACTGGTCTTGGACATATTTGGCGCACCGATTTCTATACGATAGTCTACTATCTTTAGGGAAGGAGGAATTCCAGGATTTTTACCAACATAATATCATTGTGCTCGACATTAACCTATTGTGTTCTCTTGGGACCTTCACTGCAAATTTCAAGACACTAAGATCTCTTGGTCATACTAGACTATGACTAATTTATTTATTTTATTGCTTAGAGGTCTTCTCTTAGATGTTTTTTTGGCTTGAGACTTCACTTTTATTGGCGATTGTAACTCACTACACTGAAATTATTCATAATATTGTGCTTCTTTTTTAATCTTGGTTTGTTTATCTTTGGGGATATACCCCATTGGTTCGTATAACAATAATTTGCTTTTATTTTCCTACAAAATACCTCATATATTTTTGTAAAAAATTAATTTAATTTTGATATAATTATTTTCATACAATTATATTTAAACAATAATTATAATAAAAATATTATTTATGACATTTAAATATATAATTGAATTTCTAAATTATCACAAAATAAGTATAATTTTAAGTTATGATTGAATATTGTTTTTAATAAAAATATTAAATAAATATAAAATATACATCCATACGATTCTACTTGATATACCCAAATGATAGGCCATATATTTTGTATATAAATTTGTCATTCCTACCTACCTTGATAAATCGAAATGGAGACATAATATATATAAAAAAATCCAATAACGTTTAAGTAACTAGATAGGACGCTTATTTAATTTATTTTTGTATTAGTTATAAAAATTGATGGAATCCGAAAGTTAAAATTTAAAATTAGTATTTAATTTTAAAATGAGAAAAGTGCCAGTAAATACCCACTCAAGTAACAAATTATCCGGTAGTATCCAAATTTTGGATAATGTTATCTAGTACCTGGAGTAAAAAATTGGACAAAATTACCCCCGACTATATATACCCATTTTCACTTCAAACCCACTCTTCCCCCTTCCCATCAACCTAAACAAATCCAAACACGTCTAATTTTAGAAACCACCAGAAACTGTTCGACTTCGTGATACTCTCTCTCTCTCTCTCTCTCTCTCTCTCTCTCTCTCTCTCTTTCTCTCTCTCTCTCTCTCTCTCTCTCTCTCAAACCTGAAACCCATACAGCTTCTCACCGTTCGAAATCAGTTGTCGTTCGCACCTTCAACGGAATCACACCGGTCACCGTCTTTTACTCAGTCCAACGAGTAACCACATTATGTTTGACAAAGTTACCGTCAAGTCGTCTCCGACCGGTGAATAGTACAGTGTTTAGAAGTAACCATGTAAGCATTATCGTGGAAAGTGTACTTTTTTTTGAGTATTTGATGACTTCGAACCACTATTTTCTGTTATTTCACGATCGTTGTTGCTTTTTATATCGGAATGAAGTATTTAGTGACGATAGTTGATCAGTTTCTGGGTTTATCATCGAACGCAGGGTAGAAGTTAAGTTGCATGTAATGTTAATACTTTCCTGATAATTGTGATGTATGTTAGATGTGCATTAGGCAGTTGATTGTTGATTTTGGCATTGTTTCGATATTTCCCAGATCCCTGCAACGTGCATGTAAAAAATAGAACAGTTCGCAGCCTTTACGTGTGCGCTGTAGTACAGTTCGCATCTTCATCACCCAGGATGCAAACAGTTTGCAACTTCATATCTGTTTATATTTCATAGCAATTCGCAACTTGATTAAATGTGTATGCCATGCATTTCGCAGCTTGTATTTACAAACAATTTGCAGGCCAGCCCGCGAATCACTTGTAAATATTCTACTGATATATATGCAATTCGCAGCTTGTCATGCGAATCGTGTGACACTCTAACTGATAGATAGGAAGTTCACAGCTTGTGATGCGAGGTGTGTGACACTCCAACTGATTTGTGTTTGTGCAGGAAGTATGACAACAAAACCAAGCTATTACAGATCAGGGTTGCTGAGCCTTCTGAAGCTTCTTAAAGAGAACCGTATTACCCGTGCCCACATTAAAGCTGCAAGAAACACACAATTCTACATGCTTTTGAAAACGGCTTTCGACATCCGTAATGAGGCAGAACTGCCAAAGAAGAAATTCTACTCGATCATTTAGTATCTCATCGAGAGGTTCTCTATTGATCAAGACGGCTTCCATATTGGCTCAAAGTTTGTAAAGCTAACTGAATACGATGTGAAGGTCATATTCAGAATGAAGCATGGCACAGAGAAAATGCAGTTAACGAAAACCGGAGCATTTCACAAAAAATACGAGCCCGACAAGGCGAATCGAGGATCATGAAGAAATACTTCATGGGTAAAACTGACAGGAAAGTAGGACCGACAAATACTAAAACAATAATGAATGCCATTATAAAGGTACCTGTAAAATCGACTTCATATTATAAAGCAGGATGCTGTACTTTACTAACATAGCATGTTGTTGTTGGTTTTATAGGCAGGTATAGAAAAAGCCATAAGCGAAGGGGAGGAGCATGAGTTGGAAGACGTTGCGAGGCTGTTGATACTGTTTATGTGCTCCACCATATTATACTCCGTATCTGGAGATATCCTGGGTTGGAGCACGCTTTATTTTGTTGAAGACCTCAGCAAAATAAAGAATTACGTCTGGCCGGATCAATACTGTACATGCGTCGACAGTCTATCAGGAGTTGCTTAGCAATCGAAAAACCCGATAGAGCCGTCGCCTGCATCGCCCTTCTAATTGTAAGATTGATCTATTGAGTATAAAAATTAGTTATGCAGCCCTTCTTCATGGAGCACACAAAAATCGGCCTCGAGGTAGCCAAACCGACCTTGATACCAAGGTTTCTCAAATGGTTGGGGTTAGAGTGCCAAGCAGAATCCGTGGCGCTGCTTCTAAAAATACCCAACCTGAAAGATGATTAGGTATGAGCTTTATATAGGTATTGAATTGGGGTTGCAAACAATTCGCAGCATATCATGCGTATTTGATTGGTGTTATATTAGAACAATGTATCAAACATTTCGCAGCTTGGGATGCGTTTTTAGTTCGCAGCTTATTGTTTACACACAATTCGAATGCTAACATGCGAATTATTTGCAACTCTAACAAGGATAGAGTTTCACACGATTTGCAACCTATAATGCGAATTGTTTGTAAAAAAACAATTTGCATGTCTACACCCCTCATACTTTCAAACACAACCCGCTCGCATCTATTTACTTACACGTGCCTCTGTTGGTAGGTTTTCAAAGGTCCACTACGTCTTACTGAGGCTGAAAGCGAAGCTTTCGGAGAACCAGTAGATAGTGGAGATGCGGATGAAGAATCTATTTCACCAGAAGAAAGACCAGGGAAAAGGAAGAAAAGCACAGCCCCAAAACCAAGTAGACGAGCATCACAGAAAAAAAAGAAATGAATGAGGTGATATCACCCAGACCCCAACAACCAAGACTCCCCAAGCAAAGGATTCCACCACCACTGATCGGCACATCCAAGCACGAGCCCGATGACGATGGTACAACCCGTATGAGTGAAACAATCGATGATTATGTCCTCAAACGCAGAGCACCTACTCCAAAAACGTCTGCAACTGTTGCTGAATCAAAGCGAATGAAGACATATGCGGACAAGAACAAGTACGAGAGAAAGATAGAAAAACAGGCCAGAGAAGTTAGTATGAAATTGAGCCTTAAATAATCGCTATAATTAGCACTTAATATGTTTATAAAATGTTTGCTATCATTTTTTCAGCTGGAAGAATTAAAACGGAAGATAGCAGAGCTTGAAGTACAATAACTCCACAATGCTATCTCTCAGCGAATTTGCCAGATTGGAAGCCCAGTAGTTGAAAAGGTACCAACACTTCCAGAAAGAGCAGCGTCCACTGAATTGCAGGCATCTGTACCTGATGCTGATTAGCAGGATATTGATGGAGTACTGCCACAAGAGATGGATGACGATGGGAACCATTCACCCATATCGGTACAATATGGAAGGATGCAAGAAGAGTTGTTGGTGTCCACAGATATGGACACAAACTATTTAAAATAGTCAGCGGGGTTTTCTAGTTGAATACATCTTCAAACAATTCATCACATGATACGATGATATCAAACAAATATCCGGACTGTTGTGTAGTCCTGGCCGAACGATTCGCATCGTATATTGCGAACTGTATTTTACTCTACTTGGTTGGTTATTATACAATTCGCAGATCAACATGCGAATTGTTTACGATGTACTAAACAAATATCAGGTCAGCATGCGAATCATTCGCAACTATGATTATAGTATGCTTAACCCTTCCACCTTTTTATTTTGGAATTTGTATAAAACAGGAGACCGACAGACAACAACAACAACAACAGCAGCAACAACAACAAGTTCAACACCAACAACAACAACAATAACAACACCACCAACAAAAAATTTAACACCACCACCACCACCAACAACAACAACAACACCAACAACACCAACAACAGCAACAGAAACAACAACAAGTTCAACAACAACAGCAACAAGAACTACAAGAACAACAAGAACAACAAGAACAACAACAACAACAACAAATATCCTTGGCAAATAGAGAAAGGCGAACACAAGAGATAGCGCCGCAAGAGTCACAACATGTCCATCCTTGTGAGAAGATGGAACTACTCAGCCAGGAAGGACCATCTTTAAAAGACAACACCACATATGGAGATGCACCTCAAAGACCAACAGTGGTGTGCGCAAAGTCAGAATTGCTAAGCCAACGTGAAATTGTAGCACCAGTAACAAATCAACTGCAAGCTCCAGATAACACAGTAGGTTTACCCGATGCTTTTGTTGATGGTATTTACACTCAAGTTTCACAGACATTTTTAAATGAAATTGATAATGTATATATCGATTGTGTAATACAACGATCTTTGGAGAACATGTCGGAGGATGACTTTAACGATTTCTTCCGACATGATCCAGATCCTATGCCGAACAAGTCAACGGAATTGGTTGTCGCTGACCGTGTGGTAAGGGCTATTTATAATGATTTCGCATCCTACCATGAGAATTGCGTGGATCTATTTTAAATTTTACAAACAAATATCGGGGTAGCGTGCGAACTGTTCAGTGGAACTGCCAAAAGATAGGGATGATGATGGGAACCATTCACCCATACGGGTATAATATGGAAGGATACAAGAAGAGTTGTTGATGTCCACAGATATGGACACCACAGAGACACGGACGGAGAAAGAAAGACACGAGTCTCTTTCGAATGACCAACAGCTCGTACTTTACAAGGAAAAGGAGATAGAAGATCATAAGAAAGAAGTGGCAGACCGAGACATCCTAGAAGATGTAAGTGGATCAAAAGTTCACTAATATTCAAAATATCCTATTTATTTGTTGTGATGAAATTGTTTCTATAATAATATTTACTGTTGTATAAATATTCAAACAAAGTCAGTGTATCTATTTAAAACAGTCAGCGGGGTTTTCTAGTTGAATACATCTTCAAACAATGCATCACATGATACGATGATATCAAACAAATATCAGGATTGTTGTGTAGTCCTGGCCGAACGATTCACATCGTATATTGCAAATTGTGTTTTACTCTAATTGGTTGGTTATTTTATAATTCGCAGCTCAGCATGCGAATTGTTTGAGATGGACCAAACAAATATCAGGTCAGCATGCGAATCATTCGCAACTATGATTATAGTATGCTTAACCCGTCCACCTTTTTATTTTGCAATTTGTATGAAGCATGAGACCGACAAACAACAACAACAATAGTAGCAACAACAAGTTCAACACCACCAACAACAACAACAGCACCACCAACAACAAATTCAACATCACCAACAACAACAACACCAATAACAACAACAGCAACAACAACAAGTTCAACAATAACAGCAACAAGAACAACAAGAACAACAACAGCAGCAACAAATATCCTTGGCAAAGAGAGAAACGCTAACACAAGAGATAGCGCCGCAAGAGTTAGAACATGTCCATCCCTGTGAGAAGATGGAACTACTTAGCCAGGAAGGACCATCCTTAGAAGACAACACCACATATGGAGATACACCTCAAAGACCAACGGTGGTGTGCGCAAAGTCAGAATTGCTAAGCCGACGTGAAATTATAGCACCAGTAACAAATCAACTACAAGCTCCAGATAACACAGTAGGTTTACCCAATACTTTTGTTGATGGTATTTACACTCAAGTTTCACAGACATTTTTAAATGAAATTGATAATGTATATATCGATTGTGTAATACAACGGTCTTTGGAGAACATGTCGGAGGATGACTTTAATTATTTCTGCCGAAACGATCCAGATCCTATGCCGAACAAGTCAACAGAATTGGTTGTCGCTTACCGTGTGGTAAGGGTTATTTATAATGATTTCGCATCATACCATGAGAATTGCGTGGATCTATTTTAAATTTTACAAACAAATATCAGGGTAGCGTGCGAACTGTTAAGTGGAACTGCCAAAAGAGAGGGATGATGATGGGAACCATTTACCCATACCGGTACAATCTGGAAGGATGCAAGAAGAGTTGTTTGTTTCCACAGATATGGACACCACAGAGACACAGACGGAGAAAGAAGACACGAGTCTCTTCCGAATGACCAACAACTCGTACTTCACGGGGCAAAGGAGATAGAAGATCATGAAAAAAAAAGTGACAGACCCAGACAGCCTAGAATATGTAAGTGGATCAAAAGTTCACTAATATTCAAAATATCTTATTTATTTGTTGTGATGAAATTGTTTCTATAATAATATTTACTGTTGTATAAATATTCAAACAAAGTCAGTGTATCTATTTAAAACAGTCAGCGGGGTTTTCTAGTTGAATACATCTTCAAACAATGCATCACATGATACGATGATATCAAAAAAATATCAGGACTATTGTGTAGTCCTGGCCGAACGATTCGCATTGTATATTGCGAATTGTGTTTTACTCTAGTTGGTTGGTTATTTTACAATTCGCAGCTCAACATGCGAATTATTTGAGATGGACCAAACAAATATCAGGTCAGCATGCGAATCGTTCGCAACTATGATTATAGTATGTTTAACCCTTCCACCTTTTTATTTTGGAATTTGTATGAAACAGGATACCGACAGACAACGACAACAACAACAGCAACAACAACAAGTTCAACACCAAGAACAACAACAACAACAACACCAACAACAAATTCAACACCACCACCACCAACAACAACAACAACACCAACAACAGCAACAAGTTCAACAACAACAACAAATATCAGGTCAGCATGCGAACCATTCGCAACTATGATTATAGTATGCTTAACCCTTCCACCTTTTTATTTTGGAATTTGTATGTAACATGAGACCGACAAACAACAACAACAATAGTAGCAACAACAACAAGTTCAACACCAACAACAACAACAGCACCACCAACAACAAATTCAACACCACCAACAACAACAATACCAATAACAGCAAGAGCAACAACAACAAGTTCAACAATAACAGGAACAAGAACAACAACAGCAACAACAAAGATCCTTGGCAAAGAGAGAAATGCTAACACAAGAGAGAGCGCCGCAAGAGTCAGAACATGTCCATCCCTGTGAGAAGATAGAACTACTTAGCCAGGAAGGACCATCCTTTAAAGACAACACCACATATGGAGATACACCTCAAAGACCAACGGTGGTGTGTGCAAAGTCAGAATTGCTAAGCCAACGTGAAATTGTAGCACCAGTAACAAATCAACTCCAAGCTCTATATAACATAGTAGGTTTACAATAGGGCTTAGGCTAATAAAAATAAATGGATCCGGTCAACAACACCCTGATAAGGGAGAGTTAAACATAAATAAATCTAGTATTTTTAATGACAAATATGGTGATAATTTGCAGGATAAGTCCCCTCTAGCATTCACTACTGTCATATTTCTTTAATACACATAACATAGAAAAGTTCACCGTCAATGGAGATCCAAACTACCATGTGGAGAATTTTATATGTGAGATACGGAGATACCTTGAGGTGGATAAAAGAGTATAAAATGCAAAGCCTTTGCCTTGAAACTAAAAGGCATAGCTCTGACATGGTTCAACAGTCTACCAACGGGTAGTATCCAAAATTTCAACATATTGCGGGCGACCTCTCGAAATTATTATATTCACTCGAAGAGTATATGTCAGAATATAAGTGCCAAAGCAGATATTGATCCACTATCACGAAGTGACAGATACGTATAAAAATAAATCAAGAAGTCTAGAGCGTTCGAAATAAATTCTATCTTTGACATCTAGTATAAAGAAATTTTTGGTTATAACCCCAATCATAAATCTATTTACGTCATAGCTAAAAGAGACATGTTTTCAAGAATCACTATTTGTTTGAGAAAGAGGTATATCGAAGATTTCAAAATAAAATACCACAGATGACATCCTTTTAGTTGTATTTGGTGTGGATAATAACTGCCTGAGGGTATGCTAGTAATTTCAAGTGGAGTTACAAGGTGGTGAATGGGTGTTTAACGGTGGTGTATGGGAGTTTAACGGTGGTGTATGGAAGTTTAACGGTGGTGTATGGGAGTTTAACGGTGGTGTATGGAAGTTTAACGGTGGTGTATGGAAGTTTAACGGTGGTGTATGGAAGTTTAACGGTGGTGTAGAGAGATGATTAAGCAGCTTGGTAGCAGTTAATTCTCATTACCCATAGTTAATGCTGGTGGTTGGGTATTTATAGTATGATGTCTGGGCCCTTATGGGCTTTCGTGGTATCTGGGAGACTGCAAGGTTGCCGGTCTCCGGTAATGCACCTCATCTTTTGTTTTATCGAAAATGGTAGCCACACTTTCTTTGAGCTCTGCAAACCACTCCGGTTGGACCCATGGCCCTCTTTTGTTTCTGGATTGTTGACTTTGAGCGGGAGCAGCTGGCTGAGACTGGGCTTTTGCCCTACCATGTCCCTGTCCGGTTTCTCTTGCCTTGTTCCCGGACTGGTTTTGATTTGGAGTTGGTGCCACTGGGGTGGACCTCACCTGTCTGTGCACCCTGGTCTTCTTTGTTTCATCAACGTTTATTTGCTTACCAACTTGATTTAGCAACCCTCCCCAGGTCATGGCCTTCTTTCTGGTCACTGAATCAGCCAGATTGCCTGGGTTCAAACCTTGCCTTAGGGATGCTATTGCCACCTGTTCGAAGCAATCAGCCAACCCATTCTTTGTGTTCACAAAACGACTTATGTATTCCTTCAAAGACTCGTTTGGCTCCTGGGCACAATGGATTATTGTGTCTCCATTGCCCTTCAGCTCCTTACTCCCTACAAACTGCCTTCGAAAGGCCACCCAAAACGTATCAAAGTCTTTAACACAACCTTAAGGTAGGCTGTTGTACCATTTCAGAGCACTCCCCGTAAAAGATTGGGAGAATGCCCTACACAGTAGTTTATCATCATCATCAAAGTTCATCATGAATTTCTTGAATTGCTCCAGATGATTGTCCGGATCAGTACTGCCATCGTACTTCTCCATCTTAGTACTGTCAAACCTCTTGGGGAGGTTTCCGGACAGGATTTTAGAAGACAGTGAAGACTGCCTCCAATTCCTTCCACGACTGAACACAGTATCCTCATTGGGAGTTGCAAAGATACCTGGCTCATCGTGGAAAGCAAAGGGATCCATCAGCATCTTATCCGTATATCTCCGGTGGTGAGATGACCCCTTTCCAATATGCCTTTTCATTCTTCCATGGTGATCTCTTTTTCTTGAATATTTCTTAACCTGCTTTTGCTTTTTCTTGGTTCGACCCTCATCACTGCTAGAGGACAAGGATTTTTCATTTCCCTCACTGTCCGAAGAGCTGCCCGAAGATTCTGAACTTGAGTCAGAACTCTCCACAGGCTTGGACCGGTGAGACTTTTTAGAACTAGCATGAGTCTTTTTTGTGCTTACATGAGTTTTGGAAGCCTCATGCTCTCTGGGGTTATCGGTGTGATGAACAACCGATGCCTTGGATTTTTCTTTCACGCCCATCTTGGCCTTTTCAGCCCTCAGAGCTTCTATTTCAAGCTTTAACCTGTCGCGCTCTTGGACAGTATACTCATCGTTTTCTTCCACCACTTCGAGCAAAGCTGGTGGAAGCTCTGGATTGTCCGGATTCATACGGACATAATTTTTAGCAGGTTTTGAATGCTTGATTCGGGCACCTCTCTCCTCCCACTGTGGTCGCCAATTTGGTGTGGATAATAACTGCCTGAGGGCAGGCTAGTAATTTCAAGTGGAGTTACAAGGTGGTGAATGGGTGTTTAACGGTGGTGTATGGGAGTTTAACGGTGGTGTATGGAAGTTTAACGGTGGTGTATGAGAGTTTAACGGTGGTGTATGGAAGTTTAACGGTGGTGTATGGAAGTTTAACGGTGATGTATGGAAGTTTAACGGTGGTGTAGAGAGATGATTAAGCAGCTTGGTAGCAGTTAATTCTCATTACCCATAGTTAATGCTGGTGGTTGGGTATTTATATGATGTCTGGGCCCTTATGGGCTTTCGGGTCATGTTTAATGGACCCGGGTCATGATTAAAGACCCATTAGCTCTAAGCAGGAGAGCAAGTAGCTTAGTCAGGAAGTGTTTAGGTTTTTTTGTACTTTAGTCATAGTTCGAACAGTCTTAAGTTTATAGTGTCCAAAGTAATCTGTCCGGAAGTGATCTGTTCGATTTATGTCTTCGTGGCCTGTCCGGTGTTCGGAGAGACATAGACTGATTTACCCCTCCTGGGAGCATGCTGAATTCAGACTCATCAGTATTGAAACCCTTATCCAATCCAATAAAGTTTTGATGATGATCTTAAAGAAATAGTGAAAACTCCATGGTCATGAGGTACTTCTTAACGTTGAATTGGCAGGGATAGAGGCAAAAAAGTAACAATAGACATGTTAAGATCCAATAACTTTTTATACAAAGATAATGGATTTTAACAAGATTCATAATCATGGATGCACAATTGGTAGGTGAATTAAGCATGAATGTAGTCCTAAAAAAACGAGAATTCAAATAAATGGTATGTTGTCTTTTTATGATAGTAGATGATCCATCATCATATAAAGCAAATACAAGTGTATAAACAATTACCAAATGACCCAACCGTTCTTGATAATATGGACGATCCTCACCCCACCTAAATGATCCTGAAAAATAAATATAACATATCTTAAAAGAAACAGATAAAATTTAAAGACTGGACAAGGATATTGGTACGATTATATAATATAAATTTATAAACCTTTTACGTAATAATCTTGACTTGTTCGCCTAAAATGCTCATGATAATACAACCTCTAAGAGTTAGACACCAGCTGTGAGTGTTATAATCTTGTTACTTCAAAAAACGTAGTATGTATGTGATTAAGAAAAGACGTAGACCGTGTATAAATATTTGGTGAAGAACACAACTTCATTTGATCCTACATCAAAGTGCATATGATACTTGCTTAGAAAACAACCCATCACATTAGAAGAGATATACCAATTCCTTAACTCCTTCACATACTTTGTTAGGGTAGCGACCAAAGTTCCACATCCCACATCGGTAAAACATGGGAAGAATCAATGGTATATAAGTGAGAACATATCTCAACTAGTATGAGGCCTTTTGGTAGTGGACCAAATGCAAAGCCGTGAGGGCCTTCGGGTGCCAAAGCGGACAATATCATACTAGTGTTGAGATCGGTTGTGTTCTTACTTATATACGGAGGCGGAATATGCGGACCGGACCCCCATATTCCTAACATGTGGTATCAGAGCTCCAGGCCCAGACAGTACGCGATGTGGTGGGTGATGTGGGTGAAATTCTCATTAGTTGAACATGATGAATTAGTAGCCATGCTCAAGATCCTTGTTTGGAGTGCCCATGGCTTATCAAGCGGTGTGGCTTGATTTGAGGCTCATCAAGCATTGTGGCTTGATTGGAGAGATCCTCGTTTGGAGTGCCCGTTGCTCATCAAGCAGTGTGGCTTGATTGGAATGTATCAAGACGGTGGTACTTGTTTGGAGTGGCGCTAAGGAACAAGGCAGGATGGTCGAGATCAGATAGATCCGTTGTAAAGGCTCTAGAGATCAGGCAGCCCCAACCTGATTAGAGTGAGCGGATGGATGTCAATTGAGAGGAGGCTAAAGTGGTACTTTGTTCGAGATGAGGATTTGTTAGGGTAGCGACCAAAGTTCCACATCCCACATCGGTAAAACATGGGAAGGATCAATGGTATATAAGTGAGAACATATCTCAACTAGTATGAGGCTTTTTGGAAGTGGACCAAAAGCAAAGCCGTGAGGGCCTTCGGGTGCCAAAGCGGACAATATCATACTAGTGTTGAGATCGGTTGTGTTCTTACTTATATACGGAGGCGGAATATGCGGACCGGACCCGCATATTCCCAACATACTTGAAGGGCTATATATATTTATCTATTCTCTCTACATGGTTGATTTTAGATTCATCAAACTCATCATATATAACTGAGGCATGTTTTTTCCAATAAGTCTCGACATACCCTAAAGCAAGATCCACCTTTTCAGATACTAACATCTCCTCTGGATTTAAAGATATGGTCACTAGAGGAGCTTATTCTGTCTCGGTCGTTTATTTATTCCAGCAACGTATGTTAATGAGCTCGATATCAAATTCATCATCTTCATGATACTTTGTAGTAAATAGAGAAATTAAAATTTTCTTTTGAACCATACTTAGACAAAATTCGAGAAAATGATGATGCTTTTAGTAACAATAAAGACTAACAATGATAAAGTCAAAACGTTTGAGAAGAAAAAGAAAATCAAATTTGGATTTTTGAAATACCTTCAATCGATATAAACAAAATATTTTATAAAAATAGAGGAAACAACCTTTCTAGAGACACATTTAAGTCTCATCTAACCCTTTATTTATTATATATAAAGTTTTAAAACACCACAAGATCAACAGATGATATAGGCCATGATCAACAACCACAATGAAAGAAGATGAACTTTTAGACGCATGGTTGCTGGCAACTTTACTCCACTAGAACGTATGTGCTAATCGCAGGGCACATATGCTATAAGTTATCAAAAAAAAAGTCCATCACCTTCCGGCGTTTCTCTAAATGGTTATTTCACGTAAATTAACTTCGGTCAGGTTTTTTTAAAATAAAAGCTACATCTTTGTCCACATGTATTTTTAACACTACGATGGTCTCACCACTTATTTCATTTTACTACCGTTAAAACTGATTATCATTTGAAACTTATAATATTAAATAATAATAAAAATAGTATTTAGTTAAATAAACAATAAATTTTTATTATTTTATTAGTGAAACCTAACTTAAAATATTATAATATTTGAGTATATTTATAACATTATAAATTAGAATATTCATTATATATTCTATTGATTTGGATAACTCTATATGTCGTCTAATTTGAATCTTATCCGTTCATTACATTTTCTAAACGTGGAGATTAGTTAAAAAGTGGGTGTAGTCTAAGAATAGAAAAAGATGGAAGAAAAAGAAAAGGATATACGATTATAAAAGTTACTAAATGTATACATATTCGTTATTCCAACAACTACTGTCGCATTCGTGAAAGACTTTCAAGTTTCAAGGTGTTGTATAAATGCACGTCATTGACGATCACTTAACAACCATCATAAATAATTAATGCTTAGCTCAGTTTTTAAAATAAAATAAAAATAAAATTTATTTCTAGAAAGATGTCGGTATTAATAAGTGACTATTTTTCAGCAATCACATAACCAAATTCAACTTTCAATATAAATTATTATTTTTAATATTACTTTTTTTTTTGTTCGTTTGGCTGAGAATAATTTGAGTATATTTTGAAATATAATTTTTATTGGGAGTTGATTTTGATAAATACCAAAAATAGACATAGTAGGTACAATTGATACAATTTTAATATTTAAATGGCTCAGCTTTTCTCGATGTAGATATTATTGGTCTATTCTAGTGGTGTCTCTGTTAATATTTTCATCAATTTACTAGTATTCAGATTGAATTTTTATTCTATTCGTTTTTAAATTCTTTTAGATGGTTATTTGAATTTTTCTACCATCAAATCTTTTAACGTAGAATACATCAAACCTCTTTGAGAAGTGGTCGAAACCTTTTTTTTTAAAAACAACTGAGAATTTTTCTAATTATTTCCTTATTTATATTAGTGACTTTTATTAGTTGGTGCGTAATATAATTTGCTCAGATTGATTTAAAAATTGGTTATTGTTTGATAGCTGACACTATGGTTCATAGTAGCGGTCGTTATTAATGGTGTTAAAGATTTTCGAAGAGGTGTTTTCATAATATAAATAAGAAATATATTTTGGATAATGTCTAGAGAGATAGTTAAGCTGCTTGGTTAATAATTGTAGGGAAATAGTTTGATAAAAGTTGTTTAGAGTAAATATTGTCTTAGATTTTCTAAAGCCAAAATTAAGACTTTATATAGACTTTTGGGCCTAGTAAATTTATATCGTCTATGAGCTCATTTGGATAACCCAAGACTAGGGGTGGCAAACAGGTAGATCCACGACCCACCAGACCCATTTAACAATTTTAAACAGGTTGCAGGTATGCAGGTTGCAGGTCTGGCAGGTTACTCCTAATGCAGGTATAACAAGTAAACAGGTCTAACAGGTTGCAGGTCTGGCAGGTTGCAGGTCTAGCAGGTTGCAGGTCTAGCAGGTTGCAGGTCTGGCACGTAAACCCACGCAGATTATCTCCCAGAAGACCCATTTAAGGCACTCCTTATCAAATAATTTATAATATTATTTAAAATTAATTTGAATGTGTTAATTAATTCAAATTTGAATAATTGAGATATGTATAATATAAACTAAATAATTATACTATTTATTGTATTCTAATTTAGATATTATATTATTTAAATCGAAATTCTATAATGACGGTGTATTGTAAACAACATATCTCTAATATGATTTTGATATTGTTCCATTATATTCAGATATTTAAGATATTTTATTTAATATTAGATAGATAGTTAGGTAGTTCTTTAGATCTTTATTTTGTAATGTATAGGTTTAGATGATTTAAATAGTTTATTTTATTTTTGAACTATTTAATATTTAAAGTATAAATTTAAAGTTTTTAAAGAGAATTTTTATTTTTTTAAAGTATAAGAATTTTATTAGTGAGTCATAATACTTACTGAGTTGTTTGAGTCTTTTTGACGAGTTATTGTAATATATATCCAATATTAGGAGTAACAACGGTACAACAACAAATATCAATATATTTGATATTCGAATAAAATATACCGATATTTGGTATTTGAATCAAATTTAAGAAGTGTTACAATTTTAATATTAATCACAAGTTTAAGTATCAAAAATACTTTTGGTTTGTATATTATTATATTTTTTTAAAGTATTAAATATTTATTTATTTTTTGCATTAGCCGCTGTTACTAGCCGTTAGGCTAACACTATTACACTGTCATAATAATGACTTTTGAATAACCGCTGACGTCATTGATAACTTAAAGTATGATTTTGGTTTATAAAATAATTACAACACTTATAATATTTTTATAACCATATAATAATAATAATAAAACTTTAAACAGGTCTAACAGGTTGCAGGTCTGGCAGGATACTGCTAATGCAGGTATAACAGGTAAACAGGTCTAACAGGTTGCAGGTCTGGCAAGTTGCAGGTCTGATGGACCAGGTCTGCAGTTATCCATTTAAATTTTGACAGGTCCCCATTTATTTCTGGCAGGTCCAGACCCATTTGCAACCCTACCCAAGACCATATAACTCGAGTTCCATATTATATTAAATATCCCTAATGTTACACCTTTGGGTAAAATACATGGCTGGTCCTCCATGTTTTCCAGTTGTCTCACGTTAGTCCTCTTCATTTACCTCTGTAATAGACAGGTCTTTAACGTTTTCAAAAACGCAACAAATAAATCATTTTTGTAATAAACAGATCCTTCACGTTTTTAATAAACACGTCCTTCATATTTTCAAAAAATGATATGTTTGTTGCGTTTTTGAAAACGAGGGGTATCTGTTTATCAGAGAGGTAAAGGAATATGACTAACGTGAGACAATTGGCAAACACGAGGGACGTGTCATATTTTTTAGCCTTACATCTTTATTAAATCATCATCATAAAGTAAATTCTGGTTCAATAATTTATCGTTCTGACTTTCCTTTTATAAAGTTTGGTCTTCATCAATAGTTTTTTTTCAAGTAACTTCGTTGGTTAAAGTTATGTGGAACAAACTTTAAGCAACAATTGCGACCTGCTTGTAACATTCCTCCAAACTCATCTTTGTGTGGACAAAGAGCTTGGTATAATGTATTAAACTCCTCCTAACCAGCTGTCTACACTAGATGATGGTATCTTAATTTTCTCTAATTTCTTTGCTCGCTACATTTTATTGTTGAAACACACCCCTGAACATATAAAAAAAATTATGGATCCACGCGGAAGTCGATCGTACCATTTCAACACCATTATTTTAAAGGTTTGAGAGAAATGGAGAAATAATAACTTTTTATCATCATCAAAAATCATCGTAAAAGACTTGTATGGTTCAATTTGTCATCCGGATCCCGGTTTCCATAAAATGTTTTGGGTTTTAAAGTTTCAAAATGCTTCAAAAGATATCCGATTAGAATTTTCTCCGCAAAAAGGAGATTTTCTCTAGTTATGTGCTTGGTTGTACTGATGTCTTCCCTACCATCATAAACTATGGTATACAGACCTTAATCAGTAGGATTCACAAATTGGGTGTTGCAATTATAATCGAAGCTATGGTTTCCCAAACCCCATGCAAGTATGGTTGATGCTGGTTAACTATAGAGGTGGTAAGCATTAATAGGTTAACTATAGGGTGCTAAGCATTGTTACTAGACTTTGTTGAACCTAAATTGTTGCTTGTCGTGGTCCATTCTTCCTTCGATTACCATTTTTTTCTTTAACCTATGATGCGTGTTCTCTTTTAGCTGAAGAGCCACGTCTTTCCTTAGACCATTGCTTTTTTCAAGAATGTTTTCTCCAACAGTATTTTCCTGTGCCTCCTTATTTCATAATAGTCTCACTCTATAGATGTAGAAGATTTGTGTCTCATTTATGTACTTGAGTATGAAGAAACGTATCGATGTCTTATTCTTCGCTCCTTTCTTCAAGAACCGTAAGCTCAGTACTTTTGTTTCAGCTCGTAATGACTAGGAGTTAACATTATCACCCTCAATGATATCCCTCATATTATCATCCTCCCATATTTCTGATTGAACCTTTTTTGATCAGTCTAAAAATTATTCATTCTCATCATTTAACTGTGCGAGACCTTCCAACAATTGGCATCTCTGCTCCTCTAATTGTTTCCGGTGATTCTTTAACCGTCATTGTCCGCCATGCTATTGTTGATATTCAATTCTTTTTATCTTTGATCATTATGGTATATGTTTCAATTGGAAAATTATGTATGTGCTTTGGTATTCATCTATCAAGGATTCAAAATCGAGCTTACTAGCTTTTAGGTTTTGGATGATATTTTTGGGTACCAGTCTAAGCTCCGATTGTGGTCACCGCTGATGACTTCTAGAAATATCCGTGGAGAAAAATGGTCTAAGAATATTTTGTACGTTACATAAATATTTAGAGAGATAAACACATATATTCTAAAGGGATAAGTTTCCAAAATTAGTAATAGAATAATTCTTACTCACCCTTTCGTGAAAAGAACACATTACTTTATAGAGTAATTATGGTGGACCTAAAGGCCACATGGTTGGTCCAATTTTGGATTTCTATCATATTATTTTACTAAGATTTAATATATTTACTCCTTGTTACATTAAATACCCTCAATATTACACATTTATTGGGTATACTTTACAACACATATATTGGATCGAATTTGCCCAATATTCTACTAGTTCGACCCACAATTTTGATAAAAGTTTTCCCTTTTAAGAGTTGATATGAGATAAATATATATTATGAAAATTAAGGCAGTATATGATTAAAAAAAAATACACGAGTTGATACAAAGAAATAAAAAAACATAAAAAAGGTTGAAGTGAACAATATTGGTGAGCTAATTAAAGAGGTCAAATATATAAAAGAGTAAGATGAGGTGAGATAAATCATTGAGGAAGAATAAACAAGTCGAGGAGGTTTAAAAAAAAAACCAAGAAGCTTTTAGTTTAATCTAATAATATTATTTATATTTTTTTATAATGTTATTATATGTAACAAATTATTTCAAAGATTAATGCCAATGTCCATATTTGCACGTGTCATTCATCTATTCATTTGAGTTCTTAAAAAATTATATAAACAAAGTTATAAACCTTTATTTGAGGGTGATTGATTTTGAATAATAAAAGTCTACTTTTTTCTCTTAAACTCTTGAGTTACTTATATTTCTTGAAGTCTTTATAACCTTTGAAATTTTCTTTGACGAGGTTATTTCTTATTATGTTTTAGAATATTCTATAAGAATACTTGGAAAAGCTACAACCTAAACTAACAATGTTAACTCGCTCGAGAGTATAAATGGATATTTCTTATGGGAAATTAGTTCACAGTTCACCATATTTAGTTCCAGATTAATTGTATTCTAACTACTTTATCCAGCTTGTAAAAATTGAAAATCGGGAGGTAATTGTTCGTCCCCAATGGTTAATGTAACATATCCCATTGTTCTCCAAAAAATATATTGTTTTGCTTGTTTGTAAAAATACTGATGTACAAAGTAATTAAATATCTCTAGTAATAAATGTGGGAAATGTGAATTATGTTCTGCCAGCTTGAAGGAATTAAGGCGTACGAGGTAAATCTCATATAACTCATCAGCTGATGAATTTAACATTATTTAATATGTTGAATATGAGTTAAATCCTCAAGTATTTGTTAATTTATATGCTTTAGAATTATAATTGAATGTATTGCGACAAAAATAATATAAATATAATATTTTACAAATGCAAAGAGATGAGAAAAGTAGGATAAGGATGAAATAGTTGTCAAAAGTCTTATAACTGTTAACTATAAAGGTAATTTCTAATGATAATGTTAATCCTGATAGGTTGTAAATGAAGATTCAGGGAAAAATGATGATAATAAAGTGAAGTTAAGTGATGAAAATATGAACATTCTAGTAACGAAAACCTCACAAAGAATTATTATTTTTTTAAAAAGAAAATATGTTAGATATTATTCAAGAAATGTTTAACAGATGAAAATTGGTCTCGTCTAAATTCTAAAAGAGAATTACCTAGAATGATTGACTCATATAGACTGGATAAATATGAGCGAGCTGATGATCGTAAATATCATTTGGAACAAATCAAAATATGTTGTTAGGATTAAATCATAATAACATTTTTCTATGTCGATCTTTTTCTATGACATTTAAAAAATGCTTTGCCCTTGTTTAATAATTTGGTTTCTGAATAAATTTCCAATTTAAAAACTCTGGAGTGCTTTTAGAATCCAGTTTATTGGAAATAAAGCTATTTAAAATGATGGTGATTACCTTATGATTTTATTTTTGAAAATAATTGGGTTATTGAAAAGTGAATAGCTTGGAATGGTGTCAAGAATAAATTATTTTAGCAACATTTGAAAAGATGTATTTTTTTTAGATTGTAAATTGTTAGAAGATTTGATAAACAATCCAATAAGTAATATGGAAGATCTGTTGAGAATGTGATAAATTATTAAATTCTAAGAAGGTGGACGAGATGGAGGTGCACCTTGTAAAACTCAGGAGCATAAAAGTGCAATGGTAGAAAGAAAGCGAGTGAAAGAGGTGAGGAATGTGGAAATTGGAAAAATACAACGAACCCGAGTTAGATTCTCTCGTGATGATAATGTAAATATGAGGTTTACACCACTTACTTAAGAGATAACTAAGATTTATGAAACTATCATAGATAAAGTGAATGATAAGCCTCATGTTTGCTCCACAAAAATGAAAGACAAAATATGTATTTTAACGCTTATCATAATTATCATGATCATATTACATGAGATTCTTTTCAATTAAAAGATGAAATCCAAAGGCTCATTGATAGCATATAGTAAATTGAGTTCGTCTAAAAGATCCAATAAGATGGAAAATAATGATAGATATAATTAAACATTGAAGAATTGAACTAATAAACAAGAGTTAAATACTATTTCATGAAGAAATACTATGTCTAAAGTTTCTAATAAGTATACAAAAATGATATAGAAAATATTTGGAAACTCATTTGGTTAATGAATTTTCTTTACATATAAATGGATGACCTATGATTGTTGATATTTAATGATAATAATTTGAGAGGATTAGTAACTTTCACAAAGATGTTTTGTTAGTTACTATAGAAATTGTTAGAGTAATAACTATGAGAATTATGATTGATACATGGAGTTTATATAATAGCATATACAAAGAAGTTATTGACAAATGGTTGGGATTTATCCATATGAATAACCGAAAGACATTGGTAAGTTTTGTAAGAAGCTCAACTATATGCTTGGGAGAAGTGACGTTAGCTGTGACAATCAATAATTTTTTTATGATAGTTGATACTCCATGGTCGTACAATATAATTTTGGATCGTTTGTGGTTACACAAAATGGAAGCAATTAGTTTATCATACCATAAATGTGTAAATTGTTTTGTGAGAAATCAAGTAAAATTTATTAGAGAGAGCCAACGACTAGCCAAAGATTGTGATTCAATATCTCTTAATCCATAAAATATTCTCTAATAGCAATTACATAATACATTAGATAATCCACATCTAAATGAAAAAGATGAACTTCTAATGGAAATAAGAGCTGAAGAAATGGACGATCTAAGAGATGATATGTAAAAACTAATACCATTGAAAGATATAATTGATTTTTATAAAGAGAAGGGAATGAAAAGGAATATTTAGGGTTATTTTAATTTGGAATTTAAAGGAAAACTTGTAATTATTTAAAGAAAAGTTTGGATATTTTTGTTGAGTGTATTGATGCTGTGATATGTGTTGTCCCTAAAACATATATTGATGATAACTTGTGCAAGTATAATTTGAATATCAAATCATCTCAAACTCAAGTGTTCATTTGTTGTACATGTTGAAAATTATCTAGGATTTTTATTAAATACAAAATATATTTAGGCTAATCTAAAAAAAGTAAAGGAACTTTTGAAGTCTTCACGAGCCGTTGAAAATACATTAACGAGTTTAACAATCAAGTATTTGTGAAGATTGAAAATTTAACTATGAGCATGTTATCCCTGGTGATGGAGCTTTAGGAACAAAATGTGGAAAAGTTGTTTTTTGGCATACTTTTTGTGGTCAAGAAATCAAACATGAAATTTAGTTTGCATTTGAGGAAATATACAAGGTTATTTTACGGGTTGTGAAAGTAACTTGTATATGAAGAGCACCCAAAGTTAGGATAATTTAAGGCTCACAATTGGTTTCAAGTCAAGCTAAAAGATTATTCGATAAAAAAACAAGAAAATCTAGAGTGTTATCTAGAAGCGTTGAAGAAATTAGAAAAATATATTGGAAGAGTTATATTTCATAAAGTATATTATAGGTTGAGTGTTGGTGCATATATTTTGGTTAACTTTGGTTGCTTAGAGAATAATCATAAACTCTCTCAAACGATAGAAAATGATCTGATTCGTTACTCATTCATCTCTTAAACGATATTGTTCATTCAAAAGCTCTAAAAACCAATTAATACAATTACTTCTATAAACTCTCAAACCAAGAATTTTTTTACATTATTCTTCTACAGTATTCGATAGAAATTCGAAATCGAGTTACTTAATAAGGTTTGATTGGCGGTGAAGGACCATTGTTAATTTAAGTTCTTGATATGCTATTTCTTTTTTATTTATTTACAATATTGTTTGATATTTGTTTCCTATACTAATTTTTTCATATTAAAAATCTTTTAAATGACACCAAAACGTGCAAATTCTCCGGCTAATTGTGACCGTGAGGCTAATGTCCAACCTTATCCTCTGGCTAATCCATACCAAAATAATTTTCATCATATGCACGATCTCGTAGATATTGGTCTAGAAACCCCAATCTTCGAAAGACATTCTTCTCATTCGAGTGCTGATATTGCAGCTAGTACTAGTGGTGGTTCGAAGTATACGAAGAAAAAATCTTAGGCATAGGACCACTTTACAAATAATGTTGAAGATAATTCAGTTAAGTGTATTCATTGTGAAAGATCATATAATTATAAGGATAAAAAAACAAATTGCAGCACAAAGGGTATATCGAGACATTTAGCTAAACATAATCCTTTTTATCCTACAATGTATGAAGAATGAGATAGATCCATAGATCATCAAACCTTAATTCTTTTGTTATCAATCAAAATACATATAGGAAAGAAACCATCATATATACTTTTGTTACTTCACAACCGTTCAGTTTTAGAGACAATTTCAGATATGTTAATTAGATGTGTAATGAGTTATATCCAAGTTCCACACGTATCTCAAGTAGCACTATGAGATCATGAATTTTTAAATATCATATAAAACGAAAACAAATCATTCACGATAACTATGTTAGATTTCCCACGGATTGTTTTCTTTGACTAGTGATATAACAATATGTTATGAGTTTGATATAATATGTGTCACTTTGCATTGAATAGATTCTGAATGGATACTCCAAAGAACAATTGTTCATTTTTATTCTATTTACAATCACAATAATGTTGTAATTAAAGCTAGTATGTTAGTGTATGAATGATTTTCAAATTAAAACATAAAATTATGTCTATTTTATTCGATAATACATCTACGAACGAGAGATGTATTGAGTATCTTAAAAATGATTACAACTTTGTATTTTTAAAAATATTTCACACTAATTGTTTATGTTATATTACTTCTATTAGTTTTAAAAGATGAAATAAGTATGATACTATTATGCGCGACGTCTGGTCCTAAAAAATAATAAAAATAAATTATTAAGGCTAGTGGAAAAACATATAAACAATTAGTTTTAGATGTCAAAACTATATGAAACTCTACATATTATCTTCTTTCACATGATTATACGTATGCACATGATGTTATTATGCTTTATAATAGATATAATACCAATGATGTTATTATGCTTCTTATTGATGAAGCTGTAGCTGCTGCTGCGGGATGCGACTATAAAGATTTGAATCAAAATATTAATTTTTGTAGATGAATAATATTTCTAATAAAGTTTGTAATATGATAGTTTAATTTGAAAATATTTGTATAGATCATGGCCCGCAAGAGTATAAACTTTAAAAACCTTAAATAATAAAAAAAATTATCACTCAATCTCATAATGTAACAATTTATCACAATTTTTTTACCACGTTTAAAAACAAACTAACAATAACAAGTTATAGTATAATCAAAGTATAACAATTATGTCCTGAAAGGGGTAGCCGAGTTGGTTGAGTAAAACATGCTTGTGACCAAAAGTCATGAGTTTAAATCCCTCTACATACGCTTTCTTAGCTGACCCCAAGTAAGGGAGGGCCAAAATTCTCGTCAAATTCTTGAATTTTATCTCTAACATTACTATCAGAATTTTCAATAAGTTGGCGTAGTCCACTATATATTCATTCATTCAAATGAATAATCTACACTATCATCGTTAGGTTTTGATATAAAGGCAATCAGATTAGGATGAATCATATTATTATTACTCGAGCTACTTGAAGAACCAACACTATTCTTTGGTTTAAATATATATAGATATATATATCTAACAATAAATTTTAGTGTAACTTAATATATTATTTTTAAAAGATATATAAAATAAAATATAACAAAACCGAATTTAATATCTTAAAAAGATATTTTAAAATTTAGATAAAAGTAAATAAAATTTGTTATAAAAAAACATTTTGGAAAAATAGATGAAAATATTAATATATTATTTTTAAAAGATATGTAAAAAAATATAGCAAAATCATGTAATATATAAAAGATATTTCAAAAGATAAATTTATAAAATATATTTTTAGAAATGAATTGAAATAAATTCAATTTTTTATATAAAAAATATTTTTTAAATACTTATAAATAAAATCAAAATTTTATGTAAAAATTATATAAAATTAAAATCAAATTATATTAAACATAATTTATAATATAAATATATAATTTTATTTTAAAAAACAAAAAAATATTTCCATATATATGGTCTTTCAACTAAGTAAATGTATTTTCACTTTCCTAAACCACAAAACAAATTAGAAAAAATATTGATTAACAAGTGTTTTAAGATCAAAATAATAATAAAATTTCAAAAAAAACAAAAAAAATATACAAACCTTGAAAAAATAAATTGGTGAAACTCCTTCGTATCGTGTTCTTCATTTTCCCATTTTCTTTAAGTTCTTTCATCGAAATATTCGTTCCTATGCAACAACTCATTATCTTTTTCTAAATCAAATAAGAGATAAAATATAATTAATTAGAAAGACTAAACGAATATTAAATAAAAAAAATTATGGCAACAAAAAAATTGAGAATACATACAAAATCAATCGAGTTCTAATATTCTAGAGATTAAGATTCTAGAGACTACATCCAACCATTTATAAATATCAACTTAAAATTTTCTTTTAAAATATTCAAGATTTCTAACTTAAATTATTCCTTAAAAATAGCCATAATCCAAGATTTTGTAAATTAAAATTTACACTTTAGACTTTTAATCTAAAAAGTTTCTTAAAAATAGTCAACATACTAGTTTTTAAATTAAAAAAATTCTACCAGACATTAAATTTAAAACATTCATAAAAACAATTATTATCTTAAATTTTTACCTTAATATTATATAAATAGTTATTACCTTAAAAAATTATAAAATATATATTTTAGTTAAAGGGGGCGTAGAATTGTTAGTTTAATATTATTTAATTATTATTACCTTAAAAAAGTTACAAAATATATATATTTTAGTTAAGGGGGCCTAGAATTTTTATTTTAATATAATTTAAATAGTTTATTACCTTAAAAAAATTATAAAACATATATTTTAGGTAAGGGAGGGCCTACGCCCCTGCCCCCAACATAGATCCGCCGACGACTAAAAATACGACAGTAACAACGGTAATTATTGAGATGATCATTCATATTTTTATTTAATTTGAAATATTTATTAATAAATATAATAATTTTATATATTAAAATAGAAAAAATTCACTATAAATATTTGTAACTTTCTGACTCAAGTCACCCGGCAGCGCAGCAGCCATCCGGACCAACAAACACGATCCCGCCCATACCAACACCTATCTCGTTGTCTTCTCTTCTGTTCTTTTTATCTTTTACATTTCCACGGTGGACAGTCTACTGATGCATTGAATCGTATTGACTATGGTAATATTAATCTCTAGATTCATTTGATGACCCTTTTACTTTAGAATCGTTTATATACATAAGAAATCAAAATTCTTTTTTATATCATGCCAAGTTTCAAATCTCGCTTTCGATTTATAAATTCCGCATACTATTAATCGTATGATTTTTTATTATTATATTTTTTTAATATTTTTTGCATATCAGATGTAGTTAAACTATAAAATTGTTAAATAGAACCAATCAATCAACAAATAGTTGACCGTTTTAGTAGTGAAATTTATAATAAAGATTATATAGATGTTAATAAATTTTAATTAATATTAAATAATTTATGATATAACAAAACCTTATTGAAAATGCTCGAATCAATAGTGACCAAGGAAGAATCAACCTCACCATCACCCATGAATTTTTTATTGGTAATGATCGATAAGAAGTTATAACTTTTAAACTTAAATTTAATAATTTCACTGTCAATATTTCTAATAAAATATAGATTTTCTGGAATGATGGTCTTGAGATAAAGGTTATGATTAATCACAGTCAATGTATTCACTAAGATGTCAAGTACAATATTCTTAATGAATCCTTCTCTATTACTGCGGTATATGCAAAGTGTCAGAGAATTAACCGAATTTATCTTTGGAATGATTTTAGAACTATGCTAGAAATGTTAAAACGTGGCTTGTTGTCGGAGACTTTAATACTATTTATTCTCTCATTGACCAATAAGGTTATTCTACATTTTGTAATCAAATATCCGAGGATTTTAACAATATGATTTGTGATTGTTTTCTCGAAGATGTTGGACTTGGAGGGTCTAAATTTTCTTGGATAAACAAATCTAAATGGAAAATGCTTGACAACACTTTGATTAATCAGGCATGGTATGATCAATTCAATGATACTATGATGAATCATATGGCGCGTACATGTTCTGATCATTCTGCTTTAAACATTAAAATCATTAAAGACAGACTCATGCACCACAACAGCTTCAAATTTATTAATACGTGGACTCAAGATAAAGAATTTATGGATTTGGTGAATCATAACTGAAGAATTCTTATGGGAGGTCAATCTATGTTCAAGTTTTGGAATAAGCTAAAAAGACTCAAGCTTATGCTTAAAATCTGGAACAAGAACATTTTCGGCAATATTTTCGACAAAGTTTTGTATACTGAAGAAATGGTTAAAGATTGTGAAGAGAACTTAATGACTGCTAACAATAACGAAAATAAAATCAAGCATGCCAATGCTGCTGCTGATCATCTGCCTGCCCTTACAATGGAAGATGACTATTGGTTTTAGAAATGCTACGCCAGCTGGATGAAACACAGTGATCGTAACACCAAAGTTTACCAAAAAATGTTAACAAAAATAGGAGAAATGGAAGAATATATAGTATTAAAGAAATGACAGTTGGATTACTGAAGAAAATCTGATCAACAAATCTGCAGTTACTTTCAAAACATTATTTCGTCTCACAATTATCATGATACTGTGATTAATACAAATAATTGCATCTATAAAACTATTCCTAATCTTATTGATGATGTAGATAAAAAAAACATATTGGTTGATCCAACTGAAGAGGAAGTCTTTTCAATTATCAAGAACCTTAAAGCCACCAATGTTGCTGGCTTAGATGACTTCAACAAGTGCTTTTATGTTTCTTGTTGGAGCATCATCAAATATGATTTTTGTAATGTTATGACTTCATTCCTCCATGGTCATCAAATTCCTAACGGTGTTATGGCTACCGGGCTTTGTCTCATTCCTATGGCTAATAATCTAGTTCATTGGAAAGATTACGACACTATTAGCATCTGCACTATCATGAACATAATCATGTCAAACATTTTAAATAGTAGACTTTATAATTATCTTCCTAAGTTAATTTCAAAAACTTAAGAAGGATTCGTGAAAGGAAGACTCATACAAGACAACATCCTTCTTGCAAAGGAAATCATTCATGATCTCAGTTGAAAAAAACAAAGCTGGTAACATTATCATTAAGCTCGACATGTCAAAGGAATTCGATAATATCTCCCACAACTTTATCCTTAATGTTCTTAATTGCTTTGGGTTCTCACCTAGTTTCTTAAATCTTATTAGTAGCCTAATCAAACAAGTTTTTGTTTCTATTATTATCAATGGTAATATCACAGCTTCTTCAAGACTAACAAATGAATCAGACAAGGAGATCCCTTGTCCCCCATTCTGTTTATCCTTGCTGAAGAAACATCAAAGGTTTATCTAATTTTTATGAGATTAACAACAATATGAAATTCTCAACTAGAAGTAACATCATCATTTTTAGCCTTGCGTTTGCTAACCACATTCTTATCTTCTCTAATGGTAAGTAAGTTCTATGAATATTATCAGTAATTTCCAGCAGGGGTATCAAACAACATCTGGACAATCCATCAACAAGGAGAAAAACAAGCTAATTACAACAAACAACGTTACTCAAAACAAGATCAATGCACTAGCCATTCAAACTCAGTTCAGTACTAGTTTCCTACCCAAAACCTATCTGGGCATCATCTTAAATTCTAATAACAGAACAAGTAACTACATCCATTTGCTTGACAAAATCAGAGGTAAAATAATAGACTAGGAAGGTAAATATCTCTTATTTGGTGGTAGAAATACAGTAATAAACTCTGTCTTGCACTCTATTTCTTTGTACTGGTCTTAAAGTTGCTACATTCCAAACTCTATTATTTGCATGATTGAAAAAATGCTTAATAATTTTTTTTTGGAGTTGCTCTCTTGAGTTTAATAAAATTCACTAGTCTAGCTGGGAAACAAAAAACACGACTTTTAGTGAAGGTGACCTTAACTTAATTTTTTTTAAGGATATGCAAACCATTTGTTCTTATAAGATGTGGTATAGGTTCTGGGAAAACAAGTGCTTATGGGCCAGATATATGCACATCATATACTCTAAAGATAAGCATCCTTTGCAAATTAACTTCACCAAGCCTGTTTCTCAGACTTGGAAGAGACTTCCAAGCATCAAAGACTTAGCTGAAAGCTTAATTATTTGGAAGTTGGGCAATGGATCTATAGATTTTTGGTTGGACACCTGGTTTGATTCCTATAATCTAATTAAACTAGACTCCAACATGGACAATAGTTGGTTTTTCAACGATCAAGTGAAAAAATTCTAGGATATTAACCATTAAGATCTGAATAAATTCAATACATTTCCAACTGTCATTAATAAAATCCTTATGGCTAATATTTCTGTTAATCATTATGTTGAAGATATCATTCAATGGAAGGCTTCAAAAGATGGCTTATTTAGTACAAAAGATACTTATCAACAAATCATAACCAATTTCAATAAATCCTCTTTGTTTGAAAATGTATGAAATAACATTACTCCCAAAATATTTCTATTCATTTTTTAGAGAATCTTAACTAACAAATTTCCTATAGACTCTACTCTCCAAGCTAGATACACGATAATAGTATCCAAATGCCAATTATGCTTAAACTATGAAACTCCAAATCATCTTTTTGTATTTTGTGATTATGCGTGGAAAATTTGGAGTCATTTTGCAGAAATTTCAAAGATCAACATCAACATGCACATAACTACTACTCATAGCATTAGATGTTGGTTTTGGAAATCTGCCTCAAAGATCCACATTACCACCATCTTACCTGCAATTATTACCTTGGTTATCTGGTACAACAGGAATAGAGCCAATCACAAAGATGTTTCTCTCTCTTCCAGTTCTGCAATCAACTATATTAAGAAAATCCTAGCCGTCATGGATCATTCTAATTTTTTAAAGCGCAAACACTGGACCAACGTTGAAGAAGTTTGTCTCTATCTGAATTTCTTTAACCATATGAGGAAGCCTCAAATCCCGTCCCTTCTCTACTGGACTCCTCCTCAAACTGGTAGATTTAAGTCAAACTCTGATGCTTGTTGCTTGGCTTTAGGAAAGTCTAGTGGTGGCATTATTGTGAGGGACAACGCTGGAAGCAACGTTCATGGTTTTGGTAATGTTTATGGTTATTTATCTCCTATCAAAGCGGAAGCTAAAAGCTCTTTATGATGAACTCCTTATCTGCAAAATCAACAATCTTTCTAACATTGACATCGAATCTAATTCTGAAATCCTAATAAACATGTTAAATTCAGGGAAGTATCCTCTCTCTATTGACTCTATCTTAACTAATATTAGAGCTTTAATCGCTTCTACCATATTTGTGAAACATATCATTAGAGAGAAAAACCTAGCAGCCGATTGGCTTGCTAGGTGGAGTCTTCGTTGTAAAATGAAAATTGATTAAAAAAAATTTATAGCTCCATCTGCTCTCAAAACCATTATACATCTTGAAAATGAGGGATTAGGTTAGCTCTCTAATTCTATGCTCCCTCTGCCTTCCGTGCTCTCTAATTCACTTGTGAAGTTATCAACATAAACTTTTACAAAATAACCTTATGTATTGTTGTTTCAACTTTCCTTCTTCGGTAATCGACCATAAATAGATTAATCAACCGTTTCTTCTCCATCAATCGAGTTCTTGAACCAGAAGTGTTGTATGAAACCTTCTACTGAAGACTTTAGAAATTTTAAATCCCGCTTTTGATGCTCTTATACTTGGCGCCTATTTTCTATTAGGGTCTTTTTAGGGTTCAGTCCCTTTAAAACTATATTGTTCTACTTAAACGTCTTGGTGAGATTTTATTTGTAATTGTTATCAATCAATTAGAAAAAACAACTAACTTTTATAAGATTTTCTTTATAGGGTTAGTGCATCGGAAATATGTGACGTTGAGGTTTACGTTTAAGGAACTTTCATTCTTATTATTTGCACTAAATGAAACTCAACAAATTGAATAAAAGTTATGTAAAATAAACATAATAATTATTTGCACTATTATTCTCTCTGAATTACATTACATAAAAGAGCTATATTGATATCGATTGAGGTTCACACGCCAAACTTATAATTGAGAGATCACATGCAATACAATAGCATATACATACCAATAATGGAAAGGTTATATAATTTACAGATTATCCAAATAATTACTTGACATGGAAAAAATAACAACTTTGATTTAAAAAAAAATACAATATGTTCATGTCACATCGGAGTAATTCACATTCGTAAATATGATAGAATACAAAATTATTAAACTTCTTTCATGATGCCATTGATTTAGATAAAGTCCAAAGACAACTATCGAATATTTATTAAAATAAAACAGTCCTATAAGGTGCTAGTTGTTCTATATATATATATATATAAACCATTGAGCTAAAAATTAAGTTGCCAATAAATAATGCACTATAAAATTTTCCGACAATTCTTTTAATATACAAACATATATAATTTTAAACGAACTAGTTATTTGTTAATTTTTAAAATTTTATACTTTTAGAAATTTAACTTTTATATATATATATATATATTAAATTTTAAATACGAATAAAATAAAATTCATGAGTGATATTTTGAAAAACGTTTCTATATATTCGCAACGAATTTAGTACTTAATCACATAATTGGAACATAGTTGTTTTTTCGCAACTAAACTACACATAACACCGCGAGTGTTAGACAATTATTTTTTCCAAACTAATTTCATATTCCAATTGCAACATAATACTTGCAAATGGAACACAATTACTTTTTCCAATTTCGCACTCCAATTATACGTATCTTTGTATTTGGAGCACAATCAATTTTTTATATATAAAAAAAATTCAACTAAAAAATACTACTATTTTCGCAACTACAAAAAAGTTGGTTGTTTCATACCCAATTAACATTTATTTTTACAAAACGTTATATTTTGTTTTTTCACACTCTCAGACTTATTTAGCAACCAAATTCCTACTTTGGCAACTATTTCTTCTTATTTTCGCAACACATTTGCACATGATTTCGCAAATAGAACAACTTTTTTTGCGCAACCAAATTATATGTAATTCCATAACTGAAACAGAGTTGTTTTTTCCACAATCAAATTATACGTAATTCCGCAACTAGACCATATTTGTTTTTTTCAAAAGTAAATTTGCACCTTAATTACACATGTTTTTGAACCTGGAACACAATCCATTTTTTTAAAATATCTTTCATGCATATGGTTTGTTCATTTTAAAAAACTATTGACATTTTACTATTTTTCGGAGCTATGATTTTTTTTAGTGAATGAAAAACTTTAATTAATTAGAAAGTGCATACATGATTCTGGGGTATTCGCGCTGTAATACAACAAACGATCAGATAGTACAACAACTAATAGAGAGTCTAAAATAGAGGTGCCCGTAGAGACAGGGTATGACACCAGGAGAAGATAACGTAAGCGTGTATCCTGCAAAATGACTAGGTGGCTGGGTGGAGACTCCAAAGCGCCCAAACCGGAATCCGAGCTCCAGCCCGACAGAGAATACCTGAAACACATAAAAAATATGTTAGAATGAGATTAAATTTGCCAGCTAATCTTGGTACCATGGAATCTAAATTGGAGATCCGACAAGATATGGTAAGATATCGAAGAAGCCAAGACCGGAACAGATCCAAAAATTCTTGAATTCCGCTCTTTCCAAACGTGGTAGATTACCGCATACAACCAAGTTCGCCAAATACAATGATTTCTAGAATTTGACCATCTTGACGCTTCTTCAATCCAAGATTGCCAGCTCGAAAAGGAGTAAGAAAGGCCAAGTTTCCTACTAGTAAAAGCCCAGATACTCTGAGAGAAACTACATTCAAAAGCCCAGATGCCAAGTTTCCTACTAGTAAAAGCCCAAGTTTTCGGAGCTATGATTTGAAAAATACATTTTCAAAAATATTAAGAAAAAACAAACGGTTAAAACTAATTTCGAATTACCAAGAAGTTATCTATAAATACTCATTTATCAGTAAATAGTTATCTCTTTTGTATGAAACCTTTAACATTATTAGTAAATAAATTTGATAGAACATAAAACTTAACAAGCCCAAATTGTAAAAGGTAATCTGAGCTCCATCTATTCACGGTCCGAACATTAAGTTAACAAGATTAAACATAAAGTAAATTAAATAGCAAAAAATTTAACGTGGTTGAGTTCATGAAAAAAATCCTCAATCCACATGCAACATACACAATTTATTAAAGAAAGTTACAAGAAAACTCTTCAAAAACTAAATACTCAACCTCTCATCTTTTTTCACAGAACATTCACAACTTATACAAAAAACTATGGATCTTAGAGTATTTTCAAGTATTAATCTTCTATCTTACTTTTCTTTTTAGGCTCAAGATAAGCCAAAAACTTCATGTCATTATAAATTCTTCAAGTCTTAATATGACGACAAAACTTCAATCTTCTATTTCACTTTATATAGATTTTGGATGCGAAACAACGCACACCTGGATCACATTATCGTTTGACAAAAACAAACCTTGTCAAGCCATGTAAGGAAATGTCTCCTAATACACTCAACACATTGTCGAGTAGTGGATGTACAACTATCCGCTGAAGCACGCCTGTACTATTTGTATATTCTTCATATACGTGCTCCAAATTAATCATCCTAATCAATGATATAGTTCTTCGTTTCAATTCAAAATCTTCTCATACAAATGATTTTTTTTTTTATGAATATAGAAACATACACCTTCAGTCCAACGGGAATCTAACTTGCACTTTCAGTTTCCACATTAAAAAGTATGTTTGTGTTCGACTCTCCTCAACATTTAGTTCCACCATTTGACACCTAATTCCAACTTCTAACTTTCGACATTTAGTCCTAACCTGAATATGTAATTTCGACTTTATATTACCGCTTATAACAATAAGTTACGAGCTTCAACAACAAATTGGACCTTTTGAAACCAAATTAGTCAGTAATGTTGCTAAAGTCAATACATAACCATAATAAATACCAAGTTAGAGCTTCCGGTATTGAATCACATAGCTCGACCGTAATGTTGCTAAAGTCAATTTGAACTTACACTTAACCATAATAAAACCTTTTTAAAATATTTTTACTTCATAAATTACAGGCTTTGTACACAAAATTATGATAAAATATACTTGGGGTAGCATACACAAGAGAACATGAAAGAAAGTGGAAACGAAATAATTGATGGCAAAGTTCAGTAGTAATAAATATAAAAACAAAATTCAAATTCGTAGCTAGAGTTATAGTTTTCAAACATCAAAAGGTATATTGCAATCTAAAAATAGTTTTATATTATTTGAGTCATGGCCAGCTATAGATTTAAAAAATTATTATATATATTTGCAGAAAAAGAATATATAAAAATCTAAATTGACGAGGTCCGTAATGACAGCTCTTACTTAACAACTATTTTCACTATATATACTTAATCTTCCATGCATACTTCATTCATCACCTAAATCCTCCCCTTCTCATCTGCTTTTCTCACCGGAAAAGTGAAACAAACCAAAGGATTTTAAGAAACGTTGGCCACGGATCTGAGCTTTTCCGGTTAAAAATGGTAACTCCGGCTAGGAGTCCGGTATGGCCTGCACTAGTAGCGGCAATTGCCTTACTAGTTGTATCAAGCAATGTAGGTTCTGTTTCGGCTGATGAACCATACTATTATTCTTCTCCCCCACCACCTTACGTTTACAAATCACCACCACCGCCTTCTCCGTCACCTCCACCACCGTACATTTACAAATCACCACCACCACCTTCTCCTTCACCTCCACCACCATATTACTATAAATCACCACCACCACCATCTCCTTCACCTCCACCACCATACTACTACAAGTCACCACCACCACCTTCTCCATCACCTCCACCACCATACTACTACAAATCACCACCACCACCTTCTCCATCACCTCCACCACCATACTACTACAAGTCACCCCCACCACCATCTCCTTCGCCACCACCACCATACTACTATAAATCACCACCACCACCTTCTCCATCACCACCACCACCATACTACTACAAGTCCCCTCCACCTCCATCTCCTTCACCACCCCCACCATATTACTATAAATCCCCACCACCACCTTCTCCATCACCACCACCACCATACTATTATAAGTCACCTCCACCTCCATCTCCTTCCCCACCACCACCGTATTACTACAAATCTCCCCCACCACCATCACCATCACCTCCACCACCTTACTACTACAAATCTCCACCACCACCATCTCCATCACCACCACCTCCTTACTACTACAAATCTCCACCACCCCCATCCCCATCACCACCACCACCTTACTACTACAAATCTCCACCACCACCATCGCCATCTCCTCCACCACCATACTATTATAAATCTCCCCCACCACCATCACCATCGCCACCGCCACCATACTATTACAAATCTCCCCCACCACCATCACCTTCTCCTCCACCACCTTATTATTACAAGTCTCCCCCACCACCATCACCATCGCCACCGCCACCGTACTACTATAAATCTCCCCCACCACCATCACCTTCTCCTCCACCACCTTATTACTACAAGTCTCCACCACCACCATCACCTTCTCCTCCACCCCCGTACTATTACAAATCTCCTCCTCCACCGGCAAAGTCATACTCTCCCCCTTACTACTACTCTTCACCCCCACCTCCTCCAAAGTCTTACTCTCCTCCATACTACTACACTTCTCCACCACCACCAGTTACGGTGTACCCACATCCACACCCACACCACCACCCGTTCATAGTGAAGGTTGTTGGTAAGGTTTATTGTTACAGATGCTATGACTGGAGTTACCCAGAGAAGTCCCATGACAAGAAGCACCTCAAGGGTAAGTTTCTCCGATTAATTTAAGATATATTCAAATGTAATAATACTAACATGCATACAAATAATTGCAAGACACAGACAGCATTATTAGTTATTACTATATGTTCTCAAAAAAGTAACAAATCTCTTTAAAAATACTCATTCGATATCCATATGAACATACACATGTGACGCGGATATTCTTTCCAAAACAACATTTATTGTTATGTAATGTAACACTTTATAAATCACTTTTACCTTTTCACTGTTGGTCGATATAAATCTATTGCATATATTTCTTTGAGTAATTGCTAACACAAGGCTTGCAGGTGCTGTTGTGGAAATAACATGCAAGGTTGGAGAGAAGACGGTGAAAGCTTATGGTAAAACCAAGATCAATGGCAAATTCAGTATCACCGTAGAGGGATTTGAGTACGCCAAATATGGAGCCAAGGCTTGCAAGGCTAAACTCCACGCAGCGCCAAAGGGATCGCCATGTAGCATTCCAACTGCCCTTCACTTGGGCAACAAAGGTGCTGCCCTCAAAGTGAAATCCAAGAACAAGTACGAGGTTGTCCTTTCTGCTAAGCCCTTTGCTTATGCATCAAAGACTCCCTACGGGGAATGTAAGAAGCCTACGCCTAAACCAACACCTGCTCCGTACTACTACAAATCACCTCCCCCACCTTCCCCGGTATATGTCTATAAATCACCACCTCCTCCCGCGCCAAAATACATTTACAAGTCCCCACCTCCACCCACGCCAACTTACGTCTACAAATCACCACCACCGCCGACATACATGTACAAATCTCCACCACCTCCCACCCCAACATACGTCTACAAATCACCACCACCACCAACACCTACTTATGTCTACAAGTCTCCACCACCTCCCACGCCAACATACGTCTACAAATCTCCCCCACCACCAACACCTACTTACGTGTACAAGTCTCCCCCACCACCAACACCTACTTACGTGTATAAGTCACCACCACCACCAACACCAACGTATGTATACAAATCACCGCCTCCACCAACTTACGTGTACAAATCTCCACCACCACCAACTTATTCCCCTAAGCCATACTACTACAAGTCTCCACCACCACCACCAACTTATTCCCCTAAGCCATACTACTACAAATCTCCACCACCACCGCCAACTTATTCCCCTAAGCCATACTACTACAAATCTCCACCACCACCGCCAACTTATTCCCCTAAGCCATACTACTACAAATCTCCACCACCACCGCCAACTTATTCCCCTAAGCCATACTATTACAAATCTCCACCACCCCCATCACCATCTCCCCCACCACCGTATTACTATAAATCACCACCACCTCCATCTCCATCACCACCACCACCGTACTATTACAAATCTCCACCCCCTCCATCTCCCTCACCACCACCACCATACTATTACAAATCCCCACCTCCTCCTTCACCGTCTCCTCCACCACCCTACTACTATAAATCACCACCACCCCCGTCCCCATCACCTCCACCACCATACTACTACAAGTCTCCACCACCACCATCGCCATCTCCTCCACCTCCATACTACTACCAATCTCCACCCCCACCGTCGCCTTCACCACCACCTCCATACTACTACAAGTCCCCTCCACCACCTTCGCCATCACCACCACCACCTTACTACTACAAGTCCCCTCCACCACCTTCGCCATCACCACCACCACCTTACTACTACAAGTCCCCTCCACCACCTTCGCCATCACCTCCATCACCTCCACCACCATACTACTACAAATCTCCTCCACCACCTTCTCCATCACCTCCACCACCATATTACTACAAGTCTCCCCCACCGCCCTCACCCTCACCTCCACCACCATACTACTACAAATCTCCCCCACCGCCTTCACCCTCACCTCCACCACCTTACTACTACAAGTCTCCACCTCCACCATCACCATCTCCTCCACCACCTTACTACTACAAGTCTCCTCCACCACCTTCCCCTTCACCTCCGCCACCATACTACTACAAATCTCCTCCACCACCTTCTCCATCACCTCCACCACCATACTACTACAAGTCGCCTCCGCCACCCTCACCTTCCCCGCCTCCTCCGTACTATTACAAGTCTCCCCCGCCGCCCTCACCCTCACCACCACCACCATACTACTACAAATCCCCTCCTCCACCATCACCATCTCCTCCACCTCCTTACTACTACAAGTCTCCTCCACCACCCTCTCCTTCGCCACCCCCACCATACTACTACAAGTCCCCACCTCCACCATCGCCATCTCCTCCACCACCATATTATTACAAATCTCCTCCACCACCATCACCATCGCCACCACCACCGTACTACTACAAGTCCCCTCCACCTCCATCACCATCCCCACCACCTCCATACTATTACAAGTCTCCACCACCACCATCGCCATCTCCCCCGCCCCCTTACTATTACAAATCCCCACCACCTCCGTCGCCATCTCCCCCACCTCCATACTACTACCACTCACCTCCTCCACCAGTAAAATCTCCTCCACCCCCTGTTTACATTTATGCATCTCCACCTCCTCCAATTCATTACTAGATTTAAGCATCTGTCCTAATCATTCATGTAAGTAAAACTCTCTTTTTTCATAAGTATGGATGATATTATTAGTTTTAGAGTGGTCATATGAATCTAATGTTGACTCTTCCGCGTTAAATTCCAGGTTTTAAGTTTAAGAGTGTAATAAAAGAAGGGTCCGGCATGGAACGAAGTGAACAACAAGCCTCTTCTAATAGATCAGTCAATAATAAAAGTCTCACGGTTGCTCTTAAAAGCCATAATTTATATAATGCCCAACCAATCGCTTCAAATTCTCTCGTGGGCATCTTACATATCTTGATACTACTTGGTGGGTCTGGTACTGGCTTCAAAAGTCTCCTATCTCAAACCAATATTAGAGCTTGAGACTTAATAATTAGCTGAGGGTGTTGCGAAATAAGCCACTGTAGTTTTTCTTCTTCCCATTTAATTATGTTTTTCCGTCAGATAGTATTATCTTGTTTATTATTGTATAGAGAGTGCCATTGCGTAATTGGGCTTCTATTTATTATTGGTTTTTGTTTGTTGGACCTTCAAGTGCGTTGTAATAAGAATATAGCAATAAAAAATTACATTTGTTTGAACATTCTCTCATTCTATTACTTTTTTTTTCACATCAACCGTCTCCACAGTTTTTTCAAGTATGGTTAGTAGTATTCTCACCTTATTCTACTTTTTTTTCTTTGCCTCGTAAACGGATGGTCAGCTCGGAAAAGATATCTACATTAAAACTGGCTAAAAAATTCAGTATTCGATCTTATTACGTAAACTTCATCCCTACTTGCACGGCTAAAATGCTTTTTGGAAGTGTACCAAAAGAAAAAAAGACAAGAAACTCAAAAGCAAAAACTTTGCATATTTGCAGCTGTATCTTAAATGATATTTACACGAGTAATGCACCTCAAAACAGCCAAGGAAATATGCAATTCCTCAGGGCTGAATATGAAATAGATGAGAGAATTCTTGGAATGAAGTTGTGTGAGTGTGTGAAAGAATACTATGACAGACTTCTCAGCATTTCCAATAAGGTGAGATTGCTTGAGTCTGAGTTAAAAGACACTAAGATTGTTGCAAAGATATTAGTCACTGTTCTAGAGAAGTTTACTATTCTAAAGAACACTAAAGACCTGTCAAATATCTCTTTTACAGAGATTTTAAATGATTTACAAGGAAAAGAGTAAAAAAGGTCCATAAAAAAATAAAGAGTGATTGAAGGTGCATTACCAATAAAGCATCAACACAAAAATAGGTATAAAAATAAGAAAAGTTTCAAGTCAACAAGTGAAGGTTCATCTAGAAATTATCAAAAGAGAAAAGAAGGAGATATCAAAAAATCCTACCCACATTTTTTCCATTGTGATAGGAAATGTTATTCACCATACAAGTGTTGGAGGAGACCTGATGCTAAATGGTCCAAATATAGTTAACTCGGACATGAAGTTTTAATATGCAAAATCAAATGTCAGATGTAAAAGATAGATGCAATGGTAGTTGATTAAGAAGAAGAAAATTAGTTGTTTGTAATCACTTGTTTCTTAGTTAGAGATTCAAGTGAGAGTTGGTTGATTGACAACGAATGCACAACACATAGGATGTATGGAAAAGAGATCTTTGAGGAATGAAAAAATAATGAAGTCAAGATAGTAAATATTGGAAAGGGTGAACACTTGGAAGTCAATGGAAAATGTGCCATAAAATTGATCAAAATCTCTTAAGTGTTAGTCAGTTACTCGATAAATGCTATAAGTGTTGGATGTAATTTTTAAATTCAAAGTCATAAGTTGCTGGTATTTTAAAATTTAAATCCAAAGTTAAGAATTAAAATGGATACTTGATTCGTACTATAAGGTCTCGTAATAAAGGGGAGTATACTTTAGAAACTCTTAGCAAGTTTTACAAAGAGGCCGAAATTGAACATTAGTTGATATCACCACACTCTCCTCAATAGAATGGGATCCGTGACAGAAGAAATAGATTCATAATAGAGATAACGAGATGTATGCTTCATATAAACAATCTTCCAAAATATTTTTAGGGAGAAGCAACAAACATTGTTGTGTACTTACTGGTGAGTTTGATTATCTAGGATTGCCATAATGAACAAGAGGAGAAAAGTTTTTAGAGAAAGAAATAGATTCTAGAGAGAGAAAATCAAAGTCCGCAAGTGTTCTAACTCAGAAATCTAATCCCTTTATTAGTTCTGCTTTGACATTTATATAGAGGCGAAAAGACTTAGCTTACAAATGAAAATAGTTACATTAAATGGTAAATTGCACTCTTAGTCCTTGACTAAAATACATATTCTGAATTCCTCTTTTAACTTTACCATCTGTTATATAACATTTTATTATTTACACTTTAGTCCCTATATTTTAATTTTCTTATTAGTAGCCCCCTTAGTTCTCATAGCAGTAAATAAATGAGAACTAATTAACTTTGAGTCTTGTCAAAATAAATGATAACTTCCTTTACCATAATCCGATGCAAATAGATCATTCTGATGCATCAAAATACGTCCACATATAATCATTCCCCAAGTGTAATTCGAAGCAAAACTAGTAAATTTAAATGTCAAGTCTATTTTAAAACAAATCATGCTTCCCTAGGTGCTAGGCTTACACCTAAACTCCTAGTATAACAAATGTTGAACCCATAATCACGCAATCGCTTCAACTTTTGCCTAATCAACACAACCCTTTTCCACTTCTACACACGTGTTTTTTTCCTATAAATTCTTTTGTAACTCACTCTTTATTTTATAAATAAAATTTATTGAGAGAGAAACAAAGTAAACCTCCCAATGTTTTTTCTACCTTCACCGGTTTCTTCAAACTTACTAGCGATTTCCACCGGAAAATTCATATTTTCTAATCATCATTCAATTAGTTTATGAGAAAACGCCCAAGCTCCATAAGATCCAAGGCCATAATTCCCAAAAAACCTAAATCCCCAACACCTGACAACAATTTTATCTTTGGAGCTTACGATTACTTCTGCATCAGTGAAAGAGCATAAGAATATAAAGCTGCTTGGTTGATAAACAACACTCCCATAAGAACATTCACAAATACCATCTATAACGGTAATTTTGATCCCTCTAAAGTTCATGTCTTTTTGCCTTCACCTATTACAAAATAAAGTCAATCTTCAAAAACTTGAACGCCAAGCACACCTTGAATTTCAACACCTCGAATTATCTGTGAAGCAAACAAATCTTCATCAAAACAATGTGAAGCAACCCCATCCTCAACTTATCTCCCACAAGATCATAGAAAAAGAACTTTTATAGCTCTGGGAGACGATGCCAATGCTACATCAAATCCATCTACCAAATTTCCTCCCCCGAGGGAAATTATTGTTGAGACAACCACATCGTCTCAACAAAGTCCCTCGAAGAACCCTCCACAACTGAGAGACGAAGCGTCGGAAGAAGAGGTTGATTCTGATGCTACTCAGTCAAACAATGAAGCTGATACTGATGAGGAAACCTCAAAGGAATCAGAGAATGCCACACAGAAAAATATTTGCAAACCAAGAAAAACGAAAGGTTTGATTACTATATTCATTGGAGAAAGAGAAGCAATTGGTGAAAATCTAAGAACTCTTGATGCAGATTATATCGTTGCTTTGAAAAGTGTTTCATACATATACTACAAAGAGGATCAAACATCATACTTGAAGAATCAATGGGGAATGTGAGATAAAATTACACTTCATCTTCTCAAAAAGAAGAAACATGCATAGATTGCAAAAAAGACGAGCTGGTAGTCTATCCGGAAAGCATCAACCGAGGTCTTTGGTTCACACTAGATCCCATGCTAGTTGACTACTTCGAACTCTTAGATCTGTGCCCAACCCAAGTAACACAAAACCAATTGTTCACACTTTTGTCTGTAATCATTGCTTCCCACTTGTCGAAGATTCCGATGAGCATCAAAGATTTCATGTCTTTGACCAAATTGTCCAAGGGACCAAAGCTTCCATTTTACTATCTTACATTAGACGATGACCTAAAAATCATCGATGAACGTTTGGAAGTGGACAAATTCTGGAAGAAAAAGTTCATTTTCATCTGAGGAGCATGTGAAAACGGTAAAGAAATATCTGAAGCAAATTCATCGAGGTTGAACCTCGTCTGGAGGAGTACCCGTAAGTATTGTAATAATAATATTTTAAATTAAATTTCTTAACTATTGTTACCCTTATTCATTTTCAACTTATGTATTCTTATCAGAAATTCCGAGGCGTTATGCCATTTGTCGGGCAAGAGCTAAAGAGATATTCGTTAAACTTGTCGCTTGTGCTGAGGTTGAATGGAATAGTGCTTTCCACACAACCTTCCAACCCATCAAATCTCCTCAACAACCACTTATTTCCGATCACACATGGAGCCTTTTCTCCCAAAAACTTGATGGAGAAACCCAAACCTCAACAAGCTATTAAAAGGTTGGTCCATCCCGACTGCAAAGTATTTTTACCCATCTTCAACAGATTTGACAACCACCTTCCTCAAAACAAAAAGGCCAGAAAGAAAAAAAAAGCAGCTATCACATCTGATGCTAGCCCTTCAACAGATCCGACGCTAAAAGGTTCGAAGCAAAAAAACCAGAGAAAATAAACTTCCCACCATCAAAGAGGGAATAGAAACAGGTATTTCTCCAAAAAAATAAGAAAACTGTTGCCCTTTCAAAAAAGAAGAATACTACTAGAGCCAGACCCCAGAAGAAATCAAAAAAGAAAATGAATCAGGCTATTGAAGAAATTTTGTCCAATGATAATGAAGTTGTAGCTGCCGATAATCAGCAAGATCGCCAAAAAGATGATGAAACTAATGCTGAGGACGCCACCTTTTAACAAAAGGAAACTGTCATGACATAAGATAATCAAGATGATGATCGCTTTGACCCTGACAGTTTTATCAACTTCGATGAATCACAAGAAATTATTGGAGAAGAAAATCCTATCATTCAAGAGGTTAAAACTCATCTACATAACTTTTGTAAGAGTTCCGCACCCTCTGTCTCCGAAGCATCTCCTGAAATTATTGTTCGTACAGTTCATACAACATCTTTAAATCTCATTTGTCGTCCTAATCCGGTGGTTTTTCCTCTTGTTGCACCAACTCCAGACGTCCTCGCTGCACTTCAACCTTTTTCCAATCTTAATACTGCAGCGAACACACTTACTCACGAAATCAAAGCTTCTCAAAGTTATCTAAAGCAAATGGCTAAATATATGGTTTACTTCAAAGAAACTTACGAAGCTGAGAAATAACTGAGAGATCAGAGGGCTTTTATTTCATGGATTCGAAATGGAAAGTTCTGAGTTAATCAGAGGGCTTTTATTTGTCAAAGGGAATTTACGAGAGCAGCATCGAATCGAGAAATAAAATCTTAACACTTTGCAACATGAAGAGATAGATCAACTCAAAACTAAACATCATGAGGACTTGATTATTGAAAATATTAAATTCGATGAGCTTTAGACTTCTCTTACCAAAAGAGATGTTAAAAAGAAAAACTTGACCAATGAGAGCCGCATTGAAGATCAACTTTAAGAAGGAAAAACAACTTATTGTGACTGTTGCAGAACATGAATGTTCCAAGGATATGTTGGCAGCTATCAATAATGGCAAAGAAGAAAAGGCCATCACACTTCTTTGAGAAATTCAAGCTAGCTATCCTAAGATAAACCTTTGAAGCTGCTGGAATGAAATTCCTGCCGGACGGCGCCCCAGTTGAGCCTTCAATCCTATCCCGAGTTCGTCATCCGAAGAGGAATCTTTTGAAGAGGAATCATTTGAATAATTTTACTATCTTGTGAATTTGTTTTATCTTTTTGTATTTATCATATTAGTACCATACCCACCGAATTATTCTAAATGATTTTTTTTTTCTTATGCTTCATAATTTTCATTAAGTTATTTTTACATTTAACCTTTGCTTATTCGAAGTTAAAACATAATAAAATACTTTGAATAATTATTACAAAGTGTAACTCATCAAATGTTATAGTTCCTTGAATGAACATGGCACATCGAAAATCACAGTGCGCTTATTGAACGTAACACATCAAAAATCACAATGCGTTTATTGAACGTAGAAATTCAAATATCATAATGCATTTATTGAACGTAGCACTTCGAATATGGTTGTTTCTTCGAAAAGTGTATTCAACACTTATGAATATTCTACTCTTGGTCAACCTCAAAGATGATCAGTCTTTGATCAGTTACCAAAATAGTTTAAATAGACACTTATAAACAACCATTGGCTAAAAATGCATTTTATTGATAATTTTGAATATATACATAACGCCTCGTTAAAACCTTCATGGGCCAACAGGTAGAAAAGAGTGCGCTAATCAATCAAAAGAAACAACTTCAAAATACAACATAGCTATTCCCAGTATAACTTCAGATGCTGTATATTCCACGGGTGTTGGAGTATCCTCCCGTGATCGTTACAAAGATGATAAGACCATGGCTTTATTCTTTCAACAACCACACAAGGTGCTTCCCAATTTGGGGCCATTATTCCGATGCTCTTCTCCTTTGTATGTAAAAATACTTTCCTCAACATTTTATCACCTACTTTAAACTCTCTCATTTTTACCCTCGAATTGTACATATTTCTCATAAGAGTTTGATAATTGATTAGATTTAAATGAGCTTAAACTCTTTTCTCATCAATCAGATCTAAAATTTCTTTTTTAGCTTCATCAATAAATTTTTCAGAATATTTGGTTATTCTAAAAGATGACATCGTAGATTCCACAAGGCTAACAAAATCCATTGCATATACTAAAGCAAATGGAGTTTATTTAATAGCCTCCTTAGGAGTCGTTCGTTAAGCCCAAAGTATCTCTTGCAAATAATTATGCCATTTTCCTGCTGCTCATGTTAAATTATTATTAAAACCTTCCAAAATAGTTCTGTTTATCATGTCCACTTATCCATTTACTTGGGGATGAAAACGTGTAGAAAAACATTGTTTGATTCCCTTCGAGGCACTCCAAAGCGACAACAAATGTTGTTCATAATGAATTTAATTACATCCTTAGCTTTTGTATCAGATAATGGCTCTGCCTATGCCCACTTCATAAAATATTCCACTGCAACATTTATCATTTGTTGCCCTCTAGAAGCCATCGGTAAAGGTCCCACTAAATCTATTCCCCATCTATCAAACGGAATGACTTCGGTAATAGACATAAGTGGAACTGATGGCTTATGAATATAATTAGAAAATATTTAACAAGTATCATAGCTCCGAACCAAATTATTGGCATCGTTCATGATCGAAGGCCAATAAAACCATGCAAGCAAAACTCGATGATATAATGATTTAAACCCACAATGTGTTGATCCTTCTCCATTAGGTAAATCTAATAAAACTTCTTGTGATTCCTGTTTATATAAGAATCATAATAATGGCCTACTCAATGTTTTCTTATACAAAACTCCATCCAAAACTATGTATCCAAAAGCCTTACCTCCCAATTGTTCGACAATGCTCCTCGAATCAAAAAAATTAAAATATCAGTTCGCCAATCGCCGTGGACTACATCTGTAATGACAAAACATATAATCACATTGGTCTGACTGAGTTAAAATTGAAGGACTCTCTTGTAGCAAAATCCAAAGATACGTTTTCTTATAAGCGACATTTGCTAACGAATCAGCCACTGTGCTACTTCCTCGACTTATATGTTCCACAAAAATATGATCAAATAAATAATAACATCGATTTTCGAAGCTCTCAAAGATACAAAATTAAGCGATCTTTTTTTGCTTCGGTTTCCAGATACTTGATTTGCTACTAATTGAGAATCTGTCTCTAACCGCACTAAGGTTTCTCCATATATCTTTGCAAGTTCTCAAACCATCCAAAGCAACTTCATATTCAGCTTCATTATTCGAAGCATGAAAATTAAATTTGATGGATTGAAGCATTTTTCTCCAGATGGAGCAACTAACTCAACCCCAGCGCTGCATCCCAAAATACTAGATCCGCCATCAGCTCGAATAACCCACGTCAAATTTAATGGTAAAAAATCTTTACTGTCCTCTATATCCGATCTCCTCGAATTAAATTCAACAAGAAAATCTGCCAACGCTTAAGCTCTAATTACAGTTCGAGGTGTGAAAAAAGTATTATAATCTCCCAACTGCACTGAACACTTGGTCATTCTCCTGAAATATCAGGATGTTGCAAAACATATTTCAAGGGAAATGAAGTTTGAACTTCAATGGTATGGGCTTGAAATTAAAGGCGCGTCTTTCGAGAAACCACCACCAATGCTGATGCTAACTTCTCGAGCTTCAAATATCTCCTTTATGCTGCCACCAAACGTTTACTGATATAGTATACCGGCTTCAGAATTCTTGAATCTTCGTTTATCAAGACAACACTTACTACAAAATCCGATACCGCAATGTATAAAAAGAGTTTTTCTCCACTTCGATGCTTTGATAAAATATCTGGTGATGATAATAAATTCTTGATGCTTGTAAACACCGCTTTAAAATCCGAAGTCCACTAAAATTCCTTTGGCCCTCGCAACACTTGAAAGAAAGGAAAACATGTATAAGAAAATCTAGAGATAAATCTATTAAGTGCTGCTAACCTTCCTGTCAAAACTTGCACTTCTTTGATGGTTCAAGGTGAATTCATTGCTACTACAAATTTCAATTATTCTAGGTCAGCTTCTATCCCTCTTTCACTGATAACATAACCCAAGAACTTCACTGATGTAAACCTCCATGTTTCTTCTGATCTGAGTGGAAATGCTTTATTCATTAATCTCTGATAAGTTCTTCCGGTGTTTTTCAATCCAAAAGACATAACCTTATAGCAATGTAAGCCCCTGTCCATGATAAAGGTAGTATATTCTTCCACCTGGATCTGCTTATATCCCGTAAAAGCATCTATGAAAGTCAATATCTTGTTTTCTGAAGTGGA
>JAUPFV010000005.1:254966391-255158232 GCA_036936605.1 Limnanthes douglasii subsp. nivea | reverse complement strand
TTATAGTAGTGGAGGCGCTGATGTCATACAATGCAATTTTTGGTAGGTCTTGTTATCTAGAATGCATGTGGTGGCTTTGACAGTTCACCAATGTTTGAACTACATAGTAGCGAGTAAGAAGCAGCCCGAAGATGGCTAAATATTATTATCGAACAACTCTAGCCTTGAATCAAAGCAAAGGAATCTAACTGAGAGGTTTGTCTTAAAGTATGAACCTGTCGATGATTCGAGGGACACGCCCGAGTTTTTTGTCCTCGGTGAAAATTTTGAGAACCACATTTTCCTTGGTGGCCAGTGTCTAAAGATTGGAACTATGTTATATCGAGAAGTTAGGGAAAAGTTTTTTTTTGTCAAAATAGTTACATATATTTGTGTGGTGTACTGAGGACGTTACAAAGGTACCCGATGAGGTCATTTGCCATTGAGTAGTTATCTGAAAGAGATAAACTTAAATTTAAATCCAGAGAAGCGCACGTTTGGAGTTCAGGGTGAGAAATTTTGGGCTATATAATCAGTTAAAAGGGGATAGAAGCTGACCCGATGCACCGGAATACTTTGAACACTATGGATCCCTCTTAGTTCATTAAAGAGGTATAAGTATTGACCGGAAGGTTGGCTGCCTTAAATAGATTCATATATATGTATTCAGATAAATGCATTTTTTTTGCAAGTACTGCGATTAGCTAAGTATTTTTATTGAACTCTGGAGTGTATTGAAGCCTTTATCTAAATCAATGAATATTTATATTCTCTAGAGATCTTAACAAAGCCAAGCCCGTGAGAAAATTCATTCATCTACATAGTGGTATCGGATTATGCGATGTGTGTAGTGTTACTTCGAGAGAATGATAATTATCCTACATCGGTTTACTATGTGAGTAAAAGCCTATTGGGTGCATAAATAAAGTATCTGAAGTTTGAAAAACTTTCTCTCTCATTAGTGACCGTTGATCGAAAGATGAGACCTCCTTTCCAAGCATATTCAATTGTAGTTCGAATCTTTTTTTCCTCTAAAAAACACTTTACAAACGCCTAATGTAACCCGGAGAATGACAAATTGGTATGTAGAATTGGGTAATTTTGACTTTAGTTATGAGCCTTGAACAAAAATTAAGGTTGATGAGTCCAAATTCTGTCACCACCTCGGACAGGGTCAGTTCGGACAATGTCCACTTAACCGGACAGGGGCAGTTCGGACACCATCATCCATTGAACTGTTCGAACAGAATTAAAGTACTTAAAACCTAATCACTTTTTGACTAAGCTGCATGTTCCCCTACTTAGAACTAATGGGTCCTTAAACTCGACCCGAGTCCATTAAACACGACCCGAAAGCCCATATAGCCTAAATATAAAGGTATAAATACCAAACCACCAAAATTAAATGAGGGTAAGAAAAATTAAATACAACCAGACAGCTTAATTCTCCCTCTACATTCTACCCAAACATTAAATACTCACAAAACTCCACAGAATTATAAACATAAATTACAAACTTACCCTCCGACGAAAATAAACCACACCAAATTGGCGACCACAGTGGGAGGACGACGGTGCCTGAATATAACATTCAAAACCATCAGAAAATTCAGTCCGAATGAATCCGGACGTACCGGAAGTACCACCAGCTTTGCTCGAAGTGGTGGGGGGAAAATGATGAATATACCGTCGAGGAGCGTGATAGATTGAAGGGCGAAATAGAAGCTCTGAGTGCAGAAAAAGCAAAGATGGGCATAAAAGAGAAATCAAAAGCATCAAGTGCTCATCATACTGACAACCCTAGAGAGCATGAGCCTTCGAAGACCCATGTGAGTATGAAGAAGACTCATGCTAGCTCCAAAAAGTCTCACTGATCCAGGCCAGTGGAGAGCTTTGATTCAGACTCAGAATCTTCCAGTAGCTCCTCAGACGAAGATGAAATAGAAGAATCCTTGTCCTCCAGCAGCGATGAGGGCCAATCTAAAAAGAATCAAAATTCGGTTAAGAAGTATTCAAGAAAAAGGGATATGCATGGAAAGTTAAAAAGGCATATAGGCAAAGGATCATCTCATAACCGGAGACACATAGACCGAATGCTGGTGGATCCCTTTGCCTTCCATGATGATCCAAGTATCTTTGCAACTCCTAACGAGGATACCGTTTTCAGTCGTGGCCGGAATTGGAGACAATCTCCATTTTCTTCCAAGATCCTGTCTCGAAACCTCCCCAAGAGGTTTGATAGCACGAAAATGGAAAAATACGATGGCAGTAAAGACCCGGATAATCACTTGGAACAATTCAAAAAAATTATGATGAACTTCGATGGCGACGATAAGTTTCTTTGTAAAGCATTCTCCCAGTCTTTTATGGGGAGTGCCTTGAAGTGGTATAACAGCCTACCACAGGGGTGCATTAGAAATTTCGATACCTTTTGGGTGGCCTTCTGGAGGCAATTTGTTGGAAGTAAGGAGGTGAAGGGCAATGGAGATACAATTATCCATTGTGCCCAAGAACCGAATGAATCACTAAAGGAATATATAAGTCTCTTTGTAAATACCAAAAATGGGTTGGCTGATTGCTTCGAACAAGTGGCAATAGCTTCTCTGATGCAGGGATTAAACCCTGGAAATTTGGCTGATTCAGTGACCAGAAAAAAAGCCATGACATGGGGAGGTTTACTAAATCAGGTCAGAAATCAAACTAACGTGGATGAAACAAAGAAAACTAGGATGCACAGGCAGGTGAGGTCTGCCCCGGTTTCACCAAACCCCAACCAAAATCAGTTCGAGAACAAGGTAAGGGAGGCCGGGCAGGGTCATAACAGAGCTAAAGCTCAGTCTTAGCCAGCTACGCCTGCCCAGAGTCAACAATCTAGAAATAAGAGAGGGCCTTGGGTTCAACCGGAGTGGTTTGTCGAGCTAAAAGAAAGTGTGGGAACCATTTATGACAAAACAAAGGAAGAAGTACACTATAGAAGGTCGGCTGCACTACAATCTCCTAGGGAGCATCGTAACAATTCCTTTTGTCAGTACCACAATGATACTGGCCATACCACCGACGATTGTATTGATTTAAAGCAAGAAGTCCAAAATTTGATTGAAAGAGGAAATTTGGGAGCATATGTTAAAAGAAGATGAGGGAATATGCCTGATAATGCTCATCGGCCTGGCCCAAACAATGCAAGCACATCCGCTCCGCAGGGAGCTATGGTGATAATTGAGAGATTCGATGTAGAGTCAGAGTACTTGGACCCTGATCAAACTCGAAACAGAGTAGGTGCTATTGAGGAACGTTGTAAAACAACGTCCGGGCTTATTAAATTCTTTGAGTCACTCACAATTTTCGGAGGGGATACCATGACGGCACCCACTACTTCTTCAAGGAAAAGGCACGTTCATACATTAGCTACCCAACTGGAGGGAGACATGACTTCCTATCAATCACAGATTCCATTTCCCATAATTGTGTTTGATGAGGATGACTTGAGGGATATAGTAGGTCCTCATGAAGATGTTGTTGTCATAGGAGCATCCATTGGGGGCAATGAAATAAGACAAATTTTGGTGGATACTGGGAGTTCAGCTAAAATCCTCTTTTTAACTTCCTACAAAAAGATGAAAAATCTTGCGGTAATTCAGCGTTCGAACAGGTCAATTGTGGGTTTCACTGGAAGCTCAGCAGATGTGATCAGGGAGTTCGAAGAGGAAGTTTTTTTGGGCAAGGGCCCTTTTAAGAAGATGGTTAGAATACTGTTTATCGTGGTGGATTGTCCCACTTGTTACAATGCTATTCTAGGGAGGTCTTGGCTCTCTAGGATGCATGCAGTGGCCTCAACCGTCCACCAATGTTTGAAATATGATGTGCAAGGACAAGTGGGAGTTGTTCGGAGCAGCCAAAAGATTGCAAGAGAGTGTTATGCAACAACACTGGCCCCTCGGAAGTTGGGGGCAGTTCGTATCAATGAAGAATAGCAGTTTGAGGGGCTTTCTGGGGGGTAAGGGTGAAATTGATGACCCCAGAGAGACCCCTGGAGTTCTAATACCGGTTGAAGAAGTTGAAACACATTCTTTGGGAGAAGGAAAAAAATATTAAGATAAGGTCCAAAATGGCCTCCGTACTGAAGGGTAAAATGTTGAAGTTTCTAAAAGACAATCAACATGTTTTTGCTTGGTGCAATGCTGATGTTACCGGGGTACCAGCAGATATCATATCACACCACTTGTTCATCCGGAGAGACATAGCACCTGTGATACAAAAAAGAAGAGCTTTTTCCAAGGAAAAGGCTGATGTCATTGTTCAAGAAGTCGACAGGCTTACTAAAATGGGGCATATAAAGGAGTCTCGATATCCTTTATGGACAGCCAATCCGGTCTTGGTGAAAAATAAAAATGGCAAGTGGCGTATGTGTATTGATTTTACAGATCTCAACAGGGCTTTCCCAAATGATTTGTATCTAGTCCCCCGGATTGATCAGCTGGTGGATTCTACATCTGGAAATAAGCTACTATCTTTCGTGGATGCCTTCTCTGGGTATAATCAGATTCAATTAGATCCAAACGATTAGGAGCATACTATGTTTGTCACTGATATGGGCCTTCATTGTTACAAGGTGATGCATTTTGGGTTAAAAAATGTTGGGGCTACCTATCAGAGGTTGGTAAACAAAGCCTTTGCTGATCAAATTGGAAGAAACTTTTGTTAACTTAGTAAAAGTGAATTTGAAACTAAATCCAGAGAAGTGTGTGTTCGGAGTGCAGTCCGGAAAATTCCTAGGGTACATAATAAGTGAGCAAGGAATACAGCCCGATCCGGACCAGCTTAATGCTTTATTTCAAATAGAGCCTCCTCGAAATATTAAAGAGGTACAACGGTTGACTGGGAGGTTGGCTGCGTTAAATCGGTTCATCTCAAGGTCTTCGTCCAAATGTGCCACGTTTTTTCAAACTTTAAAAGGTGCAAAGGGATTTGACTAGACTTCACAATGTGATGAGGCCTTTAATAAGATCAAAAACATCTGTCCTCCCCCAAGACTTTATTTAAAACGGTTGATGGAGAAACACTCTTCGTATATTTGGCAGTTTCCAGTTGTGCCATCAGTGTTGTATTGGTAAGGGAGGTAGATAATTACCCTCGTCCAGTGTATTACATCAGCAAGAGCTTAATAGATGTAGAAAAACGCTATCTAAAGCTTGAAAAGTTAGCACTAGCCCTGGTAATTGCTGCTAGGAAGATGAGGCCTTGTTTTCAGGCTCATCCTATTATTGTGCGGACGTCCTATCCCCTAAAAAACGTTTTACAAAAGGCGGATATTTTGAGTAGAATGACAAAGTGGTCAGTGGAACTGGGGGATTTCGATATTGATTTTGCTCGTCAAACAACAATCAATGCCCAAGCTGTGGCTGATTTCTTAGTTGAATTCCACTCGGATAGGGATACAGAGCAAACGACTGAGATGAAAGACAAAAAGGTTTGGGTCGTCCGGACGGACGGTGGATCGAGTACTATGGGATGTGGTGAAGGGGTATGGTTGACCTCTCCGTATGGTGACAAAATGTACCAAGCTATATGTTTTACTTTTAGGGATTCTAACAATGAGTCAAAATATGAAGCTACTATAGCTGGTTTAAGGTTAGCTCATATTTGTGGGGCCAAAAGGGTCAAGTTGATGAGTGATTCCCAGCTTCTTATCCACCATGCGCAAGGTCAATCTGAAGCCAAAAAGGAGCAGCTAATAAAATACTTACTTCTTCTCAAAGATGTGGCACTTAAGTTCAAAAGTGTTGTTTATGAGCACATATCCCGAACAGAAAATGAGCTAGCAGACTCCTTGGCAACCATAGCCTATACTGAATCATACCCTTGAATCCATGTGCTGGAGTGCATTTCCATTCAACTCAATATGGGTAAGGAGGAAGAAAGCTTCGATATACAGATGGGACAACCCCAAGATTGGAGGTTTCCTCTTCTTCAATATCTTTCTGATGGCACATTGCCTCCGGATAAGTCAATAGAAAGAAAAGTGAAGTACAAAGCTCGTGGTTTTATCATACTAAGAGATGTTCTTTATAAAAAGTCTTACAGTAAACCCATCTTACGATTTTTGGGGTTTGATGAATCTCAAGTAGTCCTCTCCGAATTACATGATGGTGAGGGGTCAACTCACTGTGGGTTCAAGGCTCTAACACAGAGAGTTTTGTTGGCTGGTTATTATTGGCCCACTATAATGCAAGATGTTAAGGAGCTGGTGAGAAGGCGTGACCCATGCCAGAGATATAGTAGCAAAATTCATGTTCCAGCCACCCCGTTAGAGTCAATTTCTGAGCCTATACCCTTTGCTCGATGGGGGTTGGACTTGGTGGGACCTCTATCTATGTCGCCCGGAGGGCGCATAATAATAATTGTGGCTATTGATTATTTTTCGAAGTGGATCGAAGTAGCCCCAATGGCAGGTACAACATCAAAAGCTGTCATAAAATTCATTTTATCCAATATCTGTTGCAGATTTGGCATTCCGCATAAGATAACAACAGACAATGGGCCACAATTCGACAACAAGGAAATGGAGAGTTTCTGTGCCTCTAGAGGTATACGACATTGTTTCTCTTCACCTTTCCACCCACAAGCAAATGGTCAGGTTGAAGTGGCTAACAGAACTATACTGTCTGATTTGAAGAAAAATTTAGAAGGGGCTGCTGGAAAATGGCCTAGCTATTTACAAGAGGTTTTGTGGGCCTACCAGATTACACCTGGGGCTGCAACACAAGAGTCACCTTTTGCCTTGGTCTATGGGATGGATGTCATAGCTCCCATAGAAGTAACTCTCCCTTCATTTCGAGTTCACAATTTCTCCGAACACGCTAACGAAGTGGCAATCAGAGGCCAGCTTGACTTAATAAAAGAAAGAAGAGTTAAGGCTCACATTAGAGTTGCGCACTATCAGGGTTTGATGAGAAGCAAGTTTGCTTCCAAAGTTAAAAGAAGATATTTTCAGCCGGGGGACAAGGTGTTAAGGAAAGTCTTCTTATAAACTAAAGAGAAGTTGCTCGACAAACTAGCACCAAGGATGGAAGGGTTTTCAATCACCCTTGGAATATTGAAAGGCTTAAACCTGGGACATACTGGCTAGAAGACAAGGATGGAAGGGTTTTCAATCACCCTTGGAATATTGAACACCTCCGGATGTACTTGGAGTAGAAACTGTGTAAATATTTACTTGTTTAAAAATCCATGTAAATATTTGGGGGTATACTCTTTCCTACCCTGGTGGCGCGGGGAGGTTTTAATGAGGTGTCCGTGCTCTTTTATAAAATTCAATGCCTTCTTAAAAATTCGGAGTGTTCTTATTTTGTTTCTTGTCAAATTTCTGTTTAAACATCGGCTAGATTAAATTAAAGGAGTGATGACTACGTAAACATTTGTCATCGGAGAATTTAAACACGCTCACTTTAGAATATTTATGAAATAACTAGGGGATGTTTAAACATTAGCCACCAAAATTAAAGGAATGCAAGAGCTGTGCAAAATAAAGACATCCATTAAAATAATCGAAGTGCCTTGGCCATCCAAGGACTTTAAGTTGTCAAAACAAACAGACCTATCCGGTCAAACACCGGACACGTTACAAAAATGCATTGGCCTTCCAAGGACTTTAGTTCAATCGAAACAAAAGGTAAAAGATAATTGATATTCTAAGACTGCGCCTTTGAAGACGGCTCAGCCTCACTTGTTTTCTTCTTCTTGGGATCATCATTCTCCTCACCTAGACTCTCCCCGGTGTTCTCTTCTTCATCAGATGAGGATTCACTAGAGAAATCAAACCTGTCACCCTCAGCCATTGTATGAAAGGGAAGGTCTGGATACTCTATAAAAGTCCATAAGTCTCCCAGATTCCTCTTCGGAAACTTCTCGTGAAAAAGCAAGACCATGTCCGACTTCACCTTGGTATACATCTTTTTTGACTGTCTATCATATTGTTGGCATAAGCGTCAATCTTGGCTTGGATTTTTGCCTCTTGCTCCCTTAGCAGGTCAGCTTTTTCCTCTATAGCCTTGGACACCGAATCCTCGAGTGCGATCTTGTCGTTGGTCAAAGTAAGAATGACTTGATCCTTGGTCTTCGTCTCCTCTTTTGAAGAGGTGAGGTCTTTCTCTAACCCAGACAGCTTTTCCCGGAGGCCTTTGATGGTATCTTCTAAGGTTGAAACCTTTGAGGTCCAATCCTCCTGGCTCTTCTTCAACTCCTCGTTTTCTCTCCTTAAAACATCAGCATTTTGGGTGACAATGAGGAGGTCGTTGGATAGCTTCTCCTTGTCAGAATTACGGGCAGTGATGATGGCTGTCTGACCTCGCACTTGCTTCTCCAGGACCAACACTGGCTGAATGGTACTCAGTATAGAGTGAGTTATAGCCTCTCTTTCACTTGAAACGGTGAAAGAATTACCATTAAAAATAACAGTGTTCGAAGTGCTCGGAGGGAGGTAGGGCCCAGCAAAGTCGCCTATGGGAAGGTTTGCAAAATAGTCACCAAGCCCGTCAAGCCCTGTAATGTCGACACCGTCGATGCTAATGTCTCCTCCTCCAACCTCATCAGTTTGAAAGTCAGCAGGGATTTCTTCTGCTCTTGTTGGATTAGTAGGGTCAACAAGAGGAAAGGGCTCTGTAGGCCAGAGAGAAAGTTCATCACCCCTGGAAGTCTTTTTTCTTCTTGGACTTCCTATCCTTGCTTTCTGCTCCCCGTTTCCTGTCCCTTTTAGGAACCCTTGGAGGCTTTAGAGATCCTGCCTCTTCCCTAGCACCCTCATACTCCACTACTTCAAGCAGAGCAGCATTAATCTGACTTGGAGCTGGCCCCTATTGGTTGGTTGGAGCAGTTTCCTCCGCTTCAGTAGCATTGGCTTCGACCACACTCTTCTTGCTATTTCCCTTTTTGCCTTTCATCTTACTTGGGGCCTTGGCTCGACCTGGCAAATACAGTGACCCGTCTGATGCGCGTGTTCTTTTAAGGACTACATCCGGAGGGGGTGGAGTGGTAAGTTCCTCCCAGGTCAAGTCCCTCCGGCCAGTAGTGTTCCAGAGATGGGAACTTGCGAGATTGCCTCCGGTAAAGGCGTCATGAAAACGGTTTCCCCACTTTTCAGCAGCCCAAGTGTTGATCTTGGTACAAGTGGTCTGCTCGGCCTTTAAATAATCATTGAAATCTTTAGGCAGCTCTGTCAAGAAAAAAGACAAGACCAGTCAGTCAAACAAATTTGATAAAAATAAAAATGAGAATGTAAGGTGGGATTCTTAAGATCACTTCGCCATCTGCTGGTAAGGAGACTCGGGTTGACTCCGGCTTTGATCTTCCTCTCATTCTCCCAAACACCACTCACAAACAAGAAGTGAGTCCTCCAATTTCTCTCCGACTCGAGCAGGTTATCACCCATGTTGAAGTGATAAAAGGGGATATGAGGGTTCCTGCAGAGGTTGGCCACAGCAGTAAATTCCTCAATCGGAAGAGGAATTCCAGAGAGTCTGGAAGCCATGATACAGGCCATGAGGGTGTATTGGGCAGAGCTTTATGAGGTGCATATATCTGACTATCTCCGGATCTAAGGGGAACGTTAATCCCCAGTTAAAAAGTTTAGTAAAGATAACCACTTCACTAAGCTTGCAGTTCATTGGCGTTACATGGTCTATTGGGATCCTTATCTTTACATTCTCCGGAATCCCCCACTTCGTTCGCATCCGACCCACTTCGGCTGTGTGGATGAAGGCATAATTGATTTTTTGTAAAGCAAGTAAATACTTAACATTGACTTTGTGGAAACAGGCTCCCACTTTTCCCACAAGACACTCCGGCAGATCCGGATGCCTAAGACATAGTTTTTCTTTGCCTTTATCATTCTTGGCAGCACCAGCATCACTTGTTTGTCCGGAGACTTCGGACTCGAACGGATCCTCTTCAATGGAATCCTCCATTGCTTCCTCCATTACCAAGGAAGGGTTTTCGGTTGTTTTTTTTAGGGGGGACTTAGGAGTTGGTTTAGTCTGGCCTCCGGACTGTTGGGCTTCAATACTTTTCTGAACTTTGGCCTCCGGCTGGGGCTCAGATGTGGTAATTTCTCTTCGGAGGCTTGGGCTAGAGGCCTCCGGACCGGACAGCTTGTCCTTAGTAACTTTTATGGGTGCCTCTGACCCCGTGTTGTTGTCTTTGGCCCCAGATTTTGAAGGTGTGCCTTTTGAAGCCTGGCCCTTTTACCAGGCGACCTCTTCTCCGATTAACTAGCTTATTGGGAGAGACTTTTGCATCTGACCCCATGGCAATAAATGGGGAAGGCTTCTTGAAACTGGTAACTGCTGGCCCTGGTTCAACAGTGGGCTCTGATTCTTGAACCGACGAGCCTGAAAAAATAGGAGAAAGGTTGGTTTGAAACAATCTCCTCGGTTTTACACTTCTGGTTGAGGAAGAGCCCTGGTCAGGTTCTGTGTTTGGGATTACCTGTTTGTCGATAGGGGAAGTAGGTAGGCCTGCAGCAATGCGCCTCTCCCGTTCAACTTTTTATGCCTTTTATAACTCAGATAGGTTAAGCCACCCACCTTTGATTAAAGCGTTCCTAGCTGTGAATATAAACTCCAACAAAGAAAATTTTTGTTTGAGAGAGAAAGCTCTGAAATTTGGCAAATTAAGAATGAAGATGATGGTAAAACAGTGAAGAAGTGGTTAATTTATAGTAACCACACAAAAAGAGGCTTTGATACCTAGGAGAATTCGAAAGGATTGCAATGATTAGGGAACAACACTAACGTCATCTTCATTAAATGAAGAGGTTGCTTTTCAGAGAAGGTGGGAGCGAAATTCTAGGTTAAAAACGGCTGAAATAACGAAACTAGAGAGAGACACGCATCCCACGAACTTTGAAAAGAAACCGTTTAAATTCAGGAACCTTTTTCAGTCCGGATAAAGCTTTAAACACACTTCGAAGGACCTGTCTGGATGTAACTGTTACTAGCAACAGACTGTTTTTTAGGTCTTGCCAAAGGATTTTGAACACCACCTAAAAAAGGGGCTACTAATGAGTCCGGATTCTGTCACCACCTCGGACAGGGTCAGTTCGGACAATGTCTACTTAACCGGACAGGGGCAGTTCGGACACCATCATCCATGGAACTGTTCGAATAGAATTAAAGTACTTAAAACCTAATCACTTTTTGACTAAGCTGCCTGATCCCCTACTTAGAACTAATGGGTCCTTAAACTCGACCCGAGTCCATTAAACACGACCCGAAAGCCCATATGGCCCAAATATAAAGGTATAAATACCCAACCACCAACATTAAATGAGGGTAAGAAAAATTAAATACAACCAGGCAGCTTAATTCTCCCTCTACATTCTACCCAAACATTAAATACTCACAAAACTCCACAGAATTCTAAACAAAAATTACAAACTTACCCTCCGACGAAAATAAACCACACGAAAGGTCGCTGCTTTAGCAGACGTTTTGGTCGAGTTCCACTATGGGCGATCAGATATGGAGATAAATCAAGAAGAAGCAAATGTCGAGTGGATAATTCAGACCAAATAAGGGTCGAGCACTTTGGTTTGTGCGGCAGGAATTCAATTAATCGTTGTAATGTGAATAACAATGTATCAGGCCATACGCTTCAAATTTCAAGCATCAAACAATTAAGCAGAATATGAGGCCGCTCTGGTAGGACTGCGACTTGCACACACTTATGATGCCAAAATAGTTCGATTGATAAGCGATTTGCAGATTCTAATGAACAATGTTTTGGGACAATTTGAGGCCCAAAAAGACCACCTAGTCAAATATTTAAAAGCTTTGAAGGTATTAGAAGTTATTTTTAAAGCGTGAGATATGATCACATTCACATGACTTAAAATTCGGTAGCAGATTCTTTAGCACCTATGGACTATTTTGAAAGAGATCTCTAGATACTCACATAAGAAATTCTCTCAATAATAAAAAAACCTATGAGCAACGTGCAGATTCAGATGAGGCTTTCTAGATTTCAACAAGTAATGAAAAATATTGGAGGTATGAAACTAAAGAGTTATTGGCCAATCATGTTTTACCACTTTACAAGGTGTTGGCTAAAAGGGTACGATTCAAAACGCATGGGTTTACGATCCTTGGAGGTATATTGTCAAAATTCCACGATAAGGAAGGATCGAAGCATTATGGGTATAAAATCCTGACAATGAGAGTTTTGTTGGTATGATATTATTGGCCCACAATTATGGCGCATGAAAAAGAGTTGATTCGACGGTGTGACACTTGCCAACGATTTATAAACATTATACATATTCCCGCAGTACCGCTCGAGTCTTTGCCTAAGGGATGACCTTTTGATCCATGTGAAATTGATCTAGTTGGGCCATTGATAATGGCTTCCCGAGAATGACATACTATAATAGTGGCAGTAGATTATTAATCTAAGTGGGTAGAAGTCGGGCCCCTATCCAAAAAAACACACGAGATGTGATAAAATTAATTTTGTCAAACATATGCTGTTTTTGTGTGTTCCAAAGCGATTAAAGATGGATAATGGTCCACAATTTGATAAAAAAATCTAAAGGCTGTTTGGTCCTCCCGAAGAATTAAGCAATATTTTTCAGCTACATTCCATCCGCAAGCTAATGGGAAAGTAGAAGTCACAAACATAACACTCTTTGATAGGGTTAAGAAAAATCTATAAGGAAAATCGGAGAAGTGTCCAGATTATATACAATAAATGTTATGGTATCGAAATACTACTCGAACGACAACACAAGAGTCACCCAACGCACTAGTTTATGGGATGGAATTTGTTACACCATCTGAGATGATTATTTCTTTATACCGTATTGAAAATTGCGTCGAGAGGGATAACGATGAGGGAAGACGGGTCGAACTTGACTTAATTGAATAAATAAAAAAAGCAAGCACAATTAAACTCCCTATATTATTAGATGCTTATGAGAGGTAGATACGCATCCATGGTTAGATAAAGAGAGTTTAAAGTGGAAGATAAAATGTTAAGAAATCCTTCTTGTATATCCAAAAGAAGAGGATTGGGAATTTAGAAGCAAACTAGGATGGACCACACACGGTAATTGTGCGAGTAAAACTTGGAACGTATCGGTTAAAAAACTAAGTAGGGATGGCACTTCGGCACCCGTGAATATTGAGCACCTTAAATTGTATCAACAGTAAATATAAGCAAGTTGTACAGTTTTTTCTTAATTTTATGTAATAATCGGTGACATACTTGTTTCCACCCTGGTGGTACAGAAAGGCTTGAACGAGGTATCTACATAACGTGTTTGTGAATCTGAACCCATTTTTCGATCTCACATTTTTTTGCAGATTCCGAGGATAATATCCTTCTTTCAATTTTTTGGATTTGAGGGATCTTCCAACGAAATTTGATCAACATTTATCTATTTTTGTTTCTTGGATCTGAGGTATCTTCCAACGAAATTTGTTCAACATTCACCTATATTTATTCTTGGATATGAGAGGTCTTTCAACAATAGTTGGTCAATATTTAACTATTCTTATGATCTGAATGATCGCCTTGGAGACTAGTTTGAGACTGATCACCTCCAACTAGGGGGAAACCGATGGCACAAATTTCTACTCCAAAAAAGAGATACATATGTAAAAATAAAGAGGGAAACAAGAAAGGAGAAAACTTTCATTGATTAAATCCTACATACAATATATAATGACCATAAAAGGACTTCCTTCAATAAAAAAATTACAAGTGATTCGCACACATAAAATATAACTGATATAAATAAAAATGCATGGTATTTTTACGTTTAGAAGCTTCCTCCGAGCGGGCCTCAGAGGACTCAGATGAGAATTTTTACATTTCATACTTTCAACGGGTGTGCAATTCATTAACACATTCAGTGATCTCTTATTCAGTGATGCACTCATCCATATAGCCTATCATATCTCTCCTAAAAGAAGTCTATTTTTACTAATCCTATAGTTAATATTATTTTTTAATTTTCAAATTAGATTTTTATTCTCCATTTTCATACATTTAATATTAAACAAATATAAATGTATACATATGATTTATTAAAGTATTTAATTTTTTTAAATATATATGTTAAATTAAATTTAAATAAATTTATTTATAAATAATTAAACTTTTTAAATCTAAAACTTTGGATATATTTAAAAGATACTTTAGTAAATACTGGAATAACAATAGTCATCAAGAGCTTCTCCTTGGCGCTCCAAGAATCCGTTTGAATTTCTTTCCTTTCCGACCATCTCCGGTCATCCTCTCTGCTTCTCCTATCTCCTCTCTTTCTCTTCTTTTTATTTCTTCTTGATAGAATCTCTTCTATCGTTTGCTTCTCTGTTTTGCTCTTCCCCTGTTTCTCTGTTTTCGTTCGTTTTCTCTGTTTCTCGTCTCCGCAGATTTCTGTTTTGAATCTCTTTCAATGCATCTTTTATAACTTTCTGTTTTCTATCTTCAATCGGGCCTATGGAACAATTTCCATCTGTAAGGGAAGCTTACGGCTCATCTTATGCCAAGAACGCTTCAGATCGGGGTGAAGAAATGAGTCGGTTAAAAGGCGTTTCGTACGCCAATATCGTTACTGCTTCACTTAAATGTGATGACCTGGTTCAAGAAAGTGTTACTTACAAGGAGGATCATGTGTCTATGCAATACAATGAGAAATCTTTATTTTATTTAAAGTCCAAATCTAAACATACAGTGGTGTGCAAATGCTCTGCAGGATTGCCTAAAAGGTCTGTGTTCCAGGATTTTCTTGACAAATTTCGATTTTCTCATGAGTTTAATTACTCGATTAGGGACTCTAGGCACATCCTTGTAGAATTTGAATCTTTTGAAGACTACTGTAAGTTTTGGAAGAAGAGTGTGTGGACTCTGGGAACTACACGATTCAGACTGTTAAAGTGGTTTGAAGGTTTTAATACCAGGATTGAAAGTTCTATAACGCCTATTTGGATCCGAGTTGAAGGCCTTCCTGAGCATATGTACAACAAGGAAATAATATCTGATATCGCTTCTTCTTTAGGATCCCTTTATGGAGGTTAAGGTTCCATTAAGGAATAGAGCCCATTATAATCACTGTATGGCTAGAATTGAACTCGATATTGCTGGAAAAATATATCATGATGTTTGGGTTGGATTTGGCGGTAATATGGGCTGTTGGGTGAGAATTATCTATCTTAACTTACCCAAGTACTGTAACTTTTGTTTTCATATTGGTCACGATGTCGATCAATGCAAAAGAAAGGTCTCAGGGGCTGATGAAGGCAAGAATCCTATAAAGAATCAAACTGTCATCAAGAGTGTTGATCTCACTCAAAATCATATTTCTAATACTAATAAGATTCAGAGTGTTTCTGCTGAGGATCTGGTGGTTAACAATATGAATAAGGTTGGTACTCAAAATGTTGAAGATGGTATCTTCAAAAATCAGGATAATGTTATATCTTCTCAAGAAATAAATGGTGTCGTTCAAGATTTAGCTCTTGGTTTCAGCATTGCTGAGAAGACTAGAGTTAGTTCGTCTCCAGAGGGTTCTCAATATGGTAGTCTGCCAACTTCTCCTCTGTGTGGTTCTAACAACAAAGAGGATGCTCTATCTGACCCTGGTCTCACCATTAAAGATAAGCACTTTTCTGTTCAAGGTGTGAATGAAAGTAATGTTACTGCGAAACAGCAATGTTTTGTTGACAACAATGTGAAAAGGACTAGTTACTCTGATAGGCAAGACTCTGCCAGCAAGAATGATGAAATTATAGGAGCTCTTCAAAGCCCTGATGAAGCTAACAACAATGGTTATGAGAACCTAGCCTCTGATTCTCCTCCTAAAGCTGTTGAGAATTGCTCCAAGGTATCTGAGGGACAACCTAAGGTTGCTAAGGGTAAAGAGTCTGTTACTGGGAAAAGATTGACTAGAAGCCAACTTAGAAAGGATGTTTCTGAGGATGAAGAGGATTTTAGTACAATAATCAGCAAGCAAGTTAGGCAAGCTCGAAAGAAGGGGCTAGCCAAAAGACAACTTTTTGTCTCAAGTAACTCTAAACGATCTCTTTCGTATGATTAATATTATTAATTGGAATATTCGTGGTGTTAAAGACAAATCTTCCTTTAAAATACTTAAATTTCTGTCAAAAAAAAAACAAGGCTTGCATTGTGGCTGTTCAAGAGCCTTTAATTGATAGTGATAATATTAGGATTTATGCTTCTAAACTTGGTTTTAGTAATTTCGTTAGTAATTGTTCAAACAAGATCTGGGTGTTTTGGAAAGATAGCCTTAATGTTACTGTCTTGGTTGATCATGTTCAGTGTCTTCATCTTGAGGCTAGTCATGTTCTTCTCAATATTAGCTCTCTATTTACGATTGTCTATGCTAAGTGTCAGCGTCTCAATAGGATCAGTCTTTGGGACACTCTCAATAGCATTGCTGTTACTGATAAACCTTGGTTAATTTGTGGTGACTTTAACGCTATTACGTCGATTGATGATCAGGTGGGATGTTCCACCTTCTGTCAAAATAGCACTGACGATTTCAATAGAATGATTCTAGGCTGTGGGTTACAGGAGGTTGGTTTCATTGGCTCTCGTTTCACCTGGTCTAACAAGTCTAAATGGCGCAGGCTGGATTGGGTTTTCACCAATGAGGCTTGGCTCTCTTTGTTCAATACCAATTCTGTTATTCATAAAGCTCGCACTGGGTCTGATCATGTTGCCATGCTTATTAGTGCGTCTAACATTTCTCATTCTTATAAAAAAGTTTTAGGTTTCAGAACATGTGGCTCTTGGATGAGGATTTTATGAAAGTTGTTTCTAATAACTGGATTATGATCATGGATGGTGATCCTCTTTTCATTTTTTGGCATAAGTTAAAGCGTTTGAAGATCTGTTTGTGTGAGTGGAACAGACAGCATTTTGGTGACATATTTTGTAAGATTAAATCCCTAGAAGACGAGGTTCTTAGGGCTGAAATTAACCATCAGAATGTAAACAACAATGACTCTAAGACAAATCTTAATAAATATAATGCTTTATTAACTAATGCTTACAAAGTTGAAGAAGAATTTTGGTTACAGAAGTGTAATGTAGAATGGATAAAAGATGGAGATAATAACTCCAAATTTTTCCATAGCTATGTTACTAATAAAAGGAAAAAGCAGGCAATAAATGGAGTGAAGGTTGATAATTCTTGGATTGTGGATAAAGAGGAAGTTGGAGCCTCTGCTGTTGATTTCTTCACTAATGCCTTGGCTACCAGTCCCTACAATGACAATCAAGATGAGTTAGTATGCTTAAACCATGTTATGCTTGATAATATTACTAATGTTATTTCTGATGCAGATAATAAAAGCCTTCTCAAGCTTCCTAATGAGGAAGAAGTCTATAAGACTATCTGCAGTCTTAAGTCTTCCAGTGTTGCTGGTTTGGATGGGTTTAACCAAACCTTTTACAAACACTGTTGGGAGATCATTAAACATGACCTGCTTGCTGCTTTACATCATTTTATCAGAGGTTTTAAAATTCCTAAAGGGGTTTTGGCTACTGGTCTTTGTCTCATACCTAAAACTATTAATCCTACAGGTTGGTCTGATTATAGACCTATAAGCCTCTGTACGTTACTTAACAGAATCATGTCTAGGCTTTTAAATGATAGGCTTGTTTCTTTACTTCCTAAAATCATCTCTAAAACCCAAGGTGGGTTTGTTCCTGGTAATTACATTCACTCTAACATTTTAACTGCTAAGGAACTTCTTTTCGATATCAATAGAAAGCTCAAGAATAATAACATTATAGTTCAACTTGATATGTGTAAGGCTTTTGATAAATTAAGCCACTCTTTTATTCTAAAAGTTCTTACTAAGTTTGGCTTCTCTAACAGATTTGTTAATCTTATTGCTAGTATGATTACTAATATCAATGTATCTATTCTAATCAATGGAGCTACTTACGGGTATTTTAAAACTATGAAAGGGCTTATGCAGGGGGACCCTCTGTCCCCAAGCCTTTTTATCATTGCTGAGGAAGTCTTCCTCAGAGGTATCACTACTCTATTTCTTCTTAACAAAAGCATGAGATATAAAAGTCGAAGTAAACTATGTATTTTTAATTTGGCTTTTGCTGACGATATCTTATTATTCACTAACTGTAAGGAGACTACTCTAGTTTCACTTAACAATTTCTTACAGGAATATCAAGCTATCTCAGGTCAAGTAATAAACAAGCAAAAGACTAAAGTTATTATAGCTAATGGTACTAGTGTGGCTAAAATCAGATCTATTGGTAATATCACTAGTTTCAATAATACTTCTCTGCCTACTGTATATCTTGGAATTACTATTGGAACAAACAACAATTCTTCTATATACATTAACCTGCTCAAGAAGATAAATGATCGTATATCTACGTGGGAGTCTAAGAATTTGTCTTTTACTGGTCGCCTAACTCTTATTAATTCTGTCCTTATGAACATAGTGATCTATTGGATGCATGCTAATGTAATTCCTACCAATGTTATTTCTAAGATTGAGAAAGCTTTTAATGGCTTCCTCTGGGGCTCTACTAGTGCTGACAGCAGGATTCATTGGTGTAATTGGAAGACTGTTTGTAGATGTTTTAAGGAGGGAGGTCTAAACATCGGGAACTTGTCTGATGTTCAAACCTCCATCTCATGCAAACTTTGGCTGCAGTTCAGGGACAACAGGATGCTTTGGGCTAATCTTTTGCATGATATTCATTGTGGTAAGAGGCATCCTATGCAAATTATCAATAATTCTAAAGGTTCTATGTTCTGGAATAGGCTTATGAGGATTAGGCATGTTGCTGAGCAACACATCTGTTGGTCTCTGGGTGAAGGTAATGTTAGCTTTTGGTTGGACAGGTGGGCTAGCCCTAATCCTTTGTTGGTTCTTGACAATTCTATTGACAATACCTGGTTTCACAATGATAAGGTCAATGATTATTGGACTGGTAATAATTGGAGTCTGGATAGTATCTTTAATCTTATTAGTCCTAAGGATTTGGATCTTATTAGCAAGTGCTATTTTAATCCTAACTGTCAGGATAAAATCATTTGGAGCCTGTCCACTAATGGTCAATTCAATCTTAAAGCTACTTGGGACTGCATTAGGACTCATTACTGCAAATCTAAAGTTTACTCTAAGATTTGGAACAACTTAACTCCTAAAAAACATGCATTTATTCATTGGAAAGTAATCAACAATTTCATATCTACTGACTCTGTTCTTAGAAATAGACACATGATTGTAGTATCTAAGTGTCAGTTCTGCCTTAATTTTGAAACTACTGAGCATCTTTTTATTGCCTGTAATACTATATGGGGTGTTTGGCTTCACTTTGCTCATATTTTTAATGTAATTATCTTTAGATACATGACACCCATGCATATGACTAAAGCTTGGTATAGTCTTTCTAATAGTTCTAATCATATCAGAAATGTAATTCCTTCTATCATCTTTAGCCTAACTTGGAGATACAGAAACAATGCTAAGTTTAATAATGCATCTATTTCTACTTGTTCTATTATTAAGAAGGTTTATGAATCTATCTTCTATATGAATTGTGCTGGCATCTTCAAACCTATTCACTGGGCTCACGTCACTAATACTGCTGCTAGTTTTGGTCTATTCAATCTTTCTCACAGGATCACTAATAGGCCTTTAATCACTAAATGGATGGCTCCTATATCTGGTCGCTTAAAACTCAATACTGATGCTAGTGTAGCCTACAATGGTGAGGCTTCAGGTGGTGTGATTCTCAGAGATCATGATGGTTTTCTCATTCAGGCTAATGGCAACTTATATGGTAAACTCTGCCCTCTTTATGCTGAAGCCAGGGTCCTCCTAGATGGTCTGGTTTTTTGTAACTCTAAAAATCTAACTAATATAGACATTGAATCAGACTCATCTAACTTAGTTAACTATATTAAGTCTGATAATAGTTATATTGTCCCCTGGTCGCTTTCTTCTACTATTAAATGTTGTAAAACCCTTATGAACCCTAATATGACCATCAATCATGTTTATAGAGGTTCAAATCGAGCTGCCGATTGGCTAGCTCGTTGGACTATCAAGTGTAAAATGAAGCTGGAGTATGAATTTACTTCATCTCCAGCTGAATTGAAATCGATTATAATACTAGAAAGTCTAGGTTTACCTTATATCAATCCTGGATAGTTGCTCGTTTTTCCCTTCTGTTTCAGGTTCCTGGCTGGGGGTTTCATCTTCATCTCAAACCGCTTCTGGGCTTCTGTTTGTTGCGCTTCCATGTCTTGTTTCATCTACGTTCTTCTCCCTCTGTTTCGCTCGTGGGCGATTTCGCCATCGTTGGAATCGTAACTTCTCGATCGTTGGCTTCGTCGATGAATTTAGCTTTGAGAGGTTCTTCGTTTTGCCTCTGGTGGAATTCTCGATCTCAGGAGCACCATCCCCTTTCTTTCATTCTTGCGAATGATTACTTGGAGAGAGCTACACCAAGTTCGCAGAATTTCCATTCTCCTTTCCAAGATTTTGTCTTGTAGATTGTGGTTGCTTGGTCCTGGTCTTTGTGGATCGTTTTGTTTGTCAAAATTAGGTTTAGGGTTCTCTGTTTTGATTTGGGGATAGATTTGGGAGGATGATTTGTGAGTCTGTTTGGAAAGGACAGATTTAGGGTTTGGGTTAATTTGGGGCATTTCTTTTTGCCTTCATTAATACTCTTTTGTAATGTTTATTTGGGTTTTAATAAATATTTGGCTTTGGTTGAAAAAGAAAGATACTTTAGTATATAATAAGAAGATTTTTGTACATAATATATTTACGATATATTTAAAAAATATTTGGGAAACAAATTTGAAATTAATATAATATTTTTATTCTCATTTATGCTTAAAATTTTAAAAGAAAGATATGTACATGTTATTTTATAATTTTGGAACAACAAAAATGTGAATGTTCAATCTTATCATGTTTTTTTAAATCCGAGTTCACAATTTGGAATTTATGATAGTGGTTGGACCAAAATAAATTACATTTGGCATCGAAGTAATTAAAGTTTAGTGATACTCTAAACTATCATTCAAAACGATAAGTTCTTCAATTTTTAAGTCATTCCATAAATTAGATGAGTTCTCTCATTTTATTTTTAAAAACACCTCTAGTTAAAAAAAAGTTCTCACACCCATAAACTAAGTTCTTCAATTTTCAAAACATAATATTCTTCATTTTTCTCCTTCTCTTTTCAAAAATATTCATTTTCCATCTTAAGAACAAAAACCAACAAAACCCGATAAGTATCTTTTCATCTTCTTCGTCCTCTAAAACGACATATTATTCATCTCAAGAACAAAACCTTCATCAATGGACAAGGGAGAAGAGTAAGGTTTATTCTCATTCTTGATTTAATTCATTTATAGTTTTGAATTGCTTTTTGGTATAAACTAGATGTAACTCATTTTAGATGTAATCAAGTATTAGAATCGATTAGGAAATGACATGATATTACGGTTTTTTGTTTTGTATTAGATTTAAAAAAAATTAAAGAGGATTTGCAAGGTTTATCGCATAGAAAAATGACTTGAAATCACAAATATTCCACAGCAATAACTGTATGAATACTATATACTGCAAGTGTTGTTGCTAGGGCCGGTGGTGCCAACTTATTAATTATTCTTATTATTTGGAACCAAAATTATAGAAGTGTTACTGTAGAATGACATCGACATCACTGTAGGCTTACAACACATACATCGGGAATGTAAGTTCGATGGTATATTTTAGTTTATTTATTTAATTTAGTTTATATCGATAAATAGATTGTAACAATATCTTTGGTTTGATTTTGTTATGTTTTTTATAATCTCGAACGAGTATTAAAGTCTAGGACATGTCTGGATTTTTAGCCAAATAGGACTTCGCCAACTATCTGGTGGTTAAGAATATCATAGAAGCGGCTTAATTCGGGTCTATCATTCAACACTCTATTAGGTTTTCCTAAAACATGCAATTGGATGAGGTTTTACTTGAACACTGGCATCTAGATACCAACACTTTCTTGTTCTTCTTGGGTGAGATGACTATCATGTTAGACGACGCATTTGTAATTACTGGTCTCCCAATGGTGGGGAGAATATCCAAACATGGTCCTAGAGAGACATTCAGTGATCGGTACGTACATTATGCTTGATATTTTGGTCTTAGATGACTTAAGGATCTTTTTATTAAGGACTCGTATTTGGATATAAATCTGAATCACACCGATGATATAGGCGTACATGTTGTAAATGCGTACCTCATGTATTTGTTGGGTTGTACAATTTTCACCGCTACCAGCTAAAAGTCCGTAAATGCATATTTTTTCGATGAAGATTTTTTATTGCTTCGTCAATTTGTTAGATTTCTAGATCTATGACCATTTCATTTCTTTTCGTCATCATTTATCCAATCCCAAGCTTTTTTTATGGTTTCCAAAAAACCTTATGGGGACCAATGTTCGACGAAAAACCTACTACCCCGATGTCTTTGCTACTCTCAAGGAGAAGGATGTAAGTACTTTTAAAGTTTATATTTACTTTTATCAAACCCGAAATGCATCTCAGTTTGTTACTGGTTTGTTTACATGTGACATTCTGCCCATATACAAATATGAAGAAGATTTTCTAGACCAGAAGGTTGGGTATTATCGTAATTCTATTCAGATAATACGTACGACTGAAACGTATATATCATATCAAGTGATCCGATAGTTCGATTGGATCCAGAGGAAACCACTAGATCCTCTTAAAGAAAAACAATTATTAATAAAGGATAAGAATGACATAAAAATCTTCTTGTTGTAGACTGTATGATGCATCATGTTACTGCAAACCGCAAAATGATGAGGGCTCAGTATGATGACTACGTGAAGAGGTGTGGTTTGTTCATCATCTCTCATCATGTTCTTGATGAACGTCTAGAATTAGAGACGGTACATACGATAAATCATGTTTGACCTCTTCACGACAACGAAGAAGTGGTTATAAATTTTTCCAAATGAGTTATGCAAATCACCTATTTGTGCCTCCTTATCATTTTAGGTATTTTTATGCTATCTATTATTTATTAGATAATAATAGATAGGTGTCTTTCAAGTATATTTTTAGGTATTTTTGTGTTTTATGGTATTCAGATTGATGTCCTTTAAATATCGGATGTTTTGTTATATTTTTTATGAACGAATGTTGTACTGGATACTTTATTTTAGTATTGAATGTTTTTATTTTTTATTTATTGTGGTTGTTATTTATGTATTATGTTAGGTTGTGTTGTTTATTAGCACAACCGTGTAATAGTACTAAAATACTAAGACACTTTTTCAAAGTAACAAACATATATCGGCGGTATAGGACTGTCATACTCTCGGTATATTATTCACGTCATCGTTATAGAAATTATTTACAAATAGTGTGATAACATACTAGCGGTATAACAAAAAATCTATTTTTTAAAGAAGTTAGTTATTTTTTAAATATTATATATGTGTTACAACAGTTCTATACCCGGGTGTTGATAATAAACCAACAGTATATTAGTGGTGTACCACTGGTAAAATGGGTTTTGTTAAATCTAGTTTACGACATAATACTTGCGGTATGGATAAAAATTGAGGGACACTTGATTCTGAATTCGGTTCGGCTCGCTCCGGGCCTCATATTTTCAAATCCGAACATGTTCGTTCATGTCTGTCGGTCAATCTGACCGGACCCGCGGATATTAATTTTAATATTTTATATATTTTTTATTTTATTTCAAATATATTATAATATTATATATATTATTTTTTATATAATTTTTAGGCCATAACCTGTGGGATAAATTAAAAACTTGAGCCCGACTTGACCCGCTTGCGGGTTATAATTTATAAACCCTTACATAGTCCGTTCTATGTTTGGATCGAACAAAATCTGGCCTGGCCTGGTTGGGCTGGGTCGGATAAGACCCGGATTTCCATCCCTTTGAATAGGCACACCGACAGTATAATAATCACATGGGTTGTATAGAAATTCCACTATGGTGGTATACTCTCGTACCGGCGGTGTACTCTGGTACCGGCGGTGTATATATTCCATACCACCGGTAGAGCCAAAGAAAATCACAATAGTGATGGTGTAGAACAAAGATATCGACAGTATAATAGGCACACCGCCAGTATGAAAATTTTATATCGCTTGTATACTATCCTATTGACGGTACATAATTTAAATACCGCTGGTATAGCTATCGACGGTGTAGAACAAACAGTATAATAGACACAACGACGATACGTAAACTAATACATTCAATACATAATTTTTAAGTGAAAACTAGCATGCAAAGATTACAATGACATATTGTTTTGAAAATAGTGCACGTATATTAAACTAAAATGGCTAAATTAGTTACATCAGAATTATGTTCGATAATTTCTTCATACATTTTGCACCGAGATAGAATCGGTACCAACCTATAGCTTTTTCTAAACCTAATTTTAGGCAAGAATGATGTAACTTCGCACATGTGGCATTAGTCGCAACGGAAAGCAACGTAAGGAAACAAATAAAAAATTACAATGTAAATATTAAATAAAATATTTTAGTTGAAATGAAATATTTACATTAACGTAGTGGTTGGTATTAACCCAACCAAACCCGATTTCCGCCATTTATGATATCAGAGGGGTTGCACCTCTTAATGGTAAAAAATTTAAACTAACATCATCCGTCCCTAACTTCCTTAAAAAGTGGATGATGTAGTTAAATGTTAATTCGATCATGAATCCAATCTCGGACATTGTTATCCAATTATACATAGTAGCAATATCACTAGAGCACTTTACATTTTCCGCAATATTTATTAACTCTTCCATATCACTAAATATATTCACGTAAATGGTCGTATAATTCATAATCTCGTTGTATAGGGAACCCGAATTAACTTTGATCCGTTCAAGCCAAACGCAATTAACTAAAGCCCGCAATAACCATCATATTTAACGTCATTAATCATAGTCATAAAAATTTCATACAGGATAGGAAATTGCTTCAAGTAACCTCTCAGTTCAACCAACCTTACTTTAGAAGGCACGTACCGCTTAAGCTACAACCAACTGTTCCACTTGATAGTGAATGCATTGCACAAGTTGCAAATGACAGTTCCATATTAAAAGGTTTCTTGTGCGAATATATATGACCATTTTCTTGTGTAAGAGTTTTTATCTCTCTGTAATTTAATTGTTGGGTTGTCGCTTCCTCTTTACAAAATTACCGATAAAATTTTAAAATATTTGCATAGCAATGGTAAACTTAATTTCTCGCAATCTATTACATGTTTGTTTAAAGGATAATGCAGATGCAGCAAAAGATAATTTACATTTTACAACTGGAGGACCACACTACTTGAGTATATTTAAAGGCTCTAAAAGAAAAATGTTCCTCGATAGATTATGCCAAACCATTTCTTGTACACATGCTTTATATGTGCTTTTTCTTCGTTTTGTGTGACTGAGATGTCCAAAAACTAAGATGCTTATAGAGATATAAGACGACTTTTAAAGGTTGTTGATGATATCATAGTAGATTTTGTGAATGCTTCAGAATTCATGGATTACTTTAAGTCAACCAGGTATCCAAGAATAGGTTTATGGCGATGGCTGTGATTTAAATGCTTTATCGAGCTTTGTTTATACTTTTTTTTAAATATTTAAATATTTGGAAATAAGCTTTATCTCAAGGGCTTGGACAAATACACTAGAAAATCTTCGTCTTGCTAACCAAAGAGTTTTGTAGCAATAGAGCTATACCACTACCAATTAAAACGGAGGTTGTTAAACAAAAAAGACTATGATGTTCACCACCGTACCGATTGGTTGGTCGATAACTACAGTGCATTCTTATTTTTGGATGAATAAATACTGGGAAAAACACGATTTTATCAGCTACCAGAAAGACGTGTGGGTGAGTGGGTCAATATCAGTGACCCTTTTTCAGTATAACCAGAACTTAACTGACATGTTACGCTGCCCGTCCATTGATTCTTTGATTCGTGATCATGTCATTTCATTAGTTTTTCTTGTAGAAATGCAGTTAATTTCAATAGGCAGCAGGAAAGGAAAAAGACAAGGAACAATTAAATTATACACCCAACGAGTTGAAAAAGTCTGAAAAGGTTATCTCGAATTAAGGGATTTGATCCCTCATTTACTTACGTTACTCCATTAATAGTTGAGTCGTCGGTAGGGGTGAGATTCGGTCGATTTTGTTACATATATTTAAACCGAACCGACTTAATTCGGTTTATAAATTATTAAACCGATATATTAAAATAATTTCGGTTTTTTTGGTTTCGGTCGGTTTTTCAGTTCGAACATCAATAAGGTTCGGTCGGTTCAGTCGGTTTGATTTGTTTTTTTAAATATTTTTTTAATAAAATAACTTTTTTTTAAAAACTTTTTTTTAAAAAAATAAAATAAAAAACTTATAATAAACCTATTGAGTTAATATTAATTTTTTATATATATTTATAATTTTGATATAATAAAATTATAATAATAATAATATTATTATTACCCTACCAAAATAAAAAATAGGATAAATATATAAACCTTTTTACCGTATTCGGTAGTATACTCTTTGCTTTTTCCTCCTCCTATAAGAAAAAATTAGAATAAATATATAAAATAAATATAGAAAGCTTTTTAATATACTTTGTCTTTTCCAATACAATAGAGTACACTAATATGTAAAGTTGCTTAAAATATGTATCACCTAGGTTTCGAACAAATGATCGAAAATGGTACGATGACTCTAAGTCATTGTCTTGGACCATCTGCGCTAACAATGGTCAATGAAGGCAGAATGAAAGGTATATAATATATGTTTTGCATTCGGTCGGTTCGGTTCGGTTCAAAAATGTGAAAATCGAATACCGACCGAATCTAATTCGGTTTGAAAAATCGAAACCGAAACCGAATTTAATTTTTTTAAACCGACCAAACCGATTCATTTCGGTTCGGTCGGTCGGTTCGGTTTTTTTCAGTTTTTGCTCACCCCTAGTCGCCGGAGCAATGCGAAGGGACTCAAACGTAAAATCAAAAGTTTTTAACTTGGATTTTAGTCTTTCTGTTATGTACATATGTTATTTGATTATACCTGCTTTTACATTATATTATAAAGCTTTACACCATTTTAAAAAACTTTAATGTATCATCATATATTTATGACCTCAGAAAATACTCGGAATCCTTATTTCGCGGCCATTAGATGCATGATTTTGATATTGAGTGGATTATGATATATTTACTAAAATATCAACAGAAAACGGACAACTCACCATCTAAGAATTATAGAGATATACATTTTATACAATTTTTAATATGCATTAATATTTTTAAACAAAGTAAATTTTTTAAATTAAATTTTTTTAAAATATTTCTACTACAGGATATTTTAGGATATTATAAGGTAACTAACATATTTTAAATTATTATGATATCCGTTTATTTTTAATTTAAAAAATAAAATTTGTACATGTTGTTAAGTATTCACAGCCAGTGCATACTCTTTCATTCTTGGAGGTGCTTGAATTGTCGTTTGAACTAGTGATCAAGCTCAGACAATATTTGTTGGTTGTGAAGTGCTACCTACTATGATCGAACTTTGACGGAACTGGGTTTTCTCAAACTATGTCAAAGAATTCATTTCTAATGTTTGCGTTTCCTCCATCGGAATTATTTTCTCTACTTGATCCAACAAAACCCCAAATGTCATTACCTACCTCTTTTCATCTTTCATTTTCCACGAAAGAATCTTATTCGGAAGGTAGCTAACGTCACTTTATCTTCACAATTTTCCATGTCGGTTTTAGCCTTGATAAAACGATTTGTGTAATCCTTAAGACTCTCTCCCACTTTCCGTCTATAATAGATAATCGTATCACCATTCACACAAAATGTTTTGCTTCTCACGAAATGCTGACGAAACATATTCCATAACATATCAAAACTTTTGATGCAACCCTCAAGCAAACGATGGTACCACTTTGAAGTTGTGTTCTTAAATGTTTGGAAGAATGTCATGCATAACAATTTATTATCATCATCATAGTTAATCATAAATTTCTTAGGAAGAAAAAATGTGTTTCCTCGGAGCCAAGCCCTTTTTTCCTATATTTGGAATTCGACATCAGCTAGTTAAATTTTTGGATTACTTTGATTCAATTTGGAAGAAAAAAGTGTTTCCTCATAGACAACGCCAATTAATATCGACATTTCCCAGTAACTAAGGTCGATCAAAGCCAATAATAGACTTAAGGTGAAATATAAAATTTGTTAAATAAAGATAAATGTTCCAAAAAATATGAATGCTTGAATAATACAATTTCTTATTCATGATTGTTGGACCTTTATGCATATTTTTATTATTATAATAAATATCTCTCATATATTACGTGGCTTATAACTTATTTTTCTCTTACAACTTAGATTATGAAACTAATTGTATCTTTGACTGAGTCTCTTGGGTATTTGAGTACTTGAAGTGTTGATGTGAGAATGTAAACGGACTAGCCCATTTACACACTTATAAATTTTAACATTTTTAGTATGTAAAAACATGTACAAAGATGTGTTAAGTTAGATGTTAAATCTATCTTATATGTAATATATATATATATATATATATATATATATATATATATATATATATAAATACTCCAATCAACATTTTAAATCACATGTTAGATGATATGGCATTATTTTTTGTTAACTCAACTACTAAATTTCCAAAATGAGTTAACATTTAGATTAGTAATTGTTTACTTGTTTTGTTTCCTTTTTTCTCTATTTCATTATTTTAGTAACATTATGTTAACTAACTAAAAACCATGGTTAGTTATCAGAGTTGGTCACTTGTTTCAAAGCAGTCACTTTGCTGCATCAATGGTCGTTTTGATACAAATTCAAAAAAAAACCCAACAAATATAGTCGTTTTGATACAAAGTAACTTAAGTGGTTGTTTTGAGACAAGTGACCAACTCTGGTGACTAACCAGGATTGTTAGCATATGTTAGCAATTTTTTTTTTAAAGATAACAAATCAAATCAATTTTCAAATATTAATAAACAGTATGCTAAATGTGTTTCTCTTTTCTACGTGTAAGGATTTAACATGTAAATTTTACATGTCATACTCATGACCTTTGGTCACAAACATGTTATACTCAACCAACTCGGCTACCCCCTTAGGGGCAGACTATAACGATTTTGATATATCTATTGATTGATTCTCGGACACTGAAAACTAAACTTATCAAAATCGTCATAATCGAGGAATTTTTATCCTACAATTTTAAATCAAGACTATATAAAAAAAATCGTTATAATCGAAAAACTTTCAGCATACGTTTTGAAATTAAAAAACTACATTAAATAACTCGTCAGGGTAAAGAAAAAACAATGAGTAAGGATTAGTTTTTGAAAAAATATTTAAAATATTATATTTAATCATTAATCCATTAAAAACTATATAAATTAATAATCTAATAATTTAACATTTAATATTTATTTTTTCATCTTACAATATATAACATTACGTCGGTCAGATAAAATCCGTACCAAACCAAAATAGTATTTTTAAATCATTCACTAACCGAAATCTAAATTCGGTCCGATAAATCCCCTTCCCTTTTTAAATCAAAGTCAGGTTAATATTTGTTTATTGTAATGTTATGATTGGGTCGTATTAATTGAACCAAGTTCAGACCTACAAAGCGAAATACAATTTTTAATATGCATTAATTTTCTTAAACAAATAAAAAAATTAATTCAAAATTTTTGAATATATTTCTATTTCAAAATATTGTAGGACATATCTTTAGGTAATTTATGTTGTATTTCATGATAACATTTTGTTCTCATCTTGAGACTCCACACCTATATGGGCGCCTTTTATTGTTGTAAAAGATATTTATACCTAGAAGATATATCTAGCTAACTAACTTATCTTTAAATATTATTATATCTGTTTATATTTAAAAAACAATATCTATACATGTTTCTTTTATAAACGGCTTCGGAATAGTTTTCAAATCATAATATATTTTTCTCTTCGCTCATCTTCCTCTTGAAAGCTTTTCATTTCCTTTTGAGAGCAATCATCTAAACCTTTCCTCTTCTGCATTTTAGACTTCAGGTAATTAACTTATTAAAATGTTATCTTCTTTAGTTTTCAACTTTATAACTCTTTCCTATTAATTTCGTTAGTTATACTGAATTAACGATGCATGTATGTCTATTTGTAGAGAGCATTTGTTAAAACAATATGGAACTTAAGACTGTTAAGTTTCTTGGGGGCGGTTCGTACGGTGTGGTACATCTCATGAGAACAAGAGAACCTCCTTATTCGTCTTATGCGGTGAAATCGGCTCCACTTGAGTCTTCCGCGTCATTGGTTAAAGAGCTCCGTATATTAGAAGAGCTTGGTGGTTCTTCACGTATAGTTTCATGCTTCGGAGGTATAAATTTGAAGTATTTATACGGAATCAAGTTAGAGTACGCGGCTTGGGGTACTCTTGAAAATATGATAATGAGAAGTAAAACACTACCTATACCGGATGTTGACATCATTCGGTATACACGAATGATCCTAGAAGGTCTTTCAACTATCCACGCAGCAGGTTATGTCCATTGCGATCTTAAGCCGGATAACATTCTTGTTTTTCTGACTTTTGATCCAAACACAGGTTTATGTCCATTACGATGGTACCACTTTGAAGTTGTGTTCTTAAATCTTTGGAAGAAGGCCATGCATAACAATTTATCATCATCATCATAGTTAATCATAAAGTTCTTGGGAAGAAAAAATGTGTTTCCTCGGAGCCAAGCCCTTTTTTCCTATATTTGGAATTCGACATCAGCTAGTTAAATTTTTTGATTACTTTCATTCTATTTGGAAGAAAAAATGTGTTTCCCCCATAGATAATGCCAATTAATATCGATATTTCCCAGTAACTAAGGTCGATCAAATCCAATAATAGACTTAAGGTGAAATATGAAATTTGTTAAATAAAGATGAATGTTCCAAAGAATATGAATGACTGAATAATACAATTTCTTATTAATGATTGTTGGACCTTTATGCATAGTTCTATTATTATAATAAATATCTCTCATATATTACGAGGATTATAACTTATTTTTCTCTTACAACTTAGATTATGCAACTAATTGTATCTTTGACTGAGTCTCTTGGGTATTTGAGTACTTGAAGTGTTGATGTGAGAATGTAAGCGGACTAGCCTATTTACACACTTATAAATTTTAACATTTTTCATATGTAAAAACATGTACAAAGATGTGTTAAGTTAGATGTTAAATATATCTTATAGGTAATATATATATATATATATATAATACTCCAATCAACATTTTAAATCGCATGTTAGATGATATGGCATTATTTTTTGTTAACTCAACTACTAAATTTCCAAAATGAGTTAACATTTAGATTAGTAATTGTTTACTTGTTTTGTTTCCTTTTTTCTCTATTTCATTATTTTAGTAACATTAGGTTAACTAACTAAAAACCATGGTTAGTCATCGGAGTTGGTCACTTGTTTCAAAACAGTCACTTAATTCAAAAAAAAAACCAACAAATATAGTCGTTTTGATATAAAGTAACTTAAGTGGTTGTTTTGAGACAAATGACCAACTCTGGTGACTAACCAGGATTCTTAGCATATGTTAACAATTTTTTTTTTTGAAAAGATAACGAATCAAATCAATTTTCGAATATTAATAAACAGTATGCTAAATGTGTTTTTCTTTTCTACGTGTAAGGATTTAACATGTAAATTTTACGTGTACAATTGTACATAGTAATTTTGATATTTTTTACTCATCCCATAAGTTTAATCACGAGTAAAATGATAAAATATTGTTTTCAAAATAACAAAGCCCTAGATTATATGCACATAAGGTTGTTATTGAGCTACCGAATCTGATAACACGTTTGGGATTGGTCCGGTAACATCCGTCCGAAATTGATCGGACAGTGTTATTGAGCGGTTCACGAACCAAGTCTCCTCCCGATCTGATTTCATCATTTGGTTATTATATTTTTTTTCCATATAGTCTTTTAACTTCAAAAAGTCTGGTGAGAATCTCTTGACTCGACAATTTCTTAAATATAACTTTTTCACTTCAAAATATTTGGTAGACGTCGCTAACCTCTATCAAAATGTCCGATGAGCGTCCCCTGACTATAACGATTTTTTTTATTTTTTTTTCAGAGCGTCCCTTGACTATAATGATTTTTTTTATTTTTTTTTCAGAGAGAACCCGCAGCCGCTACTCAGAGTGCAATGAGTGCGCACATGGTAAACCCTCAGTCTGACGCGATAGCCTGCAAACCAACGCCAGAAGATAAACCACACAAGGTGACAGGCTCAGCCGAGAAAGCGTATGTAGAGGGACTCGAACTCATGACCTTTGGTCATGAAGGTGCCATACTCAACCAACTCGGCTACCCCCTTAGGAGCTGACTATAACGATTTTGATATATTTATTGATGGACACGGAGAACTACACTTATCAAAATCGTCATAATCGAGGAATTTTTATCCCACAATTTTAAATCAAGATTACATAAAAAAAATCGTTATAATCGAAAAACTTTCGGCATACGTTTTGAAATTAAAAAACTACCTTAGATAACTCATCAGGGTAAAGAACACACAACCGGTTTGGATTAGTTTTTGAAAAAATATTTAAAATATTATATTTAATCATTAATCCATTAAAAATCATATAAATAAATAATCTAATAATTTAACATTTAATATTTATTTTTTCATCTTACAATATATAACATTACGGCGGTCAGATAAAATCCGTACCAACCGGAGCGGACTTGTGAGTCCATTATAAAGTCACATTAATAAATCGGTTAAATCCGTTTGGCAACTGAAAACTCTGTACTCTATTTTCCCTCCTCTTTCTTTTCGTCATCAAAGAAACCAATTCTCTCTTCTTCTTCTCTGTTCGATGAATAACTATCCGATTTGCACCCCGCGCACGGTGGTGGAGGTTTTTAGCGATTTCGGGGGCCGTCGAGCCGGCTTGATTAAAGCTCTCACCACAGACTTTGTGGAAGTTTACGGGAAGTGCGATCCTGAGAAGGAGAATCTTTGCCTCTTTGCTCATCCAAATGAGAGGTGGGAAGTCACTTTACCCGCCAAGGAAGTGCCTCCCGAGTTGCCTGAGCCGGCACTGGGTATCAACTTCGCAAGAGATGGAATGCATAGAAAAGAGTGGTTAGCTATGGTTGCTGTTCATAGTGATGCCTGGTTGCTTGCTGTTGCCTTCTATTTTGGCGCTAGGTTTCAATTTGATAAATCTCAGAGGAAAAACCTATTTAATCAGATCAATGAACTACCATCTATTTTTGAGGTGGTGTCTAGCTCTGATAAAAATCAGCATTCATCTGTTTCGACAAATAGCAGCAACAAATCAAAATCAAACTCCAAGCTGAAGGGATGTGTTGACAAAGAGGAGGATGAGGACGGCAACGAGCATGATAAAACCCTATGCGGTGTTTGTGGAGAACATTACGCTGTAGATGGGTTCTGGATCTTCTGCGACCTTTGCGAGCAATGGTTCCATGGGAAGTGTGTTAAGATAACGCCTGCCAGAGCTAAGCATATCAAGCAGTACAAATGTCCTACTTGCAGCAACAAGAGAGCTCGATGTTGATGTATCTCTTTATTGTTGGACAGTTAATGATCTAGTAGGTCAAAATTTTGGACAATTGATGATCTAGTAGGTCAAAATTTTGGACAGTTAATGATCTAGTAGGTCAAAATTTTGCTCTTCCTTGTGCCATTTAAGAGTCTGAAAACTAGCATCTCAATTTAAGGTGAAGTCCGGTTGCCCAGCCAGGGCATGTGCTTGCTGCCTCTGGTGACGTTAGTTGTAGGCGTATATTTCTTGCTTGACATAGTGAAATAAAATACTCAATTTGGGTTTTCTAAGAAAAAAAAATAAAAAAATAGAACCCAGTTCAGACCTACAAATGAAATACAATTGCATTATCTTTCTCTTAAGATTTGCCAATAATATTAATCTTTCAAATTATTATTTTTTATCTATTTTCAAAAAAGTTATTTTTGAAAATAAAATAAAATAAAAATACGCATCTTATAAATTTTTTAATATGAAACAAATAAAAAATTTAATTCAAATTTTTTGAATGTATTTCTATTTCAAAATATTTTAGGACATATTTAGGTAACTTGAGACTCCACACCTATATAGGCCCCTTTTAATGTAGTAAAAGATGTATATACTACAAGATATATCTGGCTAACTAACTTATCTTTTAACTATTGGCGCCTTTTAACGTAGTAAAAGATATTTATACTACAAGATATATTTGGCTAACTAACTTATCTTTAAATATTATTATATCCGTTTATATTTAAAAAACAATATCTATACATGTTTCTATTATAAACAGCTTCTGAATAGTTTTCAAATCATAATATCTTTTTCTCTTCACTCCTCTTCCTCTTGAAAGCTTTTCATTTTATTTTCACAACAATCATCTAAACCTCACCTCTTCTGCATTTTAGACTTCAGGTAATTAACTTATATTTAAATGTTATCTTCTTTAGTTTTTAACTTTATAACCCCTTCAAATTAATTTCGTTAGTTATACTGAATTAACGATGCATGCATGTCTATTTGTAGAGAGCATTTGTTAAAACAATATGGAACTTGAGATTGTTAAGTTTCTTGGGGGCGGTTCGTACGGTGTGGTACATCTCATGAGAACAAGAGAACCTCCTTATTCGTCTTACGCGGTGAAATCGGCTCCACTTGAGTCTTCCGCGTCATTGGTTAAAGAGCTCCGTATATTAGAAGAGCTTGGTGGTTCTTCACGTATAGTTTCATGCTTCGGAGGTATAAATTTGAAGTATTTATACGGAATTAAGTTAGAGTACGCGGCTTGGGGTACTCTTGAAGATATGATAATGAGAAGTAAAACACTACCTATACCGGATGCTGACATTATTCGGTATACACGAATGATCCTGGAAGGTCTTTCAACTATCCACGCAGCAGGTTATGTCCATTGCGATCTTAAGCCGGATAACATTCTTGTTTTTCCGACTTTTGATCCAAACACAGGTTTATGTTCAACGGAAGTTAAAATTGCCGATTTTGGATTAGCAAAAGAGCCGCACGAAAGGATTAGCAATGCGAAGTTGAAATTCCGAGGTACTCCGGATCATATGTCCCCGGAATCTTACGTGGATGGAATAATCGAAGCAACTCTAGATATTTGGTCGCTAGGTTGTATCGTGGTCGAGATGCTAACCGGAGAACTGCCTTGGAGATTCAAAACAATTGAGGATATCGAGTATGAGCTCATTGTAGGATCTCAAGAAGCAAATATACCGGAAAATATATCAGCAGAGGCCAAAGATTTTCTTAAGATATGTTTGTCACGTAACCCTGAAGAGAGGTGGACAGCGGACAAGCTCCTTGATCATCCAATATGGCGTAGCAAACTGAGTCTTGACTCTAGTTCCGGTAAGTAATAAAGGGAATAAGTAGCTTCTCGTTCAACATCTTGGTCAGAAGTTTCAAGAATAAAAAGTTAGGATCTTTTATGTAGAGACAATTGAAAGCAGTAGAAATTAGGATCTTTTATGTAAGATGGAAGAGAAAGTTATAAGAAAATTATGGTTTTCAAGTTTCCATTAAGGGTTATTTCTTTAGTAGTATGTTATTGTTGTAGATGTCTTGAATAAATAAGGAAAACTGCATATTTGTAATTCTACCTCTAAATCTCAGTGTATTCCAAACATTACAAACAAATCAAAACCAAGTGTTAAAATAATATTGATCAAGACTTTATTTACTTTTTTTTTTACTGTGCTAATTCGTATTGAGATTTCTCTTATTCCGTACTTTTGTTGTTCGGCTTCATATTAAAAATATTGTACAGGGGTACGAATATTTTGTAACTCAATATAATAAATTACTTTTCCAAAACTCCAATCAAGTAGTTTAGTAATAAGAGAGCATGACATACAAGCACAAAATAATATGTTGAGTAAATAGTAACAAAAACTAATTGTTGAATCTGACACTTCGGCTGATTCTGGCATTGATACCGGTTGTTTCCCCGCATAGGAACTACTTGGTTTCCTGATTTCTTGTACTTGCCCTTTGCGGCGTTTCACTTGACTTTCGTGTTTTTTCTGTAAACCGAGGAGCAATTAGAAAGTTAAGAGCACACTCAAATTGAGATTGACAAATAAAAATAAAGACAGCAATTGTTTGCTGAAAAAAAAAGGCATACCCTGTACTTCTTCCTAGGATTTTTGAGATCCTTGTTTCGCCTTCGTGTCAAACCTCTATTCTTCGGAGCAAGGGATCCCAAGACTCCATTGCGTTTCAACTTTTCCTCAAGGGCAGCTCGGACTTCCAGCATCTCAGTGCTTTGTAAACCAACTTTGTCCCTCTGCCATTGTGAAGCAATCGTATTAGTCCAAGAAGGCAGAGCAATAGCATTCACAAAGTACAAAAAATGAAAATAAAGAAAAAATGATTTATACAAAACATTCGAAACAAAAAAAAAATAGAACTTTGGCTACCATGCAGCAAAATAATTTAAATTTATTTTAGTCTTTGTCCTCCAGATCCAGAAAGAGCCTAAAGTGTATGCATATGACTGCTGACAAAAATATGGAGACCTTTTCCACCCAGTAAAATGATCTATTAAACATTTTAACATGTCTCACCTGATGTTTACGTTTCTCTCCTTTGTTTTTGTGTTCCTTCAAAGATTCTGGTTCCGTCAATAAATCATCATGGTGCTGACTTTAACTCAAAATTCAGGTTTAATCCAAATAGATAGCACGCAATGATGAAAGCTGAGATTTAATTTGGAAGTGTCTTTGATAATTACCTCGGTAGGAACAATGGATGCGCAATTGTCTTTCATGACAGAATCAGATGCCAACGGAGCATCATCCTTAACTGCTTCGTTCACAAGTTCAGCACCAATATGTTCTTTCAAGATCTCTTCCAGTTCAGAAGGAAGGTTATCATCAAGTTCTCTTGTCTGCAAGATGAAATGTAAGTTAGGTCTATCAATTACCATACGTTTAGACAATGAAAGGTGGGTGTGTGGTAAGTCTCCAAATATTTACGGCTGACCCAAGATAATCTGATAAACTGCAAGCATGAAATTGTATATGATGACTGCAGAATCTACCAGTGCATCTATACGTTTCTTCATGTGTGTCTATAGGAAAGTAAAGTAAAAAATCATCCACGGATAAAGGGTAATAAAAGATCTTATCTAATAAGCTCTTGATCTTCACAAGACGGGCAATGACAGGATGGTCACGAACAGATTCCCCTTCAGACTTGAGAAGAAGATAAAAGGTTACAGCTTGGAAATACTCTAGCAACAGAAGCTGCTTCACCTCCAAGTAGCGCATTCCGCCATCCAATGCAATTTCACCTCCTCTAGACTGCTCAAAAGTAAAAAGGATTAGTATGCTCGGGTGAAAATAACAGATTAAGAGCAACGAGCTACTTTGGCATCCGATTCTGTCATTGTATATGAAGCTCAATTTTTTTAATCAGAACTATCCAAATGTTCAGTCTTTGAAGGAAAAAAAGTAAAAGAGTACCATGCTCAATAGTGGATTGAGTTTCTTCTCAAGCTGTCGTGGGCATCCTTCAGCTCAGACAATAAAGCAATTAACTCTCGAGCAGAACTGCATCGCAAATATAGGATCAAGAAAAGGCAGATGTTAACTTCAAAAACTAAAGCATGTAGCAATAAGAATAACAGTTCCTCTGTCAAGGCGGTCACTTGGATACTGTCCACAATCGACCAGGACAAGTATTTGTACTTTGGACTATCTTTTACTAATGATGAATACCTTGTCGAGAGTACTACTACAAGTGGTACTAGATTTAACAGGCCAAGTTGTAGTGTTCATACTTCAAAAACGATAGGCTTTTAAAGTATGAACACTACAGCTTTTTAAAATCTAATACCACTTCTGATATAAGTACTATACTCACGGGTTAATTCTCTGTCACGTTTCCTTTGCTATCATCTTCAAGACCATGTCTTCCATAGTTAAAGATTCTCCTGCTTCCTTCTGGAGTTTGGCACCGCTTCCTCCTCTTCCGCAAGGGACTCGTTATCACTTGATTGCAGCTTTAAGTGTTGCATAAAATTATTAGCACTAACGTACAAAAATACAAAATGTATGGAGTAATTGAATTATACATCAAAATATTAATTTATAACTCATTCAATCTATTAATCCAAAATATCTTGTTGATAATAACAGAGAACTCAAGATGTCAAACGCCTAGATTTATCAGACATTCAATTTTAATGTCTACATCCTAAAGTTCTTATGCGTACATCAAAGGAACTAATGACACACACCAACTGTCGTAGCATAAAGACATGCTTAGTCGAGTCCGGCTTGAGAAATGTTTCTAAAAAAATTAAGACCGAATAACAACACTGGCGTTAAGCAACAATTGGTCTAGAGGATAGGAAAGTAAACATGAATAAAAATCTATATACCTGGACAATTTAGACTACACATATCAGCCTTCTAGGGAATTAGGGCTACTGTGGTAACCAAAAATGAAAACATATGTCAACTGGTGAGATCTTTCGGACTTTTGGATGCGGACGAAAGGAAAACTAAAAAGTTATTAAAACTCATATATTAATTACTAATAATATAAAACAAAAGAAAATATTATATTTTATAAAATATTATCCTATATCAAATTTAATTTTCAATTTCTCTTCATAATAATATTATTAATTAAATTAAAAAAACTATTTACTAACATATACTAAAATCATATAAAATTATTAATAGATTACACTTATTGGAATTATGAAAATATTTTGTATGGAACAAGAATTTTGATATGATGTACCTCTTAAGAACTCACCCATTCAATAAACTATTTACTAACATATACCAAAATATATTAATTATTAATAGATTACAAAATATTTGATTAGTTATATACCATATATTTTTAAAATAGTATGTCTATATTTAAATATTAGATTTGATATAAAAAAATCATAGCTTCCAAAAAATATTACTACCCGATGGGTACAGGTTAGGGTATGGGTTTGAAAAAACATAGACAAGATGGGTTACAAGTTTAGTTATACCCGCACCCATCTCTACCCATTTTCATCCCTATTCGCTGTTCTTACTTATATATACAGAGACAGAATATGCGATACCCATATTCCCAACAAATGGTATCAGAGCCAGGCTCAGACAAAACACAATATGGGTGGAGTGAAGTTCTCGGAAGTCGAACAAGATGAACTAGTAGTCATGCTTGATGTGATCTGCTCTAGAGATCCTAGTTCGGAGTTCCCGTGGCTCATCAAGCGGTGTGACTTGATTGGAGTGTATCAAGTCACCAATATAATTAAAGAAGACGGGTGGAAGTCAATTGAGATAAGGTTAAAGTGGTACTTTGTTCGAGATGAGGATTTGTTAGGGTGGCGACCAAAGTCCCACATCAGTTAAACATGAGAAAAATCAATGTATATAAGTGAGAACATATTTCAACTAGTATGAGGCCTTTTAGAAATGGACCTAAAGCCCGCACGACGGGCTTTTGGGTGTCAAAGCGGATAATATCATATTAATTTGTTTCCACTGAACATACCAAAAATGAAAATTGGAAATATTTCCAGTAGGTTCTGCGAACACAGAAGTTGTGTTTTTGCCTAATCCGCGAGTATGGAGTGCCCAATGTTGTACAAATCACTTACACCAAGTTCGTGATTTGAACGAAATTAGGCAGAATGAGTTCACAACTGATATGATATTACGAATTTTTTGTTCGTAAATTTGATTATGCGCTTGCGTATTAGCCATTTATAACACAATTTGGAACACTTTGTCCAAAAATTACTATGTGAAATAAACACAAAGACTAATAATGATAATAATGTCAAACGTGGAAGTGTCAAACGAAATAAACCGTGTTATAATAAACCATAAAATCCGAATGATAACGAAATTTAAATAAAGTATTCATTAATGCGCTAGAAAAAACAAGCAACGCGTCTACTTAATCATTGGTCTCTACTCAAATCGAAGAATTATGGTGGCTCTTCGTGTACGGTCGATGGTTGGGCAAGCTTGATTTGATGATATTTGTTGAATCGTTTATCGAGCGGTATTGCCCAACCAGTTATGGCTTCATTAGTGCGAAACGAAAACCAAGTAGGATAGATTTTTGACACAACCGATACAAAGAAAATTAAGATAAATATTCGATCACAAAATAAGATATAATATTAAAGAATTCATTGGTATACTTACTTTTACGAAATGGTTACAATATACGAAACCTAGACCAACTTCCATGGTAGGACACGATCGAGGAGGCACACCGCGTATAGGTAGATACGTATAGGATTGTTGGAGCTATACGTGGTATATGATACACTGATATCTAGTGGCTATCACTAAGCCATAGTCAGGTAACTTCATCCAATGTCGATTACCATTCGCATACAGTTCAAAGACGTCCGGTTTTTTTACAAGGTTATCTACACGTTAACACTATCAAAAACTCTCTCCTATAGATCACGTTGATCTAACTTGGTGTCATGAATGGAAAATACTGTATACATTTAAAATTATAGCCTGAAATCCAAAATTACTGTCAGGATATACGTCTTGGACGCTAGAAATATATATATACTCATGCAAATAATTGGGAAACAACTTTTGTAGCCGCTAAAATCTTTGGATTTGGGTACTAAAAATGTTTTAGCTACCGAGGCAGTCATGCTAGCTACTGTACCATGAGTGCTAGCACGTAGACTACCATCATATTGGAACCTAGATGGGTCCTGTTTAGTTGATTTATTCCGACCGGATTTTTTCCTACCTTTACTGACAACTGAGTCCTTAGGTTTCAAAGCATATCTTGTACCAGGAGTTCCTAATAACACAACCATACATTTCGGGAGTGAACCATACTTCACCAAACCGCACATGAAAGTTTACCTTTAATTTCTTATAGATATTCGCCTTAACCCCCATAGTTGAGTTTCTTGGACAAAACCTACTTCGCTCCAACGATTTGAAAATGTTAGAGTGTTGAGCAATAAGAAATGCATGAACATTTTTCTAAAATTTCTCAAATGTGCATAGACTTGGAGGATCCATACAAAATCAAGCTAGATTACGCTACTTCGGGTACTTTAAAATATATGATACTGAGAAGCAAGGTACTACATATATATGATACTGACATTATTCGGTATACACGAATGATCCTAGAAGGTCTTTCAACTATCCACGTAGAAGGTTATGTCCATTGCCATCCTAAGCGGCTACTTCCATTCATCAATTAGGGATGTCTTCACAGAATAATTGATGATTTCCATCTCCATTCTTTTGTATTTACCCTCTACAAGCATCAAAACTTTCTCCAAAGGCTTGTAATCAACAATCGCATGGAAAACTCTAATAGCTAGATATCCTTCAAGTTCAATTAACATTGGACAGTTATTCCATAGACGATAAAGATCGAAATCAAGTTTAATTACGGAAAACTTTGTAGTCCCATCTACATTGAGTTTAATTACTCTTTTTTTGAGAAGCTTGTTCAGTCAAACAAGTAAATTCGTTGAATTGAAAATTTGGAATATATTTTTACTACAAGATATTTTAGGATACATCTCAAGTAACTACCTTATATTTAGATATTATTATATCTGTTTATATTTAATTTAAAAAACAATATACATCTCGTCATGCGTCTATTTTAAATGGGAGTATAAACACCACCAAATAAATTATAAATATTAGATATTTTACTGTAATTTGATCGACTAGTCGACCAATTTAATCATGATACGTTATCAAACAAGTCGTATAATGTGAAGTGCACGATTATTATATTATATCATAATTAACGCGGTCAAGGGGTGTAACCCCTTGATGGGTCCAAGGGATGGAGCCCCTGGCGAGGTCTAAGGGGCATGATTTCAATCGGCTATTGTTGCAAGTCAATAGAATTTCAAAATTGGAAATTTGAACGTTTTATTTAAATTTCAAATTTCAGCCGCTTTAATTCAGTTCTCGTTAAAGACCTTAACTACCCTAATTGCCAAACTGATTTTGTTGGTCGAATTGCTTAAATGATGGGTTATGTTGAAATACAAAAACACATCAATTTTATACTCTATGTTCAATTGAAATTGTTTAAATGATGGGTTATTTAAATTTCAAATTTCAGCCGCTTTAATTTTATCCAATTAATTTTTTTTGAGAAGGCCAAAAATATTTTAATAAGAAATTGTTTACAAAAATTTAAAGATCTATCTGGAATCCAAACACCGTTGTCTATAAATTATTGAAATATTATAGTCCTGTTCATGAAGATAGAGTTGACGAACAGAGGAGAATTAGCGAAGGAAATAACAAGAAAATTTTCTAAACTTGACAAGTTCGAAGGACATAATTTCAGACGCTGGAAGAAAATGATGCATTTTTTGTTAACTACCCACATTGGTGTGTATGTCTTGAGTACCCCCATGTCCCGAGATCATAGAGAATGAAACGCTGGAACAAACAAGGAGGCGCAGCAAGTAGGAGAATGATGATTACATTTGTCGCAGCCACATATTAAAACGGTATGTCTGATACTTTGTTTGATGTATACCAAGATATCGAATCTGTAAAAAAGTTATGGAATTTTATTGAATTGAAGTACATGACAGAATATGCTTATAGTAGGAAGTTCCTAGTTAGTAATTTTATAAATTACAAAAGTTGACTCTAGACCTGTAATGGAACAATATAATGAACTACTAAGAATTCTGGATCATTTTGTTCAACACAATATGAAAATGGACGAATGTGTTTCGGTGTCTTATGTTATTGAAAATTTTTTCTCCTTCATGGAAGAATATTAAAAAACTTTCCCTTGATCAATTTTTTTCGATCGAGTCGCTTTCTCCTTCTTTGGTTAAGGTTGAGCCTTGGATTTGGCTTTCGCTTTGGATTTGGGTACTAGATATGCTTTAGCTATTGATACGGCCATCCTAACTATCGTATCTGGAGTGCGAGCGCCTAGACTACCATCATATTCTAACCCAAATGGGTCATGTTTAGTTGATTTGTCCCGACCGGATTTTTTCCTACCTTTAATGACAACCAGCTCCTTAGGTTCCAAAACATGACCTCTCGCTAGATCTAGGATTTGTAACCCTATTTATGATGTGATCTAGGACGTGTGCACCGTAACCACAGATGGTACTATCTATTAAGAAGAGTTTTCTTGTAAGCTCATTATCGCAACCAACCTCACCCCTAGTTTTGATCTGTAAAATACTCTAATATACATCACATTCATCCTTTTGAATCACCATACCTTCTTTCTCGATCATAACTAACTCGCATGCACACGCTAAATTATGTATTTTCATAATACCACAACCACACATTCTGAGAGTGAACCATACTTTACGAGACATTTTAAGATTTTTTTCTATTATTTCTATAATCGCACAAGAAAGTTTACCTTTGATTTCCTTATAGATAGCCACATTAACCCCATAGTTGAGTTTCTTGGAAGAAACCTACTTCGCTCAAACAATTCAAAAATATTAGAGTGTTGAGGGGTAAGCAATGCATGAACATTATTTCAAAATTTCTTAAATGTACGGCGGATTGCCCATTTGAGGCTCGAGTGAGTACTCTCCGCACTATGACGTAAAATAAAATAAATTAGAAGTCTAACACGTAATATTAAAAACTAATGTATGGAGATAGTAATATAACTCACTAATTGCTAATTTGATTGCCCAAATGTTTAAATTTGTTCGTGTGGATATCGAGAAATTTGTATCCATAAGTGTCTATCCATTGTTTCATGACATAATCGACAACCAATGGACAAAATGGGGGAGATGTGATGTAACTCGGTAAGGTTTTTGTTATAATCTTAAAACATCTCCGAATAGACAACCCTTTGATAAAATTTGACAAACTTATCAGCCTTGTCCGCTTTTGACAAAATTTTCGCAGCATATGAGAAAATGTTCCTATTAATATGCCAAGTGCATAGCATATGAGTGGTATCTCGAAATATATCCTCGATAGCTTTCATTAAAGCCAACTCCCTATCGGTGATGATAATATTAGGCAATGTGCACATGTTGTTCGTTAACACATTCCTCAAAACGCTCAATCCCCACATGTAGTTCTCTTGCTTCTTGGAGCTCAGAAAAACAAAAGCGACACAAAACGTCTTTTTCGTCAACGTTTGGCCAACTATTTCTAGCAAAGACATCTCATATCTTGTAGTCTTATATGTGCTATCCATTATAATAACTTGAGGAAAAGTGCGCGATAAATCGATGCTTTCAGGATGTGCGAAAAACAACTCGAGGATCTTGTACGTTGCTTTGCTAGTTCTCTCTCAAACATAGTACTCATGTTGTTTTAACTTACCGAACAAGAATTGCATTTGAGTATTTCCTGTTTTATCGGCCAAATTTATGTTTTTGACACATATTGTCGATCGTGTGTATGCTAGATATATTTTCTGAGTCTTTAACCTTCAAACCACGGTATATCTCTCTTGGTCGAGAATCGAATTCCGTTTGACTACGAGTAAGCGCCTCTTCTTCCATTTTTGGTCCAGAGGCTCGTTAGTGACCTCTAAGTGTAAAAACGGTTGGTGGTTGTGTTTCCCGTTTACCACTATTAATTTCTAATAACCGGGTAGCTCTAGGACCGGTTTTCCCCTTAACAAGAACGGACAGCCACATTTTTTTGATGAACAATCTCGGCGCTTCTTAACATACCCTGGTTTGGGGTTCACTTTGTAAACACCTTTCCTCTCACACCTGAAATACATCCTAGGAGTTGTCCCACTTTTGCTACCGTCTTTGTTTTTACTCAATACCAAAACGAATCCTAGATTTTTGCTTTCCGAATCAAACATAAGACCAAATTGGGTTTGGTATATAAGGTTTCCATAGTAAATGTTTTAGCATAATCGGCCATCAAACATGGCGGTTGGTCCGGTTCCTACAAAAGGTATGTAATAATTATATCGTAACATACTTAGTTTTAATTTTACATAATTGTGCATGTTATTGAACCAAATCACGCATAATTGTGCATGTAGTTGAATCAAATCACGAAGACCACACAACCAATCTAAGAAAATTCAAAAATTTATGCTATCAATTTTTTTATTAAAATCACGAATAGGGACTCCCTGATTTTTAAAAAATTGTGAAGGGATCGTTTGCGATTTCGTCAAAATCATGAGGTCCATATTCGCGTTTTTGACATGAATACCAACCACATATTCATGCAATTTCATTAATTCTTGGTTTGCAGTTCATCCATTTTATGACACAATGAGTGCGATATTCGCACTGAAAGTATATTTGTTTTTTAAAAATACCTCAACTTCGGTTTCGAGATGGTCCGTCAAAGGCTTCTCCTCCTCCGATGCAAATTCATCCACATTGTAACTAAAATCGTCATTCAAATCCATGGATTTTTTGGGTATTATATTAGTTTTAGAGAGAAGTTTGGTTGGAGAATAAGAAGAAAAGGTTTGATTTTTGGATGAAAACTTGGTTATTATATGACAGAGGTAAAATGGTCATTTCACATAAAATAAAATAAAATTGATTTAAATGTCTCATAAGGCCATCTCTAATCGTAGGTCTTTCCGGAGACCTCCATTTATTTACAGATCTGCCACACAACTTCTAACCGTTGTTTTACTATTCCGGAGACTTTTAATATAAAAAATTCAATTCAAACAATTCCTCTATCTTTTAACTATTCATCTCACTCTCTTTATTTCTCCCTCTATTTCACTCTCTCGGTATTTACATTATCATCCTACATTTACTAATTTTATAATAAATAATTTAACCTATATTGTTAATTAATAATTAATATTAATATTTAACAAGATTATTTATTTTATATTTATGTTATAAATTTATGTGTTTAATTTTTAATTACAATAAAATAATATGTATCTTTTAACTATTCATTTGATTTCTACAATTTATAAATTAAGTTTTTATTATAATTTATAAAGTTTATTTACAAAGTTAAATTTAATTTAATTATTTATTATTATTTTAAAATTTTATATTATAATTAAATTTATAAATTATAATTTAGTTTTCAAAATTAATTTTTTATTATAGGTTAAATATTTTACTAGAATAAATTTAAATTAAATTTTAAATTAAATTTTAGAATAAACTTATATTAAAAATTGAATCTACAAATTTGATAAATCTGATTAGGGATTCTTAATTTTGGTAAAATATATTTCGTTCTTTCCCCTCTCCTCTTTTCCTTTCTCTCTCCTCTCTTCTACAACTAAAACAGATTTTTCTCGTCTGTATTTCTACCCATTATCTCTTTCTTTAGGTTTTCAAGATCGCGCTCGCCAGATCCTGAGACCGAACCCAAACAGTAAATCGGTCTCCTAATTTAGAGACCGACACAGGCATTTAAAAACCATATTTCACCTTCGGTCTCCACCGATACCGACGGTTAAAGATGACCTAATAGCCATATGGGATTTCAATGTAGCTTTGCCCTTTTGGATGATGTCCACGTCTTTCTTTTATCTTTCCCATAGTAATATGGTTCATACCTACATTCATCAACTAGGGATGTCTTTTCACGATAATCAATGCTTTCCATTTCTATTATTTTACATTTACCCTCCACTAGAGGTGTCTAATGGTTCAGGAACCATGGTTCAAAGCTGACAACATGCTTAAGAACTGGCGGTCTACCTGCGAAACTGGCCCATTAGGACTGCAACCTGGCAGGACCGCAACCCGCCAGGACCGCAACCCGCCAGGACCGCATAAGGACCAACCCGCCAGGACTGCAACCTGGCAGGACTGCAACCTGGCAGGACTGCGAAACCACGGTTTATTTGTAAAAAACCGGTGGTTTATTGGTAAATATTATGCTGATTTTATTTATTTTATAACCAAAATGTTATATTTAAAAAATATTGAGATATTGCATATTATTATAGAATTATTATTACATTTTTGTTAATATTAATTTGTTTTGGTTATTAAGTTTTTTAGTGTTGTAATTATTATATAGTCCAAAATTTTAAATATTACTTATGTTATTATCACATTTTGAATATTATTATTATGTTTTTAGATCTAATACAAACCAAAAATATATCTTATCATGTTAAAATATTACAAATTCTACGGTTATAATTTTAATATTACATTTTGATTACTATTGTGATTTGGTTTTAAATTTTACAAGTGTTTGTTATTATTTTTTAAACCAAAATTAGATCTTATGAAGTTATAAGTATTTCATAATACATTTGTTGTTGTTATAATAAAAGGTAAAGTCATTTTTGGATAATTTAGCCGTTCACAGTTTATACTCGTGCGGGCCAGGAGTTGTACAAATGTTTTCAAATTACAATACAAAATAGCAAAAAACTATTACAAACATCATTCATCTCCAGCTTCGTCTTCTTCATAAGTAAAATCTTCGTCGTCATTTTCGTTTTCTTCCGCAATTTCTTGTTCAAGTATATCTTCGTAATCATCCAGATAATCTTCGAAGATGTCGTCTACGTTCACTTCGTCTCTGAACTCTATGTCTTGCATCCTTTTATCCGCCGCTGTCCAATCCTTAACTGCCACAAGCACTCCAAGTGCTTTGCCCGTCAATCTTGTTCTCTTAGTCGTGTATTGCAACCTCGCTTGGCTGAAAGCACACTCACTTGCAACTGTAGACATAGGTATAGCATAAATCTCTTTAACAATCCTGCAAAGAATAGGAAACTCTTCAGTTTTGGTACCCCACCATCGTATGATATCTTCAATACCTTGGTGTTGATAATTCGTAAAATCAAACCTAGTGGTCCAATATCTATACAACTCATTATCAGATTGAGGGGTTTCTGTAACATTGTTGTTTCGTAACATTGCCAATTGAACATAGTTAGTATTTCTCCCTCTACCCCTATTGTTACTACTGCTTACATTTGTAGATGTATTTGATCTATATCTTGCAGCATACTTATCATAGATATTATACAAACTATCATATGTATCGTTAATATACCCTTGAGGGTCAATTGGTTCGGTCGGTGGTTTATCTGTAGGAAACCGTACAGATTTATAAAAGCAATCAACTAGCAATTCAAATTTTTCTTTTCGTGAAAAAGGATCTAAAAGGCAAGCAAATGAATAACTATCAGGGATTGGATGAAAATACTTTGTGAACTTATATTCCATTCCAGGCACCATGTCTACGCATGCATAATGTGATCTAAATTCATCCATATGCATGGCAAGATTAGCAATCGTGAAAAGGGCCAAATGAGCATTAGGTTGATTTTGTGAAGAAAAGGTTAGGGTGTTTTCTTTAAAAAGTCTTAAAAATCTTAACATGTGTGCACAAAATTTCCAATGATCTGGTTCAATTGGTGTTTCACGATATGTATTATAAAGCGTCGTTATCTCTTCTTTAAAAACATGCGCACGTGCAAGCATTGTGTAAGTAGAATTCCATCTAGTTTCGACATCTAATAAAAGTTTCTTATATTTTTTCCCATTTGAAAGAACAAGTGTTTTAAAAGCTCTTTTTTTAGCAGCGGATGTCGAGCAAAATAGGATCCCATTTTTTATAGGGGTAATATAATCACCCTGAACCTTACGTATTCCTTCTTTCGCAATTAATTGAAGTACGTGGCATAAACATTTGGTGTGAAACAATTTTGGAAAAGGGGGATTGCAATCTGGTACAAGCAATGTTATAGCACTAATATTAGAAGATGCATTATCCAACGAAATAGACATAATCTTGTTTTTAATGCCATAAACATTCATGCATTCAATCATACTCTCCCTAATTATTTGTGCGTTATGCTTCCCAATTGATTCAAACCATATAATTCTCCTTTGGAGGACCCATTGGGCGTCCATCCAATGGAGGGTAACACATATCATATCTAAATCAGTAAAAGTAGCTATGTCACTAGTAATCGAAACATTCCATGGCAAAGTCTGCATAGTTTGAATAATCTCTTTTTTTCTTTGTAAATAATATTTAAAGGCTAGCGATCTCAAAGAGGTACGTGGAATGCGTGTTGCCTGTGGGTTTACCCCAGCTTGCATCCAATTTTCGTATCTCCAAGAATCCCCAAAACTAAATGGTTGTAAACTACCGACTGCATAAATCATTGTTTCTTCCCTATACGTATCGTGGTTAAACTCAAAAGGAAGACCTGTTTGAGGGTTCGTGCAAACATTAGTTGGGTTAGGTTTTGTAGGATCAAATATTTCATGTTTCGTTAAATGTTTTACCATAGTGCTAGTGCCCATATTTCTAGATCCACTTACGTGAAGATAACATTTATTGCACTCTTTACAAATACAAGACAAACCATCTTCTGATATAGTATAGTGTTTCCAAATCCAAGATGTTTTCTTACGAGATCTCCCCCCACTAGTACTTCCACCACCACTTTCGCGGGAGGAGAGTGTGTCAACGTGAGGGAATTCTGTAGAAAAATCATCCATGGTATTGAGATCCACATTAGATGGTGGGTTTATCCCAGTATTTCTACGTTTTGAATTCATTTTAAAACTAATAACAGTTTTTTTTTTCAAATATGCAATAAAATACTAATAATAAAATCACAATTTAGACTAATAACAAGATAGATCAACTAAATTTAGACTAATAACAAGATAGAACAACTAAATTTAGACTAATAACAACTAAGAAACAATTTACAGAAAAACAAAAATCAAACAATTTCGAACGTAGGAGTAGAATAAGTAAAGTAACTAATTGTAGTTTTCTAGAACTTATCGAACAAATAGATAGATTTAGAGAGAAGTAGAGAGTTGTTTGAGAGGTGTGAGTATTGGTGTTGGGGTCTCCTCTACTTATAGGAGAGACCCAAAAAAAAACCGAAAAAACAAAAAAAAAAAAATCGCCCGGACCATCCGGATGGGCGTCCGGGGCATCCGGACAGTTTCGCCCGGACGCCCGGACAGACAATTCGGACCATCCGGATATCGATCCGGATGGTCTGAATTGGAACCGGGGCATCCGAATGATCGTCCGGATGCCCCGGTTCATCCAACGGCTAGTTCAAACGAACTAGCCGTTGGCTATGGCCAAAAGCGGACCATCCGCACGCGTGGCCGGATGGTCCGCTTGATGACGTCATGCTGAAGTCATCAAACGGCTAGTAGAAATTAAAAAAAAAAAAAAACAAAATTACCCTATAAATACACCCTACATCCTCCTATATTTTTCACTACAAATCTCTCCCTCTCCACTACAAATTTATCCACTCTCTCTACTACACTTCTCTAATTTTTTTTTATATTGTTCAAACTCTATTTAAATTTCAGGTTTCACAAATGTCTTCGAAAAGAATAAAGAATGCTCGTAAATGTGGACGTAGTGAACCAACCACTTCCGAATTGAGAGAGGTGGAAGATATGTTGTTTCAATCCACGGAGAGCGAGACTATCGAACATCGCCCCGAGGGGGAGATTCGCATCCGTAGTAATCAGCAAGGAGGTCGAGGTGTAACAAAAATTTGGTCCGGTATGTTTCTGAACTACGAGGAACTGATCCAAATAGAGGGTATGCAAAAAAAATTCAAACTTATTGAACCTAATAATGGCCAAGGTTGGATGATACTAGCTAGATTCAAATGTGATTGGTATATAGAACTAGTGCGAAGGTTTTATTCCACGGCTAGATTAATCGAAAATGATCCAAGAGGTTTAGGAATGAATTGTCTGATTGATGGTAAAGACATTGGTTTTTTTGAAACTGATTTCGAAGATCTTTTTTCCGTTCCAACCCATGAAATCTTTACCGGTGATAAATTACCTCCCATTAGTTATCGCCCTACGATATGGAGTGCTGATTGGCCTTTGTCTTACGAAGAAGCAGTAGAGATTCTTACTTGTCCTGGTGCGGAAGCTCCGGAAATTAGCGGTAAATTTCGAGCCATGCGGGGTAATTTAGATGGTATTGGGAAATTAGCTTTGAAATTGGTAAATAGTATATTTCTTCCCCCTAGTAACAATGATTCGCAGCTTTCATATATTCAAACATTTGTTACTGCTTTTATGATTCGAAATCAGGGAATAATTAATTTACCCAGCTTGATGATTCGAAATATGGCTGCGCGGTGTGGTACGGATAAACTACCTTATGGGATGATATTGAGTAAATTGCTTGTTTCGAAAGGAGCTGATGTGAGTATGTACACTCCGGTGAAGGTGAGGCCGACTAGTGCTATAGGTAGAAACTCTTTGCGTTTGCAGGAAATATACTCTTGGGATGGAGAGTTGATTTCGAAATTAGAGGCATGGAACCACCATAGAGAAGACTTGAATCAGATATATATTACGAACGGTCTTACAAAACCGCCAAATCCACCTACTCAGTATCGAGTTGAGGCTGAAGCGTCTTTCGATCCAAATGCTAGTGGTTCTTCGCGAGTACCGCCACAACAAAGACGAACCGATCGCGAATTTGCTGAGTTTGTGCATACTCAACAAATGAATCATATGCAATTTGCGCATACTCAACAAAAGGTTTGGCATGATGATTTTACAAAATGGCAATGTGAATTTCAAAATTGGCAGGGGGGGGGGGGGTAAATGACCAGCTTAGCCAGATACAGCAGTGGCAAGTAGGGGTGAATGATCAACTTGGTCACCTCCAGCAGTGGCATGGTCAATACGAGCAGTGGCATCATGGACAAGATCAATGGAATGAGCGATTTGCAAACTCTCAAGCCCAACAGTCGGAGTATATGCGACAGATGATGGAGAACATGCATTTGCAAGGTCAACCACCTAACAACAACAACGATGAAGCTCCTTAGTTTTTCGCAATTGATTTTCATTATCGTTGTAATGTTTATCTTTTTTATTTGATTGAACAACTATGTTACTTGTTTGGTTTTTATTTTTAATGAATTGTTTGTTTTGCTTCTATTTTTTATTAAATGTTATTTAAATCACTTACCTAGCTTTCAATTTTTATTTTGTTCTTTACAACTTACAAGTAATTTATGTTTATGCATATAAACTTCTAATATTGAATAGTTCGAAAATACAATAAACTATATAATTCATCTAACCATAAACACTTCAAGCTTGAAAGAATCTAAAGAATCACCTAATAATTTAAAATTTTAATACAATTATATGTCTAATAAGTATATATTATTTAATAGTAATATATTATTCAAACGTATCAAAATCAAATTACAATTATTTTTTTAAAATATAATTGATGATTATAAAATTTTGATTAAAATGATAACATATTTAAATTAAAATACATGAAATAGAATAATTAACTCAATTATTGAAATTAGATTCAATTAACACTTACAAATTAATTTTAAATAACATTATAACATATTCTGATAAACGGTTCTTAAATGGTTAAATGGTTTGGCTGATGGTTTGAACTGGTAAACGGCTCTTAAATGGTTCGTCTGGTGGTTTGAACTGGCGGTTTAACTGTGAAACTGGCCCATTAGGACTGCAACCTGGCAGGACCGCCAGACCGTCAGGACCGCATAAGAGCAACCCGCCAGGACCGCAACCCGCCAGGACCGCAACCCGTGGTTCAGACTTAAACGGTGCGGGTTGGTGCTGGTTCAAACCGTTTGACACCTCTACCCTCCACAAGCATCAAAACTTTCTCCAAAGGGCTTATAACCAGCAATGGCACGGAAACCTCGGATAACGAGATATCCTCCAAGTTCAATTAACATTGTACAGTCATTCCATGGATGATAAAGATCCAAATCAGGTTTAGTTACGGAGAACTTTGTAGTCGCCATCTTTATTAGGTTCTTGCTTCTTCTTTTTCCAGAAGCTTGTTTGGCCAAACAAATAAAATTGTTAAATTGAATGTTTTGAATATATTTTTACTACAAGATATTTTAGGATTTAGATAACTTATTTTTAAATATTATTATATCCGTTTGTATTTAAATTAAAAAACAATATATACATGTTTCTTTTATAAACAACTCCAGAATAGTTTTTAAGTCGTAATATCTTCTTTTCTATACATGTTTCTTTTATAAACAACTCCATAATAGTTTTTAAGTCATAATATCTTCTTTTCTTCGTTTCTCTTGAGAGCTTTTTATTTTCTTTTGAGAATAGTCATCTAAACCTTTCTTTCTCTACACTATATAGGCTTCAGGTAATTAATTTATATTTAAATATTATTCTTCCTGTTAGTATTTAAAATTCTAAATAAAAAATTTATACATGTTCTAAAATAGTTTCATAATAGTTTTTGAATTATAATAAATTTATTTCTTCTCTCCTGTTAAGATTTTTTACGATTAAACTTTCACATTCTACCATTTATTTTTTCTTTTTTATAGCTATAATATCCAATGATTCCAAAAATCTTTGTTCAGTACGTAATTGAAATTTTAACGTTGAGTTAAATATTTTGGTTTTGAAATTTATCTCCAATATAATTTTTATTTTTGTAAAGTAGATAAGTTTATTTACGAAGAAGATATAGTTTAGGGTTTTTTATTTTAAGTTTTAAATCTTTTAACATTGTTCAGCTGAAAGTTATGTCTGTTATGTGTTCCAGCTTTTTTGGTTTCATTTTTGAATTTTTTGGAGATATGAGAGAATATATACATCTATATCTCTTTTAGTTTTCAACTTTATTACCCTTTCCTATTAATTTTGTTAGTTATGCAGACCCAACATGCATACATGTGTATTTGTTAAACAATATGAACCTGAAATAGTTAAGTTTCGTGGAGTGGGTTTTTATGGTGTTGCTCACCTTACGAGAACCAAAAAAACTTCCTATTCTTTTTATGACGGGAAATCAGCTCCACTTGAATCAGTAGTTAAGGAGCTACGTACTCTAGAAGATTTTACAAGATCTTCGAGAACACTTCAATGCTTTGGATGTATAATTTTGGAGGATTCATTCTGAATCAAGGTATAATACACTACTTCAATACTCTCAAAGATATGATCTTGATAAGAAAAACACTACGTATAACGAATACTGACATTATTCGGTATACTGACAAATCCTGTTTAAAGACCTTAACTACCATAACCGTCAAACTGATTTTATTGGTCGAATTTATTAAAGATGGGTTCTGTTGAAAAACGAAATTACATCGATTACATACTCTCTGTTCAATTAAAAATGTCTCTGATATTATCCAATTGAAATTTTCGGAGAACCCTAATAATATTTAAATAAAAAATTGTTTACAAGACTTCAGAGATTTAACCAGAATCTAAACACTGTTTTCTACAAATTATTGAAATATTCTGGTCTTGTTTATGAAGATAGAGATTACGAACGGAGGAGAATCAACAAAGAAGATAACAAACAAATTCGTTGAACTTAACAAGTTCGAACGACATGATTTCAGACGCTGGTAGAAAAATATGCATTTTTTGTTGACTACTCTCAAGGTTGTGTATGTCCTGGTTACCCCCTGTCCTGAGATCATGGAAAATGAAATGCTCGAACAAACAAGGAGGCGCAGCAAGTGGGAGAATGATTACTACATTTGTCGCGGCCACATATGAAACGGTATGTCTGATACTTTGTTTGATGTATACCAAAATGTCGAATCTGTAAAAGAGTTATGGGATTCTATTGAATCGAAATACATGGCAGAAGATGCTTCTAGTAGGAAGTTCCTACTTCTAGACCTCTAATGGAACAATATAATGAACTACTAAGAATTGTGGGTCAATTCGTTCAACACAATATGAAAGTGGACGAATGTATTTTGTTGTCTTCTGTTATTGACAAATTTCCTCATTTATGGAAAGATTTTAAACACACACTCAAACACAACAAGAAAGAAATGACTTTATTCAAACTTGGCAGTCATTTTAAGATTGAAGAGTCTCTAAGGGCTTAAGATGAAATAAGTAATCCTAACGGTAAAAACCAAGTGGGAAACTTATCTGTAAATATGGCTGAAAGCAGCGGATTCTTTAAGAATAGAAATACAGAAAAGAGGAATATATAAAAGTTTAAAGGCGACAACAAAAGAAATCTAGCAAAAATCCTAAAATGGGATTCTGGAAATGTGGCAAACCTGGTCATTTTAGGAGGGATTGTCGAGTTGGAAAAGGAAAAAATAATGATAGTCCGAGTGGGAACAATGCTGGTCCAAGTGGATACATTGCTGGTTTGAGTGGATTTAAGGATCCCGAAAAGCAACAAGGTCAGATTTTATTTTAGAATTTTAATTCTGGTCAGAATTATATATCTTTAATATATGAGGCATTTTATGTGCATGATGAAGATGTTGCTCGGTGGATTTATTCGGGAACAACAAGTCATGTATGTAAGGATCTTCGATAGTTCAGTAATTTTCAACTGATTGAATATGGATCTTCATTTAAGATGGGAACATTACAACCAAACCAATTAAAGGACTAAGAAATGTTAGATTACTATTTACTTATGGAAAATACATATTATTAAACAATATATTCTATGTTCCTGGGATTCGAAAGAATCTTTTGTCTAATATTGTTTTAAACAATTGTGGTTTTAAACAAGTGTAAGAAAGTGGCAAATATGTATTATCAAAATATGGTGTATTTATGTGATTCAGATATTTGTGTAATAGTATGTTTATGTTAAATATTAATGTTTCGTTCCAAAATGATTATGTTTGTATGGCTTCTACTAGTATGTGTAGAAATTTGAATAAAACAGAATTATGGCATGCTAGATCAGAACATGTTCATTATGGAAGAATAATAGACATGTCGAAAATGAGCCTTATTCCTCATGTTGATGCAAACAATAAAAAATATAAAACTCGAGTTTCCAAATATTGGAACTAGTACATATTGAGTTATGTGATTTCCATGCTACACCTTTATTAGGAAATAAAAAGTATGTTATTACTTTTATTGATGATGCATCTAGATATTGTTACATTTATTTGTTTCATGCTAAAAATGAAGCTATTGATAAGTTTAAAATATATAAAGAAGAAGTAGAGCTACATATGAATGATTTGATTATTAATCTACGTACGGATAGAGGAGGTGAATAATATGATCCTATATATTTTTAGTCTACGGGTATAATTCATCAAACCACGGCTCCATATACACCACAACAAAATTGTATAGTTGAGAGGAAGAATAGGACTTTGAAAGAAATGGTCAATTCCATGTTCTCCTATTTGGGTTTGAGTGAAGGATTCTGGGGTGAGGCTATGTTAACAACCTATTATTTATTGAATCGTATTCCTACTTAAAGGAATAAGATGACCCAATATGAGATTTTGTTTAAGAATCCTTCAACACTAAATTATCTGAGAGATTGGGGTTATAGAGCAGTTGTAAGGCTCACTGAACCCAAAAGGAAAAATTTAGGTGAAAAAGGTATATATTGTATCTTCATTGGGTATGTTGAGCATTCCGTTTCATATAGGTTCTATGTGTTAGAATCCAATGACTATGTGTCGGTGAACACGGTGATCGAGTCAAGAGATGAAATATTTGATGAAGAGATATTTACTTTTATACATAGACCTAGAGATTTGATTCAAAACTCTTTGAATACGAAATCAAGTCAAATTTAAAATATATCAAGTTGTACCAAGTGTGTACCTGAACTTTCTGAACCAAGGATAAGTACTAGAGCCAGAAAGGTTAAGTCGTTCAGGTCTCATTTTTAACTTTATTTAGTCGAAGGGTCAAGAGATAAGATTGACTATAAATATAAATATTTTTTTGTTATTGATGATGATATAAAGACTTTTAGTAACTATATGGCATCAAGGGATGATGTATTCAGGAAAGAAGCTATCCAAGATGAGATAGAGTCTATCATGCATAATAATACATGGGAATTGGCTGATTTACCTCATGGGTGCAAATCATTGGGAACGAGATGGATATTTTTTACGAAAAATGAAAGTAGATGGTACTATTGAAAGGTATAAAGCTAGATTTGTTATCCAGGGATTTAGACAAAGAGAATGAATTCACTTCTTCGATACTTATGCTCCGGTTGCTAGAATTTCCACCATTAGATTGTTGATTGCATTTGCATCCGTATACAATCTTTTAATTCATCAAATGGGTGTTAAAACTGCATTCTTGAATGGAGATTTGGATAAAGAGATTTATATGAAACAACAGGAAGTGTTTGTTATGCCTGGTTATGAAAACAAGGTATGCAAGTCGAAAAAACATCTTTGTATCGTTTGAAACAAGCACCAAAAGATTGGCATAAAAAAATTGATAATGTGATATTTTCTAATGGATTTATTCTTAACCAAACAGATAAGTGTGTATATAGTAAATTTAATAATTCTGGTAAAAGAGTTATGATTTGTCTATATGTGGATGATATGTTGATTTTTGGTACTGACCAAAATCAGGTTGATGAAACGAAGAAATTATTATCATCTAATTTTGAGATAAAGGATTTGGGGGAAACTAAAATGATTTTTGGTATAAGAATCAAGAGAAAGAACAATAGAATATCGATTTCTCAATCTCATTATATTGAGAAGATATTAAATAAATTTAATTTTACAGATTGTTCTCCGGTAAGCACACATATAGATCATAGTCTTAAGCTTAACCTAATAAAGGTATTGCTATATCTCAACTTGAATACTCGAGAGCCATCGGGTGTCTTATGTATGCCATGACTAGCACTAGGCCGGATATTGCCTTTGCTGTTGGAAAACTTAGTATGTATACTAGCAATCCTAGTTCGCATCATTGGCAAGCTATCAATCGAGTATTCAAGTATTTGAAAGGAACCAAGAATGATGACTTATACTGGATTTCCTTCTGTACTTGAAGGATGTTCAGACGGGAATTACATTTCCAATATGGAAGATCATTCTGCTGCAAGTGGATGGGTATTTCTACTTGGGGGAGGTGTTATCTCTTGGGCATCTCAGAAATAAACTTGTATTACTGATTCAACAATAGAATCAGATTTTGTGGCATTAGCAGCAGCGAGTAAAGAAGCTCAGTGGCTAAGGAATTTAATATATGAAATTTCGTTGTGGCCCAAACTGATATCACCTAAATCTATGAGATGTGATAGTGAAGCTGCATTGGCCAATGTCTATAGACAAGTTTACAAAGGCAGGTCTAGACACTTAAGTGTTAGAAACAGTATGATTCGTGAGCACATCACGCATAATGTTATTTCAATAGAGTTTGTGAGAACTCAATATAATTTAGCCGATCATTTAACCAAAGGGTTAAGTAGAGATCTTGTGCACAAGTCGGCTATAAGGATGGGATTAAAGTCCATTTGTAATCTTTCATGTTGAGATGCCCAATTCCCATCTAATATGAAATTAGGTTTTGAATTCAATGTGGATAGCTTACCATCTAGAGATTGGATCACATTTGTATATCATCCTAAAGTATGTGTTCAGACCTGCAAGTTGTGAAGGTTGAAGATTATCTTCTTAATAGTTCTTTTGGAAAATTGCGATACATGGGCAAGAGGAAAAAAATACCTATTTGAGCATGAAGTTTAGCCGCTTCAAGAAGCTAAGACTTGGCTTTGATATTCTTAAGAAGGATAAGGACACAAGGCTAGTAAAAATAGTGCCAAGTAAGAACAAGTGAGTATGTAAAAATCTATGTGTATATTATTTTCATGTATTCATTATGAATAGTAAAGTTTCAACCCTTATTGATACCTTGATATTCGAATATTTGGAATGTGTAATATACTAATGTGAAATTAAATTGTTACGATATTTTATTTATGTATAAATTTTTTAGTTGTTGTGATTGTGTTTAGTTGATTATGAATTGCACTAAAATGGGGGAAGATTGTTAGATATTTTAGTGTAATTGGATCGACTAGTCGACCAATTTAATTTTGATACATTATCAAACAACTTGTAGAGTGCAAATTGCACACTTGTTAGATTATATCATGATTAGCAGGCTCAAGGTGCGGAGCCTCTTGCGAGGTCCAAGGGGTGGAGCCCTAGCGAGGTCCAAGGGGTAGAGCCCTAGCGAGGTCCAAGGGGTAGAGCCTCTGGCTGGGTTCGAGATGACAGGTTAATCGGGGATCATGAATAATCACTGATGTTAGCCCTTATCGATTCTTGTATTCTGTCATTGAACCTGGTTGACCTTAGGGTAACCATCGTCCTTCTTCCGTCATTGAACGTTTTATTCAATTTTCAAATTTCAGTCGTTTTATTACAAATATCGTTTAAAGACCTTAACTACCCTAACTGTCAAAGTGATTTTATTGGTCGAATTGATTAAAGATGGGTTTTGTTGAAAAACGAAGTTACATCGATTACAATACTCTATGTTCATTTAAAAATGTCTCTGATTTTATCCAATTGAAATTTTTGGAGAATCCTAAAAATATTTCAATAAGAAATTATTTACAAGACTTCAGAGATTTATCCAGAATCTAAACATTGTTTTCTAGCCTTTCCATCTCCATTCTTTTGTATTGACCCTCCACAAGCATCAAAACTTTCTCCAAGGACTTATAACATGGAAACCTCTAATAGATATCCTCCAAATTCATTAACATTAACATTGGACAGTCATTTCATGGACGATAAATATCCAAATCAATTTTAGTTAAGGAAAACTCGTAGTCGCCGTTTTCATTGAGTTCTTATTTTCTTTTTCAAAAGTTTGTTTGATCAAATAAATAAATTTGTTAAGTTAGAAAATTTTAATTATATTTTTACTACAAAATATTTTAAGATATATCTTAGTTAACTACCTTATTTTAAAATATTATTATATCAGTTTATATTTAATTTAAAAAGAAATATACATCCCATCACGCGTATAATTTAAATGGACTATAGACACCACCAAATAAAATGATAAACACCACACGAAAACATTAGAAAAAATAATATAACTTATTTTCTTCTTTTTTGAATTAAAAGATTTTATTTCATTGATCGTACCTTAAATTGAAGCCCAAAATGATAATAACAGAGAATAGAGTAGCCCTCAATAAGGAAAAAAACGTGACATATACTCTTATCCCCAATTAGAACTAAACACTAGTTTCATATCGTCTCAACAGAGCTTCATTGCTTCCCTAAAAATAAACTGAGAAAACAATCCTCGATCCATCAACAAATCGAGCAAGAGGCGATCCGATTGAGAACTGTAAAACCTAATGGAGAGGTCACCAAAAGGAGAGATCTTCTAGAATAAGAGCTTTTATAACACCAAGCAGACATCTCTCCTAGACAAATACATAGGTCACAAAGGCTTAATGCAGCAGATAAAGACTTCAGCAACATCTGAATCATAGAGATGCTGAATCGATCCTTAATCGAGCCCGAAATGCTCATAAAGACTTCACTTAAAATATGATAACAACTGATAGCTTACATACGCGTAATGCATGATGCATGGCGGATGACTCCACTCCAGGAGGCCCCGATCCATCCTCAGCTCCAGTGATGACTTCAATCAAGCAATGTACATGTGTTACAAAAGATGAAGAGAAGGCTAATCGTCAAGCAAAGCTTGCTACCTAAAGTTACATGGAGCGGCTCAATCTTCCACATTTAAATAACCCAGACTCATGCTTTCTAGGTACGTAATTCATTTGAGATGATTTGGAGCATCTATTTCCTTAAAATAGAGTTTCTGCTTCCATTTCAACTTCCACTTGACAAGCCAATAGGGTGTCATGTTTTGGAGCCTTTAAATTTTCTTAATCATCATAGTTGAGTAAATAAGATTTTTACAGCAACTAAGAGCAGACTTTAGATGATAAAGGTAAACACCAGTAGCAAGCATATTGATAATGACCTCAGAGTCAGTTTCAATCAGGACATTTTTCTAGTTTTATTTTTTACAAAGGACTAAACCATCGAGTAGGGCTCTCAGCTCAGCCATGAGAGGGCTAAGTTTCCCATAAAGTTAAGAGACCCCAAGAAAAATCTTACCCTCAGTATCTTTGATGATTACCCCCCCCCCCCCCCTCCCACTTCTTCATTTCTCAAACAAGACGTGTCAGTGTTAAGTTTGAGAAAACCAGTACGAGGAGGATACCACTGGAGATAAGTAATCATTAGAGCAATAGATGATTTGCATCCCATTTCCTTAGAAATGTGGAGATCCTTACTCCAATGATTTTTCCTGAGACATTTAGTTAAATCTAGGTATATTATGATGTTTTCAACATACCTGATTATATGTTAATAGGTAATATCATTATTGTGAAACTTTGCTTTATTTCTGAATTTCCAAGCAGTCCAAATGATGACGACCGGAAGAATGGACCTAATGTGAACTCTAGCATTTGTTGACCAGAACTAGAACTTTACCATGTGAGCAATAATCATATAGCTATAGATTTCAATTTTGAAGAGCATTGCATAATGCCTCCAAACCTTCCAAATAAGATCATACTCGATAAAGAGGTGTTTAGGGCTTTCAATGTTTCTTCAAAATTGGCATTTCGAAACAGTGCTAAAATGATTTTTCTACATGATAGTGTCAACTGGAATGAAGATTTTGATATGCTTCCATGCCAAAAAAATAGTATTTTTTAGGAGTCGCCGTATTCCACAGCTTCCCATAAATATTGGAGCAGTTGTACTTGGTTCTTAAATTGTTCCAAGTATACTTAGTACTAAACTCTATCTTTAGAAAATTTATAAATGATAACATCATCTAGAGTAGGGTTGATCTGAATAGATTTAATCTTAGCAATATCATCCTCTTTTAGGAACATATGAAGCTTACTGAAGTCCCAATTGCCATTAATCCAGCAATCCTTGACTAACTGTTTTCTATATATTTTGGTGTTGCAGTTATCATTCAGAAGGATCAAATGGGGATCTCCATACCAGCTATTAAGCCAAAATTCAGCATTCCCTCTTCCTATCTTCTAGGTAATATTCTCCTCAGCAATGTTTTTAATTTTAATAAGCCTCTTCCAAGTGCAAGAACCATGCTTTTTATAGTTAGCTTGCAGGGGGTGAATATTAGCACAATAGGTTTGACGCATTATAGTTGACCACATACTCTTGTTTAACCAGATTTTACAAGAGTATGAATCTTGTAAATCATTAATATTTCGAATATTTAACCCTCCATCCTGGTAGGTTTTGCAGATAGAAGTCCAGGAAGCCCAGTGGACTCTTTTCTCAGAGGAAGTGGAGCCTTAAAGAAATTTATTGAAGATGGCTTCAATACTGTGGACAACAGTCTTAGGAATGTAGGAACTTTGAATCCAGTAGTTAACCACAAGCATCATGGCACTGCCAATCAAGGTAAGTCTTCCAACAAAAGATAAATGCTTGTCTTCCCACTCATGAATGTTCTTGTTGATTCCGTTAATGAGACTAGAGTAATTTATGCATTTGTTACTGTTATTTAGAGTAATACCCAAGTAATTAGTAGGAATAAAATTAACACTAAAACCAGAAATATTAGATATAGTTGCAAGCCTGACTTTATTAACCCTATTAGGAAAAATAATTTTAGTTTTATCTTTATTTATAGCCTGACCAGAGACATTTTGGTAGATATCTAGGAAATTTCCATAGTTTTAGTAGTATTAACTAGGCTATTTGTAGAAATCAATATATCGTCAGCAAAAACTAAACTATGAATAAGCATATTACTTCTAAAGTAATAATGCATATCAGTGTTAGCAATGAACAGGCTGTGTAAACCCCTTATGAAAACTTCCTCAGCTAAAATAAATAAGCTAGGAGAAATGGGGTCACCCTGCCTCAGACCCCTTTTAGTTTTATAGAAATCATATACATTTCCATTTAAAAGGATAGATATATACACAGAACCAATTAATCTGTTAATTAGACTAATAAAGCAGTTAGAAAAACCAAATCATCTTAAGACCTTAAGGATAAATGGATGAAATAGTTTGTCGAAAGCTTTCGACATGTCTAACTGAATTAGCATATTATATTATAACACACCCTTGGGAATTTTATGACCACTCATGAAGGAACTTTAGCCTGGATAGATCAACTTTGATGATGAACCAACAAGTCTTGAAGAAAACCCTGTTAAAGTCATCCATACCTGCAGCTTTACAAGGATTTGGGTTGCATATTATATTATAAATTTATTTTTCAGTAGGCTCAACCATTAAACAATAATTATCATTTTCATTCATAATTTTAGGAATGCACTTTAAAATATCATTTTCCATCATTGTTTCTTCATATTCCTTGCAGGAGTAAGGAGAATCAGCAATAAGACTTCTAAAATACTGGCAGCAGAGTTACCAATAGCATCATTTTCAGTAAGCCACACCCCATTTTCCTTAATACTGTTAATACCGTTCTTCTTTCTTCTTTTTTGGCAAAACCATAATTTACTGTTCTTGTTGCCCTCCTTTAACCAATTCATGTAACATTTCTAATACCAGTAGCCCTCCTCCATGTTGAGAGCTAGAATTAACTCAGCATTGGCTTTAGATAAGTTGCATTTAGAATCTAAGATATTTTGATTTTGATGAATCATCTATATTTCCTTGACTTGATTTTCTGCATCCTGCACCTTAACAAAAATATTTCCAAAGTGAAGCTTGTTCCATAATATAAGATCATTTTTAAGCCTATTTAACGTTTTCCAAAATACAAAAATAGGATAACCCTCTAGGTTATTATTCCAACTGCTCTCTAGAAAGGACAGAAAATCAGGGTCTTTAGTTCACATGTTCAAAAATTTAAAGCTTTTATGATTGTAGTTAATGTTGTTACTTAGGTTTATACATAGAGGGCTATGGTCTGAACAAGTCCTGGTCATATGTATAACCTTAGTCTCATTGAAGAGGGAGGACCAGTTAGAGTTTAGAAAGACCTCTATCTTGTCTCTTCTATTTAGAGCCCTTATTCCATGTATATTTGGAACCATGTTACCCAACATCAACAAGCCCACACTCCCTAATCATATCATTAAATTCCTCATAACTAATGTTAGAATATGTAGTGCAACCTGTTTGCTCCTCAAGAAAGATAACAACATTAAAGTCATCCATAATAGCCCAGGGTTTGCTAGTTGAATTAGCAGCTATAATCTTTAGATTATCCCAAAGGTATCTCCTATTAGTATAGTGGCATTTGGCATAGACAACGGTAACATAAACACACAAGTTTAGGTTATGATTATAGATTTCAAGATGCATATATTGATCATAATTAGAAATAAGATTAACAATGCAATAATTTATCCAAAAGTACCAGATTTTGTTAGATTTATTTCCTATAGAAGAGTCAAAACCAAGCTTACTAGTGATAGAATTTATGTTATCAATATTAGACATATTTATGTTATCAATATTAGACATAGGCTCTTGAACAGCCAACATAGAAATCTTATATTTAGAAATGATACAGTTTAGCCTTCTCACTGTAGCGTTATTATTGATGCCTGTGAGATTCCAGTTTAAGATGTTGATCATCTTGAACTGGATTTCATAATTTTCTCTGTCTCTGAGAAATTAAGAGACTTGGTAGCTAGCCTTTGTTTTAACCTTAACTTCTTGCAGCCTTAAGTTTCTTATTGAGGATAGTATGAAAATCAGACTCATTTTATTCTTTTTTGCAGGTTGGCGTGTTGTTGAGGCTTCCAGGTCTTTCAATCCTTTAATCTATTTCCAGAGATAAGTTATCCCCGTTAATCTCACATTCCTTCTGATGTCCTTTCTCCATTGAATTAATAGTATCATCAATCTCCTTTTCATTTGGTGTTTGATGTTTTTCCTTATGAGTGTTAGCTTGATCTTCATTGTTTTCAGTAGTGTCTTCTCCAGTTACTGCATTTCTGTCCTCCTTATCTTTATCGAGGATGTCAACCTCCAAAGAAGTCCTACCCTTTAGTTTTATCTTTGATTTTATTGCATGATGAAAGGTCATGCCCTATGTGACTACAATGATTGCAGTACTTAAGGGCATCTCTGTATTTGGCAGAGATCTAGCACCCTTTATTTTCCCCGAACCCAATCCAGATGTCATACTATAACTTACATGTTAATTCAATTTTGACACAAATGAGATAAGAATTATAATAAGCAAGATGTTTATCTGGCATTCTTATCTCCAAAGGATTCCTAAATGATCTCACAATATAATTTATCATTCTTTCACTATATAGATATTCTGGAAGGTTTTCAAGTTTTATCCAAACCGGGCAGATTGGGCTTTCCTTTTTGGTGTTGAATTGTGGCGTCCATTTGAGGAGACGCATAGCATATGAATTTATTTGCTATATGTTCTTTCTCCACACCCTACATTGGTCTTCATTGCAATTAAACTCAAAAAACATATGTCTATTATCTTTTATGCTTATATTGTATTGCATTTTAAGATTTATTTTCTGAAGAAAGTCTTCCATTATCTTCTTTTGGGATGCCTTGACTGAATTTTGCAACCAGGGTATACGTTATCTTGCTTTCCAAGCTATTGATGTGTTCTGGGAACTATATAGAGATATGGTTTGATTTGTGGACAAAATCCATTGGTAAGTTCTCCAACTCTTTCTTACAAACTTGAAAAATGTCTGCATAAGATTTGTTTTCGGGCAGACTTGATTTACTTTTCTTTCCATGATTTGATGCCGATAGCGGTGGGAATCCATCCATCATGATTTTCATAGAAAATCAACAAAAGCAGAGATTGCACCGATCCTTTGATGACAAGAGATCAACGAGAATCAAGAGAGTAGCAATCTTGGAGCATTCTTGGAGATCCGACTAAATATTCTTTAATTCAAAATAATTTTTTAATAAAATTATTTCAAATTGAAATACTTTTTATGACATAACTTCTCTATCAAATGTATCTAAATCTTCTCTTTAATTCTGCTGAATTCCTCCTATAATAGTTCACAACATATTTATGCTTTTTCCCTCCAATCGAATAAACTAACGTTTCCTATGAATATAGGTGGCGGCAGTATTTCATCGAGGTACTTAAATTAAGCTGTGAACTTATCCCAAATCTTCAATGAAGTTGAGTTTCCATTAACTAAAGCCTTTAGTTTTGGTATTTAAGTTGTAGATCCTCAGTTTTTCTACTATACCTTGTAGCTTTATTTTTTTAACATACATTTACCAGATAAATAAGGATCACTATTTAATAAAGACAACCTAAAATTTTATGTGAAGGCAAACAAGTGGAAAAATGCCAGTTGAGTTTCCAAAATAAAATTATCAAGGGGTTCGAGCAGAGGAGCTTGAGCTTTCCGCTTCACTTTCCATTTCTGTTTCAGCTTCAGCTCCCGCATCAGGTTCAGTTTCAGTTTCAGGAGTCTCAAGCTCAAGCACTGCAGTAAATCCAAATGCATTTCGAGGAGAAAAAGATTTTTTCAGTTCTTCGGCTGACTGGAGGGTGTTAGATTTATTCTCCTTCACCTTCACATTTTCCTGTTGTAATAGAACCAATTACGAAAAAGATGTTGGATTTATATCGTAATAACACCTAGATAAAAATAAACAGAATCTAGGACTTATAAGTTAATATAATATATGTATTGAGTATCCATCGGTAGAACCTCATTAATATTAAGGGCAGACCGGACAAATTATACATTTTTATAGATCTTACATGGACCTTACATATGTTTGATAGATTTGTCACCAGATTTTGGACAAATTTGTCCCTCATAGAAAACCCACGTATAAAAGCATTTTATAAATCTCATCATTTTTTCTTCTTTTCCTCTCAATCTCTCACAAAACCTCTCAAGCACAAAATTTTCATCGAAAATTGAAGCGTACTTTTTGAAAAATCTTTTTCTTGATTAACATTTTTACAATAAATGTAATTTTTTATTCTCTTTAATCTAGTACTACTTAGCGTAAAAATATTACTTTGATAAAATTTATCGAAGAAAATTAACATTTTGTCGATGAAAATTTTATCATAATAATCTAGTACTACTTAGCGTAGTACCATGTACGATATTTACAAAAATATCTAAGCGTGCGACAAAATTGTTAAGTAGAGATCTTGTGCACAAATCAGCTATAGGGATGTGATTAAAGTCCATTTGAAATCTCTCATGTTGAGATATCCAATTCCCATATAATATGACATTAGGTGCTGAATTCAATGTGGAAAGCTTAACATCTAGAGATTGGTGTACACATTTATATATCATCCCAAGGTATGTGTTCAGACCTGCAAGTTGTGAAGGTTGAAGATTATATTCTTAATAGTTCTTTTGGAAAATTGCATATGCAGGTGCAAGAGGAAAAAAGCTATCTATTTGAGCATTATGTTTAGCCGTTTCAAGAAGCTAAGACTTGGCTTTGATGTGCTTAAGAAGGATGATTACACAAGGCTAGTAAAAATAGTATCAAGTAAGAAAAAGTGAGTATGTAAATTTATGTGTATATTATATTCATGTACTCAATATAAATAGTAAAGTTTCAATCCTTAATGATACCTTGATATTCGAATATTTGGAATGTGTAATATACTAATGTGAAATTAAATTGTTACGATATTTCATTTATGCATAAATTTGTTAATTGTTGTGATTGTGTTTAGTTGATCATGAATTACACTAAAATGGGGGGGGGGGGGGAGATTGTTAGATATTTTAGTGTAATTAGATCGACTAGTCGACCAATTTAATCATGATACATTATCAAACAAGTCGTAGAGTGCGAAGAGCACGCTTGTTAAATTATATCATGATTAACAGGGTCAAGAGGCATAGCCCTGCGGGATCCATGGGGCAGAGCCCCTAACTGGGGTCAAATTTCATAAAGAATGAGTTCTTTTCAACTGACCTAACTGTCAAACTAATTTTGTCGATCGAATTGCTTAAAGGATGGGTTATGTTGAAAAACAAAAAAACACATCAATCTTCATACTCTCTGTTCAATTGAATCTATCTTATTTTATGCAATTGAAATTTTTGGAGAACCTCAAAGATATTTCAATAAGAAATTGTTTACAAGACTTTAGAGATTTTTCTGAAATCTAAACACTGTTTTCTACAAAATCTAAATACAAGGACGATTTAGGCTACACAGATCAACATCTTAGAGAATAAGGATAGATACTTCAAACGAATAAAAATCATAATATCAAAAAATCCTAGACGATCCTAATCAGTTGTTAAAAGTGGTCCAAAAATTGACTATATAAATATTAAGCTGGAATAAATTTAAAACCAAATTAAACAAAAATTAAATAGAATTTTGGCCACCAAGCAACAAAATAATTTAATTTTTGTTTTATCTTTGTTTCTCCATATCGAAAAAGACCCCGAAGGATATGCATATGGTCTGACAAAAATATTTTAAAAAATGTTCACAGATATATACTAAATAAATAAATAATGTTATTTCGACAAGAGGAAAATATACAATTTGCATGATAATATTCTTATTTATATAATTTTTTAGGTATTTTATCTCTTCTAGAAAATGCATAACTACGTTATTCTTAACGTCCGATGACGCGTTGCCCCGATCTGAGCTATGTTGTGAGGAGGTACCTCTTCTCCCGATGTTACGGGGCTATTTTGCCGAGTTCCTACTGTCTCTTTGAAAGCATCCATTTCATGAGTTGAACTGGCTTTGCTCTTTTCTGGAGGAAAAATGAACGATATTATGTATGTTATTCTAAGCCTTTTAGAAGTCCGAGCTAGTTTTTAGTTCCTATTATAGTTATAGGTCGGTTCTTTTTTTGATTCCTAATCCTTTGCCCAAGGCTAATTATTGTGGATGTTTCTTCACAATAATTATTATGATAATAGTTTTGCTGGACATTCAAATTGAATGGATTCAAAATGGTGTTACTATATTGATAGGAATTATAAACTCTTCCGTTTTCATCCACTATGCTCTCCAAAGAACAACTCTTCTCAAAATATCAAAAGGTGCTGAGTTGGAATCCCATTCTAACTAAGGATTCTTATGGTTCCGAATGACGTTTAATACGCGTAAGAGCGAACAAGAAGAGTTATCACAAGGCAAGTGTTAATTCCTCTTGAAAGTGAGTGAGTGACTTGCTTCTCCGCCTATGAGCTAGATGAGCTAAACAGCATAGAGATATCGCTTTGATCCTGCCTTCCGTAGAGCTTAAGGGAATTTTCTGATCGAATGCCACTAGACAGAATCTCTCAATATGAGAGAGTCATTCCAAATAGTGTCAAACCAGAATTCCTACAAGCCCTTTTAGCAAAATGTGATTTAACTAAAGAAAGAAAGATGGAACCATATGCATTCTTAAAAGAAAGCGCTTTAACGGGCTATGACCTATGAGTTAGGGCAGAGACCTTACCAATGGCACTAGCTAAATAGCTGGCGCATTCTGCATTCCACAGCTCTAGAGGAATATTCCTGGCTGGTTTACTGCGTGCACGCTTAAGCTACTACACGAAGACCTCGCTTGGCTTGAACTTGAAGTGAACTCCAAAAGAGGGAAGTCAGAAGCCGGAAAGAACTCAGGCTAAGCATCTTTCGGCGGAGGAAAGGAGGCGACTAGTCGCTTCTTTTAGAGATATAGTAATATGGAGAAGACAAAATTGTTTCAAGCACCGACAGAACCAGAAGCGCCCCTTGTTTCAAAGAGAGGAGGACGGGTTATTCACATTTCATTTGATGGTCAGAGGCGAATTGAAAGCTAAGCAGTGGTAATTCTAAAAATTCCCCGGGGGGAACGTTTTCGATTTTCTATTTACTCATGATCTGGCCTGGTCGACCCAATCATGATATTAAAGGATGGGACCTTTTCTCGAAAAAATCCAGATCCCGAGAAGAGTTGAAGATGGTGCAACATCGAATCCTGTTACGTTACTTCGAATGGAATCTTAGCCCGCCTCATTTGCTTTCTTTACTGCGGGAACGAAACTCAGTCTAGTCTGTTTTGCTCTCATCCAGCAAGCTCTCTAAACTAGCTAGCTCTAATCTATCTTTAGCCTATCTGTCCTCCGTGAAGTAAATCATCGCACCTACGGTCCAACCAATTGGGAGAGAATCAATAGATTCCTTTTCGGGAGCGATTCATCCTTCCCAAACGCAGCATACAACTCTTCGTTGTACTGCGCTCTCCAAGTGTGCTTCGGCCCAAGCAATGCCCAAAGACTCCCATGCCTTTCTTGGTTGGACCAACCAGCATACTGGATCACTCTTTATTGAACACTGACGAATTGTAATGTTCATTAAATTTACTTAGGCCAGTTAAGACCTCTTATAATGGTCGATATGTTTAAAGAATGGTAAGAGTTATAGTAATTAGGCAGTGGTGTTTGTTACTAGCCTCGCTAAAATGCGGGAGCCATTCAGTAATGTGCGGTTTCCAATGGGTGCTCTTTGATTGTATGTGCAGTAACTCTTCAGTGACCATTGTGTGTGGTTTACCGGTAAGTGCGCCCGATAACCTCTCAGTGATTGTTCTGTGTTGTTTCCCGATCGGTGTTCTTTGTTTCTGGATCAGTGTTCCTTGATTATTCTTGCTGCTCTATCTTAATCTTATTTATTCAGATCAAGGTTACACCATTTGATCCCTTGACGTGTGGTCTTTCAATCCTAATGGAAGCTCTTATTACCTGAGGTTCATTTCTTTTATTACCTTATATTGCCTTATAATGATGACCTCATGAGGGTTCCCTTAGTCTAGTTAACATCATGAACTAAAAGATAAGGGTATTAAATAAAGTATGACTGACAAGCAAGATAAGTGTGGTGTTTCGAATTCCAGTAGGGTGAGGTGGCATTGTATGACGGCTGACCTAATGTCGATTTGATTGATTTTCAGACAAGACGTGTCAAGCATCAAAGTAGACGACTCTTACTTTATGACCTTTTAGACACAATAACAGCGTGCGTAAGGTGGGTATGGTGTTTTGAATTTCACAAAACATGTTCCCCGGATTAATCATTGTAGAAAATCAAATTATATCCTGGACAATCGTGCCTCAATCTAGTTTAGACACAAAAGTTTGCATATTTCATTTGTTTTTGAAGGTTTTTTTATGTTGGAGAGTGAAAGGGGATTTTTTCAATGTAAGCGTTTTTTTTATAGTTTTCGTACGTCCTAAAACTGATCCCTCCTTGTACTATACAAGGTTATAAACATAATAGAGTCAGGTATTATACATACCAATTAACCACGATCAGTTGTAGGCTTCCATTTGCCTATAACATACATGATGGATCTCAAAAATGAAGAGAAGAAGAAAGAGAAAACAAACAACCACAAAGTTGGAATTTGAGAGCTTTCCTTTTTTAGAGGATTATTTTGCACATGTGACCCCTAAGTATGAGTACTTGACTGATAACGGTCACTATGAGTTTAGGTTTAATTATTGTATCCCTGATGTCGTCCTAACGCGCGTGTCGACCCCCCGGAGAACAACCTTACCAGGACTAGGAGAATAAAACCTGTATTTATAACATGTTGTTCGATTGGGGACTTCGTTTACCCTTACCTTCATTCATTCACAGCTTCTTCAGCTTTGTAAATATATGTCCAACTCAGTTGAGTGAAAACGGTTAGAGGATGCTCTTAAGTATAATCTTAAGCTCCAATTTTTTGAAATTCCGGTGTGCTTTGTTGATTTCTTGGTTGTGATAGTTGTTTTTAAACTGGCCCATTCTTTTATCTCCAATTAACGAGGGTAAGAAGATTGATAGATTTACATAGTCATATAAGAAATGGAAGAATATATTTGTTTATGTCTCCGGAAACTGGGAGCATGAAAGTACTATAGAAAATCTGTAGTTGGAGAGGTGGTTGATAGACGATGGCGGTAAGAAGATGAAGATGATGAGAGGGATATAGAGGTGAATGAAATGGATAGACCGTTGGTGCCTGAGGTGGTTAGTAAGAAAATAAGGTACAAAAGGTGGTGGTACTAGATATTATGATGAGAAGGCTAAAGGTGATGATGGGTTGCAAGAGTCGGGCAAGGGCGTAGGTATAACAAAGAAGGCTGCACTAAGAGGTGTTTTCCTATATGTGCCAATGCACGAGGGATACCTTTGGGAAGGGTGTGGGGTTTGGATCATCCTTTGTTGACATTGTAACGCCAAACTTTATGCAATTGAAAGGAAGCGTTGTTGATGCTGCCTGTGGTGCTTCCAGTACAACAGAAGGCGTACCATCTGACTTAACCATACCCCGCCCCTTACTAATGATGTTACGTTAGTTGAAGCGTTGTCCAGAGCTATTGTTTGATGATTACATGCCCATGGTGGAGATACTACAATGACAACACGAGTTGGCGATTAAGGTGAATATAATTTAACTTGATTAAAATATTACCTATGGTGTAGGTGATAATGGTTACGTGTTTGAATTGCAGAGTCACCATAATTCGGTAGTGCTTGCCTATCGTCGTATGTCCCTCTCTGATGCCCAGACTACTGATAAATAGCATTCTGAGGCATTGTTTTTTGGATCGGTTAGGAGGTTGATAACAGAGTTTTCTCGTTTTAAAAAAACATATCAGTCTGTAATGACACGACATGAGAAGGCACTCCAAGATGAGGACAAGCTGTAATGCCCCATGACCATTATGGAAAATGAACAAAGTGTATGCCACAAAAAATCATAGAACTAATCAATGGGAGGACTTTGCTGACTGTGTAGTGCAACGATTTATCTAAGAAGAATGAAGAGTTGATGCTTTAAAGTGAAGATCTGCTAACTCAAAATATTATGCAGGCGCAAATGATAGAGGAGTAATCATAGAAGGTGACGGCTCTTACTTTCGAAAATTCCAACTTACGGGTGGTTGTCATAAAAGCGAAGACAGATAAAGAGAAGCGAAAGGAGATAATAAAAAAAGAAGGAGTAAGACCTGGTGGATCAGGAAAACCAAGTGATGGAAATCGCAATGGAAATAAATGAGAAAAACCAAAATAAGACAATCCTAGAACTGTGGAGGTTGAGCCTAGGCATGTCATTGGGGCCTTTAAGGAAGTTCATTTCTTTAGAAGAACAACTAGACTGGACCCTGTGAAAACAAGGATAACTGATACGTTCCCCAGTGAGGGAATTACAAGTATAGCACCAGGAACAGGATCTACCCCTAATATTAGCATCAAGATATATTAGTGTTGTATATTTAGTAAATTGTGTTATCATAAACTTTTTGAGATGTCTGTATGAAACGTTTTTATGATGTTTTTTGAAGTGGAAATGTTTGTTATATATGTGTCGATTTTTTCTCTCGATACAAAATCGGGGCTCAATATGGCCCATCGCGTAGCCTCTAAGGGCATGCCAATCATCTTGTTCATTGAAGAGACCGATTCGGCCTATTGCATGTATTATTAAGGCTTGATATATTACCAGTTCACTTATAATACTGGTTCCATGTATTGAGGTTAGTGTGGCCCCTTACGTAGCCCTGTCATTTAATGAACTCAAGTGGTCCGAGCTCAGTATGACCCATTACGTAGTTTGTAGGAGTGTTTCATGACCCAAATTTCATTTTGTAGGAAAATAGAGAACATATAACAAACATATAGAGAGGCAAAAACAAGAAATTATCATTAACGAAAGAGAAAATTGATATGGAAATAGGTTTTTATGAGGTAATTTGTAAACAATATAAATTCAGGAACTTGATTGTAATTAGTATACGTTTTGTCTTTAATTTATGACTGATATAAGTTTTAGGAAGCTATTGTGACTTTACATAATTTGTAAGGACTAAATAGCAATTAATCCGTTTTTGTAACATATTCAGTTATTCAACTAAGTCTTGGCTCTTCTATATAAAGGACCGGAGAGATCTAATAAAGGGGTTGAACACTTTTCACTTGAAACTCATTTGTACTTACACTTTCTCTTTCTAAAAACTCTTAAGCATTTTCTATCTCTTGAATTTCTTTCTAGCAATTTACCTTGGCAAATTAAAACTTTATCAAAATTAAGAAACCACTTCACGCCATCAAAAGGGAAAAATTTGCAAATCAAAATTAAATAGGTAGTCGATAGAGTTTTAAATGACTAATATTCCAAGGGTACTTGCGTACTCGACTATGTGGATCAAATAAACGATATACATCATGGGCCCTCGGGAAATTATCGTTTATGAACCTTCTTAACTAGGTCTCAAATTCTCTATAGATTTATCACCTGCTCCTTGAAATACTTATTTCATTACTAAATCACCTTCCTGTAGGGTTCACGTTATGATCTTGGAGTTAAAACGACTCCGCATAAGACTTTTGTAATGTTCAGCATGTATCCTGTCTTGTTTGCATTGCTCTTCAATCAGATTGATGCTTATCGCGCGCTTGACATCGTTGGTGGGATCTAAGTAGTTTTATGTCCTATGGCTCGGTATGATGAATTCTACTGGGACTACACCCTCCAAACCATAGACTGAGGCGAATGGGGTCTCACCTGTTGCTGAGCCCGGGGCGGTGCGATGAGCCTATAGGAATTTATTAGTTTATTAGGCCATTTACCTTTGGCACCTTCCAACTTATTTTTGATGCCATCCAAGATGGTTCAGTTGGTTACTCCAACTTGGTTGTTCGCTTGAGGAAAGTAAAAGATAGAAAAGTGTTGTCTAATACCATAACATCTGCAAAATATTGTGATAACAAAATTTTGAAATTGTGGGCCGTTATCTGTTATAAGGATGTGGGGAATACCAAGATGGGCTAGGATTTGGTGATGTATAAACTCACATATTTCTTGACCTCTTGATTGGAAAAGTTCTTTAGCTTCCACCAATTTTGTGAAGTAGTCCACAACGACTACTAGGTACTAACGCTTTCAAGTTGCCAATGGCAGTGATCCAACTAAATCGATCCCAAACTTATAAAAAACGAATGGGGTTGGGTTATGAGTTATGGGCTCACTGGGCAGGTGACCGTTATTGGCATATTGTTGATTCCCCCCGATCAACAGTTAGTTTTTATAGCTACTTTTTCGAAGGGTCGACGACCATAACATAGTAGGTTATCGGATCATTTTTTCTCACTATTCTCCCATTTTCCTTCATCAGTATCCTTTAGCTTTGAGGACTTCCCCAGTCGGTTTGTTCTGCTGAGCTCTACATTATTCACTGCTTTTCGTGGCTACCACCTTGTACTTTTATAGTTAGCGCTTGTAAGGCGATATTCATCTCTACCAGCGTAGCTTTGGCTTCCTGATCTTTGGTTTCTTGCAATTAAACCACTTTCAGCTGCTCCTGTTGCATGCTCTTGATCTATAATTCTATATGGTAGACTAAAGATGTGGTTGTCAGGTTGCCTAGATCAACAATGAGTTTGACCTGAGCGGATGTTTCATTTTCACCGACAGGGTTGGTACATGGGCTGATAGTGGCTGGTGGTTTTCCTTCCTTAAGTAGTTCTCCATTCGTGACGGCGGTCAGACGAGTCATAGTAGGGTATCCTAATTGGATAGTCTCGGGGTGCAAACCATCGCCTAGGTCGTTTGTCAATTTTAGAACAGATGCTCGATTTACGGTCGGGAGATTTCTCTCCGACGTTTGCTTTTCGATCCAAGATCTACTTATTACGATTGGATTGAATTTATGTGTTATTCTATTACTAAGATTCTCACATATTGTGCCCAAATTGTTAAGGGAAAATCCTCAAAGATGGCCTTGGTAAATTGTGGGATCCCTTCGGTATTATGTGATAACGGCTCAATGACCATACCATGGTATTTCACAATAGGTGATTCTCGATTGTATGCGCGGTAACCCCTCGGTGACCGTTCTATGTTGTTTTGCGATGGGTGCGCGTGATAACCCTTCGGTGACCGTTCTATGTTTTTTCATGATGGGTGCTCTTCGATTGTTCTTGCTGCTTGGTCTTAATGATATTTGCTCGTATCAAGGTTACGCCTTTTGATCCCTTGATGCGTGGCCCTTCGGTATTATAGTATGTTAAAAGTATTGTTATAATTTGATTATAGTATAAGTAGTATACTTTTAAAGTTATACTATATATGATAAGTTTTGTTATAGTATAAATAATACACTTATTAGTATATGTGAGAAGTATTGTTGTAGTTTGATTACAGTAATAGTATAAAAGGTTAGAGTTGGAGATTAAGTTATCTAAAAAATTGGTCAAGTCATTCACACTTTATACTCATGTATGTTAAAAAAATTAAAAATGTTTGTTGTTTGAATTATACCCATATTACAATTTGACTAATAAATTCTTATTACAAGTTATCTTCTTTCTAGGAATTACATAATCTAATTCATACCATAATTTCTCAAAGTCTTCTTCAACATCATTTAGACCATATAATATGTCATTTCGATGCTCTTCCATGGGATATTCTTTGTATTGCATCATATGTTCTGTCAAAATCCAGTCATTGATTGCAACGCATACTTCAATTTCTTGGCTAGTCAATTTTCCTCCTCTAGTTGTGTATTGCATCTTGGCCATACTAAATGCAGATTCACTTTCCATTTTAGAAATATGTTTAGAAATAGCATCCATTTCTAACTTTGAAAGGAAAAGATAGTATAGTCCCATAGAGTTCCACCACGCTAAGACATCAAACGGGTTAATATCATTACACATACTTGAATCGAACAAAGTTTGCAAATATATGATCAACTCATCAACAACTCGACTAGTTGATGTTTTTGAGGTATATGGTATAGTTTTTTTCAAGTAGTTGTAGTGATACCAAATTTTAATTCCAAAGCTACTATAAATAAACTCGGGGATGAATTACGATTTTTGGTCTCGTATTTATTAATATAAACATTATACATTGTATGAAATAATATTCAATATCATCATAATATTTCTTGCAATTATAAATATTATTAATTTTGATACACTCATAAAAACACTCACCATATCCATTAAAAAGAATCAGTTTGAGACTCGGATGTAAAATGCACCATATAGCATAAATATGTAGGAATGATGAAAATACTAAATAAATTTTTCTGCCATCATTGGGAGCATTTCTCTACACACAAAATTATCTATTTTTTCATTTTAATGCATGCCAAGATTCATAACACATTCAACGACTATATGAATATTAGTACTATATTGTGTAGAAAAACATGAATATACTCTTTTTAAACATGTTTAGGAAAATATAATTTAATGAGAATCTGTCCACTTTTGATCTGTTAGAGGCGAGTAATAGTCATTATTTTAGGAATATGTAGCTCATAAAAATATGTAACCTCATCTTAAACAAATAAGCACGTACAAAAGGATATAAATAGAGTTCAATATAGTATCATAGTTCGTAAGTATTATTTTGAATTTTGTTCCTCTAACCATAATTATTTTTTATGAGTTAGCCAACAAAAAATAAGCACGTTAATTTATTTTTTACCAAAGTTTGACTTTTCATCTATCACTGACAATTACAAGTGGGTAGTAGATTATTTGCAATCGTTGATGGTAATTAACTCCATTGAAAAACCGTTTGTTTTAACGAATAGAGACTTAGCGTTGATGAATGCTCTCAAACAAGTACTCCAAAATACAACAGGTATGCTATGTTGATGGCACATTAACCGGAAAGTCCTTCGAAATCAAAAAAATAAGTCAAAGATTAAGAAAACCTCAAGTGGTTTTTATATTTATGGAATTTAGTCATGTACTATGAGATAGAGCGCGAGTACATTAAGAATCGGGATTAAATGTTTCATGAGTTGAAAAATTATATTCAAGAAATTGAATACACATAAACTTCTTGGTTAATTACTTACATTTATAAGTTTGTCACGTGGAAAACTAACAAGTTCATGCATTTTGGTAACCAAACCATTAACCGCATGAAGAACGCTCATTCTACCCTGATGTGTTTCATTGGTACAAGTAAACTTAACTTTGATTTTCTTTAAGGTAGGTTACATTTATTTGTCGAAATGAAACATGGAGCAATTAGAGCATCATTTAAAAAGAGTCGAATTAAATCCCAACATCAATTTATACACAATCTGTTCGTCAATATTAGAGGTAACATTTCACACATTGGTTTAGATATTTTTTAAATAAATAAAAAAGTGCCCAAAAATTTGGATACAAATTAAACTTGTGTTATATGAACTATGCATGGTATACCGTATACATACGACATCTATGAATCTTTTAGAAAAATCATAGCGGCACATTTAGACTATTTCAACGATCATTGGAAGAGATTAAATATAGTTATCTGTACTAATCTAATCATAATATAAATATTAAAAAACAAAACTAGATAAAATCGTGCACGTTATCATAGAAACCAACGACGAATATCGTATATAAGTTACATACAAGAAATGGTTTGACATATTCTATCCGAAAACATCTTCCTTTTTAGAGCCTTTAGATTAATAGAAATAACGCGGTCCTCCCAAAAAACATCAATGTTACATTATCCAATAAACGAGATAAATCATTTTTCAAACACGTGTTAGATTTAAAGAAAGAAAGTGCACCTTTATTAGGTAACATTTTCAAAAACACGGTATACCGTGTTCGCACGACATCGTTTAATTATTAATAACAAAAATATAGTGGCACATTTAGACTTTTCAACGATCATTGGAAGCGGTTATATACAGTTTTCTATACTAATCTAAGTAAAATTTTCGGAACCTCGATGATTATTTTACGGAGAAGGATCGCAAGTCCACCTGTTAATTGTGGAAAAGGAACAGATGCCCATATGTTCAATTCAAAATAAGGACACAATAAAGTGATCATATATCTTCGCCCAATAAACCTTCTATAGTTAGAACTATTATTGGTGATGGTAAAACTTGGTTCAATGATCAAATCGGGTTTAAACCTTGGCTGTTAATATTAAGTATTTTTGTAAGAGGTGTCATTGTATTTAGTGTTTTAAAAAATTCCAACCCCTATTAATGATACTGGTTGGGGTATTTATACTGTTTTATCTAACCCATGGGTCATGCAGTTCAGATCCTATATTCGGTTCAATCATATGAGCCTCCAAGCCCATGAAAATGAGTTACTATGCACATAGTTGAGTCATTGTTCCACTCAAGCTAATGTTCATCCTTAGACTTTTATATGATCTATCCGAAATTCCCTTCAAATAATATCTGAATCACTGGTGATATGCTTCCAACGATATCTGAACTGATCATATAGCCTCCTTATCTCTTTCAAAAAACATTTAGAAGAGCTAACCATGACTCATAATATCTTATATGCCTTCGAAATGAATTTAAAGGGTCTACCTTAATTGTAATATGAAGCTCAGGAATCTTTAAGACATGGATCTCAATATGCAAGAACTGTTGCCTCGTGAAAATAAAGTAATAAGAGATGAAAATGAGCATGTTATCGTGTCTCATGTCAATCATAATACTGAGGAAAGACCATTCATTTAAGATGAACCTGATCAACTGAGGGTTGACAACGAAGCTTTGAATGCCCAAAGGCAAGTTGAAATATCATTGAAATAAAATTACAATGCATGAGGTATATCTACAGATGATCCTAGGGAAAATAACAAACAAAGAGAGAATGATTAGTCCCTAAAAGTTTATGATAATCTTAAAAAAGCACATAAGGAAAAAAAAAAGTAAAAAGTGCATCAGAATCTTCTGATATATCCACTGATGCTTCTGACTCTGATGGGTATTCCTCATCTAGAAGTGAGTAGGGATGTTAGAAAAATAAATTAAGGTTAACCAAGAAACATTAAAAAATGACATGAAGGGAAAAATAAAAAAGAATAAATATGAGAGAAAACTAAAGGGGTTAGGAGATCACTGTATTGATCATATACTGGGTGATCAATTTGCTACCCAGTCTAAACCAAGTTTACCATCACCAATTATAATGCATTCACTATCAACATGAAGAGTTGTAGCTCACCACCAATAATTATTGAAGAAACGACCAAGAATATTGATTCCAAGCTAATGTCTCTTGATCTGAAAGGTTACTTACGCCAATTTCCTATATATTATAGACATTTGATAACTATGATTATCGATGTTAAACCCAATATACATTACGGGTCGCTCAATTTAGTTTTCTTTGAACGAACAACAAGATGAATGTAAGATGGTTAGGGACACCCTATAGGATAAACTAATGTATTTTTCTAACATTTGCATTCATATATTTTTGTGGTTTGGATGAGTTAGTAAATATCATGGGAACATATAAATTACTATAAAGATACTATTGGTAAGAAGAGTTGGATGAAAATGCCAGAGATGAGAGTCGTGATCTCATCCAATTATAATTGCATCGTTCATTTTGTAGAATAATCGGATTCGATGAATGTTAATTTGAATTTTCTACCATTACGAGGTGTACCCCCTCCGATGTTTCAAACGGAGAAAACCAGGTTGGATTTTTTTAATAACAATCATTTTCTCAATGTAAGTATTTCATGTATTTGTTTGAATTTATTCATAATATTCAATTGATATTTACGTTGGAATTTTTTTATAGATTTCCATTATGAATGTTGCCGATTGAGCAAGGATACATCCTTGTTGTATACGATTGCGTACCACAGTAGTGGCAGGCTGGGAATTATCGATTATATCTTACAAAAGATATCAAGACACTAAAATTTGTAACACCATAGTCGTCAACCCGAAGCAACCAATTTAGGAAAATTCACTTAATGCTACGTGATTTTTTAAAACTATTTTAAATAATGGTCAGATTTATCAGAGCTGCATACTAGAGCATAAGAATGTTGGGTTAGTTTGGTTTAATATAAATCTTATAAAGTAGGTTTAATAAATGTGTAATATTAAGGCTATTTCATGTAATAATTAATAATGTGGTTCGGATTAGTAACATAATGGGGTCAACTACGTGGCCTTTAGGCCCACCATCATTACTATATAAAGGAACATTCTCTTTTGAGGAATGGTAAATAATTATTACTTTATTTCTACTTTTAGAAGCTTTTCAATCTAGCATTCGTGTGTTTCTCTCTCTTATACCCCCAAATATTTTTTTGATTGATCATTGACGACCATAGTGGGAGCTTGTACCCGGAGTCTGTTTTCAAACTAATCGAAGAATTTTATGTACGGTTCAAAATTCGTCAACAAAGATGACAGTATATGTACATGAAAAAGCCATTATATAGAGAGGGAGAGAGAGACAGAGACAGAGAGAGAGAGAGAGAGGGAGAGAGAGAGTTTAGTATTTTGAGCCATGTCTAAGGAGAAATGCTTTAAAGAACAACAATTCAAAGACCAAAACTAAAACGATCAATTCACCGAAGAGAAACTTGAACATTTTGCTATCATGGCACGTAGGATAGAATTATTGGAATATATCGCTAAGTTAAATACAGATAAAGACGCATTAGTGGCTACTAAGAGGGTACGACCAGAGGACCGAAGAGAACGGTCTTCTGAGAAAATTGAAAGAGAGTACGCTCATCAATTGGATGATAAGCATGATAAATAAAGGAGCACATGCCATTAAACTTATAAGAAATAGAGATAATCTAGACTTCGCTATGATTCCACATAGTCCAACCCCTATTATGTTTACAATTTGGATGAATATTCTTATCGGTAAAATATTATCGATGTAAGAGGAACGATAAAAAAATAGAGTTCAAAAAAATGCACAGATTACCATCAAGTATCTCATCAAACTAGGGATCCAGAGAAGAAGAAAAGTAATGTTGAGAAGAGGACAGTTGTGTCCAAAGTCAAGGATATGATTGTAACCATTGGTAGGTGGAATAAGCAATCAATTCACAAACCTTTTCAGTGAGGGTTTATATACGGGGATATATAAAGGACCTAAGGGCAGTCTGTAAGTTCGGGCATTATTGGAGAGCCTCTCTTTTATCCACCGAGATCTTGTCATGAGACATGTCAAAGTGCTTGGATATATCCTGGTTTGAGAAGTTTGGTGGAACTTAGGACCCAAAAAACTATATTCAGCAATTCAAAAACTTTATGATAAACTTTGATGATGATGCCAAGCTACTGTGTCTGACACTCTCTCAAATGTGTAAAGATGGTGTTTCGAAATGGTACAACCGTTTACCGCAAGGTTGCATTAAAAACTTTGATATGTTCTTAAACCTATTTTGATACCATTTTGTGGGAAGTAACAAGTTACACGCAAATGGAGACAGAATTATTAATTATCAACATAGAGTTGGAATACCATGAGATTTTTTCAAACGAACCCGAGATTTTAACGGATGATATTACTCAAATAAAGTTTATGTCGTTTGATGCTTTTTTAGTGCAAGTAGAAAAGTGGATACTTGTGAAAGAAACTCAAACATCAGAGTTTGCTTCTATGGCCCAACAAGGGAAGATGTTGTAGTATCTGATAGTGATTTAGCCACAGCCCCCCTCTCAGGTTCCTCAGTCACAACAAATTCAAACTTATCACCCGTCGACCAATTTATGATCCATAGTACCTAACCAGTCTCCACCAAGACTAAGGACGAGTCAACATATTGTGAGTACCAGTAGGCAGCCATATCGATGTCTAACAAGTGGGTTCGACCTACACATTTTACTGAGTTGACTGAATGTTTGGCTACTATTGTTTATAAAGCCTGAAATCATATGCAATTTTGAAAAAAAATTCAAATCCAAGCCCATAGGGAGGGTACAAGGATGACATCGAACATGAGACAAAATACTATATATGACTAGATAAGGAAATCCAAGTGCTAACCTCCAAGTGTTCTGGAGGTTGTGATAGCCTCAAAGCAAGAAAACACTTTGATGATTTTAGAGCCAGTCGATTCATTTGACATGTCTTCAGAGTATTTAGACCCAAAACCTGACTGGAGAGTGGTTATGATGGTGGAAGAGCCTAAAGCTAAGGGAAAGGTTAGTGAACTATGAAAAATATTTGAGTCTCTAATTTTTTTTGGTGAGGACACTATTTCGGGGATTACTAAATTTTCTTGAAAAAAACATGCCCGCAAAACCGCTCGATTTTATGCACATAGGATTACCTTTTGATCCATGTGAAATTGATGTAGTTGGGCCATTTCCAATGTCATCCGCAGGACGACAGACCATAATAATGGCAATATACTATTTCTCTAAGTAGGTAGAAGTTGGTCCCCTATCTTGAACAAAAGTAAAGGATGTGATAGAATTCATTTTGTCAAACATATGATTTTTTTGTGTTCCAAAGCAATTAACGATGGATAATTGTCCACAATTCGATAAAAAAATCTAAAGGCTTTTTGGTCCTCTCGAGGAATTAAGCAATGTTTTTCAGCTTCATTCCACCTACAAGCTATTGGGAAAGTAGAAGTTACAAACATAACACTCCTTGATGGGCTTAAGAGAAATCTATAAGGAAAATCAGAGAAGTGGCCAGATTATATACAAAAAATATTGTGGTACCGAACTACTCTCGAACGACAACACAAGAGTCACCCAACGCACTAGAATATGGGATGGACTCCATTACACCATCTGAGGCAATTATTTCTTTTTACCATATTGGAAATTACGTCGAGGGGGATAACGATGAGGGGAGGCGAGTCGAACTTGACTTAATTGAATAAAAATAAGAGCAAGCACGGTTAAACTCCCTACATTATTAGACGCTGATGAGAGGTAGATACGCATCCAGAGTCAGGCGAAGAGAGTTTAAAGTGGCAGATATATTTCTAAGGAAATCATTCTTGTATATCAAGAGAATAGAATCGGGAAATTATGAGCAAACTAGGAAGGACCATACACTGTAACTGTACGAGTAAAACCTGGAACGTATCGATTGAAAGACTAAGTGGGGAGGGCACTTCAGCACCCGTGAATATTGAGCATCTTAAATTGTATCAACAGTAAATATAAGCAGGTTGCACAGTTTTTTCTCAATTTTATGTAATGATAGGTGACATACTCTTTTCTACCCTGGTGGCGGAGAAAGGCTTGAACAAGGTTCCTACATAGCCTGTCTGTGAATATGAACCCTTTTTCCAATCTTACATTTTTTGCAGATTCCAAGGATAATATCCTCCTTTCAATTTTTTAGATTTGAGGGATCTTCCAACGAAATTTGATAAACATTTATCTATTTTTATTTCTTGGATCTGATGGATCTTTCAACGAAAGTTTTTCAACATTCACCTATATTTATTCTTGGATATGAGAGGTCTTTCAACAATGGTTGGTCAATATTTAACTATTCTTATGATCTGAATGATCGCCTCAGAGACTAGATGGAGACTGATCACCTCCAACTATGGAGAACCCGATGACACAAATTTCTACTCCAAAAAAGAGATACATATGTAAACATAAAGAGGGAAACAAGAAAGGAGAAAAGTTCCATTGATTAAATCCTACATACAAAATACCTTGACTAGAAAAGAATTTTCATAAATAAAAAAATTACAAATGATTTCCACACAAAAAAGATAACCGATATAAATAAAACTACATGGTATTTTTACGTTTAGGAGCTTTCTCCAAGCGGGCCTCGGAGGAATCAAATGAGGATTTTTACATTTCATACCTTCTAATTATTCAGTGATGCGTTCATCAATATAGCGTATCATATCTCTCGTAAATAAAATAGTACATTTTGCCTTGCTCATATAGTTATTATTATTTTTAAATTTTCAAATTAGATTGTATTCTCCATTCTCATAAATTTAATGTAAAACAAATATATATGTAGACATAGGATTTATAGAATTATTTAAATGTATTTAATATATATTAAATTTAATTTAAAAAAATTAATCTAAAATTTTGGATATATTTAAAAGATACTTTAGTATATAATTAGAAGATTTTTGAACACAATATATTTAATATATTTTTACGATATATTTTAAAAAATATTTGGGAAACAAATTTAAAATTAATATAAGATATTTTTATTCTCGTTTATGCTTAAAATTTTAAAAGAAAGATATATACATGTTATTTTATACTTTTGGAACAAAGAAAATGTGAATGTTCAATCTTATCATGTTTTTTTAAAATCCGAGTTCACAATTTGGAATTTATGATAGTGGTTTGACCTAAATGAATTACATTTGACATCAAAGTAATTAAAGTTTAGCGATATTCATACTGTCGTCCAAAACGATAAGTTCTTCAATTTTTAAGTTCTACTATAAATTAGATGAGTTCTCTCATTTTATTCTAAAACACCTTTAGTTAAAAATAACTAAGTTCTCACATTCATAAACTAAGTTCTTCTATTTTCAAAAACATTATATTCTTCCTTTTTCTCCTTCTCTTTTCAAAAATATTCATTTTCCATCTTAAGAACAAAAAACAAGAAAACCCAATAAGTATCTTTTCATCTTCTTCGTCCTCTAAAACAACATATTCTTCATCTCAAGAATAAAACCTTCATCAAGGGACACGGGAGAAGAATAATTTTTCTTTTCATTCTTGATTTTATTCATTTATAGTTTCAAATTGCTTTTTGGGTATAAATTAGATTTAACTCATTTCAGATGTAAAAATTAGTTAAATCTAGTATTAGAATTTATTAGGAAATTATATGATATTATGGTTTTTTTGTATTAGATTTATATTTTAAAGGGATTTGCAATGTTTATCGCATAGAACAATGACTGGAAATCACAAATATTCCTGAGAAATAGTTGTATGAATACTATGTACCGCAAGTGTTGTTGCTAGGGCACCGGTGGTGCCAGCTTATTGATTGTTCTTATTATTTGAAGCGAGTTATAACCATTGTTACTGTCAGAATTATATCGACAGCTTTGTGGGCTTACAACACCTATACTGGGAATGTAAGTTCAATGGTATATTTCAATTTATTTATTTAATTTAGTTTATATCGATAAATAGATTGTAACAATATCTTTGGTTTGATTTTTTTTTTGTTTTTTATAATCTCGGATGGGTATTAACGTCTAGGACATGTATGGATTGTTAGCCAAATGACGGTTAAGAATATGGTTAAGAATATTATGGAAACGGCTTCATTCGGGCCTATCATTCAGCACTGTATTAGGTTTTCCTCAAACACGCAATTGAATGAGGTTTTCCTCGAACACTGACATCTGGATACCAACACTTTCTAGTACTCCTTTGGTAAGATAACTATCACGTTAGATAATGCATTTGTTATTATTGGCCTCCCAGTGGTGTGGAGAATATCCAAACATGCTCATGGTGAGACACTCAATGATCAGTATGTACATTATGCTTGATTTTTTGGGGTTATGGTGGATGTTTTTGGTGTTAGGTTGGAGGCACAAAAAGAGGTTGGGTTTGGTCTTAGATGGCTTAAGGACCATTATATTAAGGACTCGTATTCGGATACAAATCTGAATCATACCGATGATATAGGCGTACATGTTGCAAGTACGTACCTCGTGTATTTGTTTGGTTGCACAATTTTCACCGCTACCAGCTAGAAGTTCATAAATGCATATATTATCGCGTCTTTGGCATGATTATATAAAGGTATGTGAGTAGCGTAAAATTCGTCGATGAAGATTTTTTTATTGTGTCGTCAATTTGTTAGATTTTTAGATCTACGACCTTTTCATTTCTTTTTCTAATCAGTTTAACAAAGAGTATGACATATCCAATCTCAAGCTTGTTAGATGGTTTCTAAAACAACTTATGGGGACCAATGTTCAACGACAAAGATACTACCCCGATGTCTTTGTTACTCTCAATGAGAATGATGTAATTACTCTTTAATTTTATATTTTATTTTTATCAAACCCGAAATACATCTCAATTTGTTATTGGTTTGTTTACATGTGACATTCCGACAATATACAAATATGAAGGATAGTTTCTAGACCAAAAGATTAGGTATTATCGTAATTCTATTTGGATAATACGTACAACTGAAAGGTATATATTATATTAAGTGACCGGTAGTTCAGTAAGATCCAGAGGAAACCACTAGATCCTCTTAAACAAAGAATAATTATTTAAAAAGGATAAGAATGACATAAGCATTTTCTTGTTGTAGACCGTATGATGCATCATGTTACCGCAAACGGCAAAATGACAAGGGCTTAGTATAATAACTACGTGAAGAGGTGTGGGTTGTTTGTCATCACTCCTCATGTTCTTGATGAACATCAAGAATTAGAGACGATAAATCATGTTTAACCTCTTCACGACAACGAGGAAGAGGTTATGAATTTTTCCAAATGAGTTATACAAATCACCTCTTTGTTTCTCCTTGTCATTTTATGTATTTTTATACTATTTATACTATTTATTTTTTCTTAGATAATAGATTGATGTATTTCAAGTATATTTCTAAGTATTTTTTTATGGTATTCAAATGGATGTCCTTTAAATATCTGATGTTTTGTTATGTTTTTTTATAGACGAGTGTTGTATTGGATAATTTATTGGGAATTGCTAAAAAAACGGCCAAAACTACTCCGCGAAGTCGCATGTTTCTGATTTTCAATATTTACAAAAATGCCACAAGGCAAAAAACCCAAAAAACCCTTCGAAGTGTAAATATTTACAAGTGACGCCATTGAAGAGAACCAAACTACTCCATGAAGTTGCAAACTTCATCTTCTCCAAACATACTAAAAATAGAAACTTAACAACCAACTAAACCCATTTTTTGAAAAATTTCAAAACCTTCACAACATGGACGGAAAAGGGTCGGAAGTGCTTCCCACGCAGAGCAGCATGGTCGCCGAGGAGGTACATTGCATTTCCCTCTTTCATTTTGGCCAAAAAATCGATTTTCGGAAAAAAAAACCCGTAATGGTGTTCGTCGCCAGAGGGCGGCGTGGACGACATTCCGTACGCCATTCCGAAGGCGTGGAGCACACTCCATTCGCCATGGATTGGCATGGGGTAGCATCCGTACGCCACACGTGTGGCGCTCGGTAGGTCTCCCACGCCAAGCCATGGCAAATGGAGTGTGCTCCACGCCTTCGGAATGGCGAAATGTGGTTCACGAATCCGGAATGCCGGTTTAATTTGTTTTTCTACTTCTTACGTATTGCAGGAGGTGAACGAATGCGATATTTCGCTTGTTTCGGACTACGCTCACCATTTCACCACCCACGACGAGTATAGCTTAGAGTCGATGACCGAGTGGGTAAAAGTTAGGGGGAAAACGTTGGGGTTTTCGATAAACGTAGCATCGAAGGAGGTAGGGAAGAGGGGGAGAACACCGAGAGTGGATTATCGGTGCGAGCGATCCGGAATTTTCAAGTCGGCCGTTAAAGAGTGCGACCGTAAGCGTAAGGCCACCGGTAGCAAAAAAATAAATTGCCCTTTCCATTTGGTGGGTAATCCGTTAAAAGGAGACGATAAGTGGGCTCTTAGTGTCCTTTCCGGGAAGCACAACCACGAACCGATCAAGTATGCCGAAGGACATTTGTAATGGTCGAAGTTAAAACGTAAGGAAAAAGAGCTCGTTGATCTTTTGACGGTGAACGGGACAAGTCCGCGACAAATATTTGGTGCTTTGAAAAAGGCCGATCCGGAGAATGCTTCAAATATCCGTCACGTTTACAATCACCGTCAAAAAACGAGGATGGCCGAAAACGGCGGTCGATCCCAAATGCAATGCTTGTTAGTTAAATTACAATTGCACAAGTATAAGTATTGGGCACGGACGGGGAATGATGGTTCTAACGTCATAACCGATTTGTTTTTCGCACATCCGCTTAGTATCGACTTACTACGAACCTTCCCACGCTTGCTAATCATGGATAGCACATATAAAGTCATTCGTTACGGGATGCCTTTGTTCGAAGTAGTCGGGGTAACATCTACCAACAAAACGTTTTGCATTGGTTTCACGTTTATGGTGAGTGAAAAACAAGACAACTACGAATGGTCTTTGGGATGCTTGAAAACGGTAATGGAGGAGAATGATTGTGAATTACCGTGTGTTATCGTTACGGACCGCGAACTAGCCTTGATGAATAGCATCGACAAATTTTTCCCTAGCGCTAGTCACATGTTATGCGAGTGGCATATCAACAAAAATGTTAGCGGGAGAACGAAAAAAATGTTTGAAGACGGAAATGTGGCTAAAAGTTTTTTGGTGGCTTGGAACGACGTTGTTTCATCCGATACCGTTGAGGTTATGAACGAGAGGTTGGCTAAGATGCGGTCGATGTTCAAAGACCAAGATAAGGCGGTGGACTATGTGGTTGACTCGTGGATTACGCCTTATAAAGAGAGGTTTGTTCACGCTTATACTAACAAGATCATGCATTTTAATAACCACACGTCTAATAGGGCCGAAAGCTCGCATGCTACATTGAAAAAATATGTTGGGTCTAGCCGATTGGATTTCGATGGGTTTTGGGATAAAGTGCATGGCTTGTTAGCGATGCAACATTCTACTATTAAAGAATCGATGGAGCTTAGCAAGTGCCGTTTAATTCACAAATTCCAAGATTTCAAACCGTTCAAATTTTTACGGGGGTACGTATCACCTATTGCATTGGCGATAGTATACGATAACTATGTTGATAAAAGCGGCGGTGAAAAATCTATGTGCGTTTGCACCGATTGTACGATCCATGGTTTGCCGTGTTCCCACGACCTTGAGGCAATCCGAAGAGTGGACGGCCACGTACCTACTCGGATTATAGATGAGCATTGGAAGAGACTAGATATCATTCCGCGAGTTAAACTCACCGGCGAAGAAGAAGTGAAATTTAATTTTGCTAATCTAAATGCGAAACTTGAAGAGTTTGATGTTTACGAACAAAGTCATTGGCTCAAAAAATTTCAAAAAAATTTGGATCCTTCGACTACACTCATTTGCGAACCCCTCGAGAAGGTTAAAACCCGCGGTAGAACTCCCGGACGTGTTGGAAGCCGTGGTCGTGGACGGGGTCGGGGTCGCGTTAAGGGTAGCAAAGTCCAACGTGATTATTCTACGAAAAGAGATCCTTGATATCACGAATACGTCGAACAAGAAATGTTTGAGTCCCACGATAGTGCCGCAACTTCACGAGTTGTAACACCCGCCGCTAGTATAGCAACCCCGGTCGGCACTCTCGGTAGCACCGCAAGAACGGTTAAGGCACATACTCCGACTAATTCCGGAGCAAAACCCCCAAAAAATATAGCAAAACGGGTTCAATGCGTCGGTTTAGGCACTCCGGATACGTCGAACCACATCAAGGCTATACCGTCATTCACGGCTATACCATTACCGACTAGATTACCAAATGTTTTGGACTCGAGATTTTCAAAAGAAATACCTCAATATATGCGTCCTTTCATAACCCGAATTACAAATGTAATGCCCGACGGTAATTGTGGTTTTAGAGCCATCGCGCATGGTATGGTTGGTAACGAAAGTGGATGGCTAATGGTTGGAGAAGCCTTGGTTCACGAGCTAAAGAGCGATCGGGAGTTTTATAAACGGGTTGCATATTTCGACGATGAAAGCGAAGTTGATAAGGAGATAAACCGGTTGACTTATAATAAAGAGAATGCACCTTACGCAAAATGGATGTCCTTGCCTAGTTGCGGAAAACTAGTTGCGACTACATTTAATTGCGTTTTCTATTGCCTCGCTCCCGGTGGATGTACGACTTACCTACCGGTGAAAAATGCACCGCCGAGCGATGGTTCTTTAAAGGAGATCGGCGTGGCATTCGTCAATAAAAACCATTTTGTTCATGTGAGTAAATAACTTTAACTTTCGCACGCATTTAAGCATTTTATTTTGTAAACGCGCATTTATATTGAACGGAAATTTGTAGGTTGAGTTGGTTAAAGGGTCACCCATACCGACTATAGATCCTACGTGGATGAGATCGGCGAGAGAAGACGCAATTTCTTGGTCGATCCCTTTGCTAGATAGAGTCCGTGTATTTTCAAGACTACAAAATCCCACACCGACGCACTCCGTTGAACATGATGATTCGATAGTGGACCTAACGAAAGATTGAACTTATTTTGTGTTCGGCTATGTTTTTGCTTTTTGTGTTGTAAACTAACAATGTGTTGTACCCTTTAAACCTCTTTACTTTTAATGAATTTTTTTTTTTTTAAATTTTGTCTTCAAAAATTCGAGACAGCCGTTTTCGCCAGCTTAATGGCGTAACAGACGTCCCGAGCGCCAGGCGACGGTGCAACTGCAGCACCCCACGCCATCCTCTGGCGTGGGGATTGCCCCATACGCCATTCACCTGGCGTAGGGGACCTTTTTTTTGCCTCTGCCCAAAAAGAACAGAGGCAAGGCTAAGGGTTAACCCTATTGCCGCCACTAGTTGGCGAAATAGGGTATCCCTACGCCGTGCTGTGGCGGCAATATGGTGCCCTTTGATTAAAATTTAATTATTTTTTTTCAACCTTTATTTTTAAATAAAAAACCATTTTACTTTATGTGTAGGAATAATGTTGTGTTTTAATGATTATGTATTGTTCGAAACTCATTATGTATTGAATTCACGTTCCAATTAATGTTCAACTAGATTTTTAAAAAAAAATTGAATTGAAATATAAGTGGTAGACCAGTTAGAGGAGCTCAAACATTAACTTCTCGTAAACCAAAACAGCAAACTAAAACATCTGGCATAGCAATGCATACATTATTGATATTTATAGATAACGATACAGACGAACGCATAAATTACACCGTGAAGTTGCATACATTATTGATATCAGTCGGGACCCACCAACACAAAAACTCCCGCCAACACAAAAAATCCCGCCTACAAAAACCCGCCAAAAAGTAACCCCCGCCAAGACAAATGTTCCCGCCAAGGACTCCAGCCAAAAACTCCCGCCATGGAGTCTACATCCTAAAAACTCCCGCCAAAAAATGACTATACTATATAAACATCGACATGATACAATATTCGTAATAGAAGCAAAGAGTACACTTAAGAAAAAAAACACAACCACTTGAACACAAACACTTGAACACATGGAGTTTACAGCTGATGAAGACTACCATATGCTCAAGGCGGTTAAGGTTGTCCGCCGACAAATGGGGGAAGATAGTAGCGATGCTTTCTTCGACCGCCTCCTATGTCAGATGTATTTCAACTATGGGCATTTAGGAGCAGGAGACGTTCAAGTGCGAAGTCGTGACGAAATCAAATCAAGGTACAACTTCATCCAACCGCTCACTGCCCTGCTTTTTCAACCAGCCGGGATTAAGATAGAAGCACCTTTGGTCTGGAACATGACGGTAGTAGACTACATAAGTAGGGATATGGTGGCGTTTCTGGAGGATAGGATTGCGGCACGTAATGGGGGGGATGATTCGGATGACAATTTGGGATACGATTTCGACTGATCATTTTACTATTTCCGGGTTTGTGCCATCGAGTTATTATGTTTAGTTGTCTGTGTTTTTTTTAAGTAACTCCAGAATGTGTGTTATTTTAGATAGTACTACTATTTCAACTTGTTAGTTGTTGTTGTTTGAACTTGTGATGTTTCATTCCAGTATTTGTTTGACGTTTTTATTTCCTTAGTTGTTGTTATTTGAATTTGTGATTGAATGAATGTAAACATTCGATGTTTTATGTTTGGATGTTCATCTTGAAAACAGTAGCACTAAAACTGCAAAATATGTCGATTGCATAAAAACATTACAATTTAATCCGAAGCATTGCATAATAAGAAATACATAAGCAAATAACTGAAGACAAATGATAGGTGGGCTAACCCTCTGTTAACATTTCACACTTAGATTTATGGAGTCGGATAGTTCATTCCGCTCCCGAACTTATAATCATCTGAATCATAAGCACTTCCTTCGGGGGTTGAACACGTTTCAACGGCGCTTGCAATTGCGTCGGCCATTTCTTGCTCCCTTTGCTGCGTCGCATGTGACACCATCTCCGGCGTAACTGGACCTTGGGATCCCATGTTGAATACGTCTTCGACATGTAAACGGGTCTCGTAATCCAATGACTCAATCTGTACAGTCCTTGGCTTAAGATAAGCCAGCCTCTCGAACACTTCTTGGCGTCCGCGTGGTCGGGGCATTAAGCATCCTGGACATGATGCCTCCCTACCGTGGTTGAAGAACATCCTGCACAAAACCGCATCGATGAAACCAGGATTATCCTCTTGCATCGTACCTTTGACGAAATGAAATGTGCTTAGGAGGCTTGCATCTTCGTACACGTTCCAGCCTGAATCACCCATCGTTATAATTTAATTGTTTAGGTTCATAGCCAGATTCTAGTATTTATATACTCGTGCTCTGTTGGTTCATTTCTCAAAAAATTAGCGGGAAATTGTGTTTTTGTTCCCGCTAAAAACTTAATGAGGCGGGAAACCATCATTCTGTATGTTTTGAGGCGCTAAAAATTTGGATAACATGGAAGATACTGGGAACTAGAGAAGGCTTGATAAAGTTTTGATTAATTCTCAATTGAGAAACTGTTTTGATTAATCACTTAACTGTTTAGATTAATCCATAACCCTATTTTATATGTATTTTAGAGATATGAAAATGACTTATAATAACTCTTAAGTCTTGAAAATATGAGGTGTTTGAAAATATTTTCAATGTTATTTCCAAAACAAAAGAGAAAGTCAGTTATTATACAAAATAAATTTCAAGTAACCTAAAACTTTGATGATAAAGAAATGATGATAAAAACTAAATCTAATCAGCTTCTTCTTTTAGAAAGAGATGAAACCTATTGGGAACAAACAATCTGCATCATACAAACCGAAACTATTACACAATCCAAAACCAAAATGATACGTTTCATACAAAGTATCATACAAAGTATCAAAAAACAAGAAACAAACCAAGTAAGCGACAACAGAATAAAAGTATCATACAATCACAGAAAACATCGTAATGTCTATGCGAGCCTCCTGGATGTGGACAAAACATCGTCATAAACCCCAGCCAGACGATCGAAATCATGATCAAACTCGCTCACTCCAGGAAACAACGAGATCCTCCCCATACCAGCGCGCAAATGTCGGATGATAGCTCCCTCTCGATCCTCGTGGACGTAGTCAGCGAGCGAGTAGATAGCGGTGTTGACGAGATCGAACCAGCTAATACTCTGGTGAAGTAGTAGGTACTCAGGCTCACAGAAAGACTTCATCTCGTCTGTCACCATCCCTCCTCGAAAACCACGATGCAACGTGTTCATCTGCCGTCGGTCCCAATCATCCGGATCGAATGCATACGCCGTCGTCTTAGGCTTTCTCCTTGATTTCGACTGCATGGCTAACAGAGGATGCGCGATAGGACCCTGGACACGGCCAAACTGGCGCTGAACTCGCTCGGGATAGTATGCCTGAGAGTGCTCCACACCGCATATGACATCCCGAAACCAAGATAGCTCTTGGAACGGGAAATGATCGCGTATATCACGATAAGGCTCAAACAAAACCTACATGGAAAAATGGATATGATCATAAACACAATAATAAATCAATTTTGCGATCACTAAACAAAAACACTTACATCGGTCTCTTCCAGGTTGTTGACGGAGATACGAAGGTTCAGCTTCGTCCGTGAGTCAGATACTGCTGCAGCTGTATCCAATCTACCAATAGTGGGGTCGCGCTCAGTGTAGGTGCGTCGAGTAACGGACCGGAGCATGGAAAAATGATCCCGTATCCACGTGTCTACCATACCGATACATCCGGCCATAGTCCTTGTGTCGTGCAGGGAGGCCTCACCCAGATGGTGGTATGTGTAAGCGAGAACAGCACTACCCCATGAGTACCTGCCAACACCCTCCGGAGTCAAATCGCGCAACAGAAATAAATACTTGTAGTTGGAGTACATGTTGCTCTTGTCGGGGAATATGACCGTGCCGAACATATGCAATATATAGGCGCGGGCTGCAGCATCCACCATCGGATCACTCAGACCAGGGCTGTCATCGCAGAACTCTGGCCCACTAAACCTACTCCGGAGCCATTTAAATCCCAAACCAACGCCCTTGCACTTCTCAACCTCCGTCACGAAGGAAAGATCATCCACCATAAGCAATTCAGCGCACTCGTGCATGGCCAGACTCTTGTCGGAAATATAGGGAAACACAGCAAGCTCACCATCAACTGGGAGTCCCAAAATAGTGTGGACGTCGTCCAGAGTAATCGTCATCTCACCGAAAGCGAAATGGAAGCTATTGGTCTTCGCATGCCACCTCTCTAGGAAAACCTCCGTCATGTTGGAGTGTGTCTGCATCTCATAGAACGGCTCAATCAGACGACCGAACGGGGTGGCGTCAACTACAGCGCGTACCCTAGTCTGCGAAGCCAAACTCCATGCTCGATGACTAGGATAATGGGCATACAGCCGCATCTCTCGCTCCTAAAACAATTTGTTCCCATTAGCATAGGACAAAACAAAATAGCTTGAAATAATGTAAAATTTTAATTTCGATACTTACCTCTCCCATCCAAATGTGGTATGCAGTGTGGGAGGTGAAATCCTCGCCGAACAGCGGTGGCAATCTGGCCGGAGGAGGAGCTCTACGCTGCCCTGTACCCGGTGGGGGATGGCGTCGTCCGCGGGAAGCGGAAGCGGAAGCTGAACTTGATCCGGACGCATGCGGTCCGGAGACTATGAGGAGCTCATCCATCTGCACAGGTGGAACTGGCTGGCCACGTACCCTACTCCGCTTTTTAACTCTCCTCGTCCGCGAGCCATCAGCAGACAATGTATACTGTGCATCGTCGTCGTGATCCATCACCTGCAAAAAAAAATACTTATTATCAGGTTTCGTCGAAAACACATATTGTAATGGTGGTACCCGTTTCAGACAAAAAATAGCATAAGGCAGGATAGAACGAACCTAAAAACAAGAATAATCCGGTCCCGGCCCATTCCGGTGACCGGAGATGCCCCGCGCCACCACCGTGGCGTGGGCATGTAGACGTACGCCATACTGATGACGTACGTCTACATGCCCACGCCACGGTGGTGGCGTGGGGCATGTTGCCTACGCCATCTCGTGTGGCGTAGGGTTGAACCTCTGCGCCACATGGATGGCGTGGAGTTCAGCATGTACGCCAACTTAGGGCGTACATGCTGAACCCCACGCCATCCATGTGACGTAGGGGTTCAACCCTACGCCAGTGGATGGCGTAGGGAGGGTGTTCTTCGCCACGCACTTCGCCCGTGCGTGGCGAAGAACACCCTCGCCATGGCTGAAGCTTAAAGCTTCTGCCTTGGCCGAGAAACAGCCCAAAAACCGGTTTTTTCTACAGATCTACCCTAACTAGACCTATCTAAACCTAACTAGCCTATCTAACAATAACATAATCGACTTACAATGATTTTTCGAATCCGATTGCTTCCTCTTACTCCGATTCGACTCTCCGGTGACGATTCCGGTTTATATGGATCATGTGATGGTCGTAATGGGTGTCGGTTGGTGTGAAAGCGTGGCCGGTGTTGCTGTGCGGCTGGTGTTGCTGTGCGGGGGAGAGGGGCTGGGCTTGTTGTGCGGGGGAGAGGGGCCGGTCGGCAGGTAAGTTACTTCTGTTCTTTAACTTTACTTTACTTTTACTTTTGTTTAGGTTTAGGTTTGTTTAATTTTTAGGTTAGGTTTATTTAATTTAAGTTATAGTTATTATTTGTTTTAAATTAGGTTACAAATTATAGTATAGTTATAATTATAGTTAAAAAATTTATAATTTTTTTTAGAGAGAAGGTAGAGCAAACTTAGAGAGTTTGAAGTTTTTTTTGAAATTATGATAACTTCGCGGAGTAAAATTGAGTATTTATACGATTTCGTAAGGACAAAATCGTCAAACAAAATAACTTCACGGAGTAGTTTTGAAAAAAAAAATTAAGCGACTTCGCGGAGCAATTTTGGCCGTTTTTTTAGCAATTCCCTAATTTATTTTAGTATTGAATGTTATTATTTTTATTTATTGTGGTTACTATTTATGTATTATGTTAGGTTATGTTGTTTATTAGCCACATAACCGTGTAATAGTACAAAAATACTAAAACACGTTTTTCAAAGTAACAAATATATACCGGCGGTATAGGTATAGGACTGTCATACTCTCGGTATATTATCCACGTCATAATTATTGAAATTATATACAACCTGTGTGATAACGTACTGCGAGGTAGGTTCACGCTTGTCCGTCCGAGCCCGTTTTTTGGACACTTGATTTCGAATTCGGTCTGGCCCGCTCCGAGCCTAATATTTTCAAATCCGAACATGTTCGTTCATGTTTGTCGGTAATTCGGTCGGACCAGCGGATATTAATTTTAATATTTTATTATATTTTGTTATATTTCAAATATATTTGAATATTATATATATATATATATATATTATTTTTATTTTATATATAATATATTATTTTTTATATAATTTTTATAATTTTTGGGCCAGAACCGGTGGGATAAATTAAAAACTTGAACCTGACTCGACCCCGTACCCGATTCGTTCTATGTTTGGACCGGACAAGACCCTGATTTCCATCCCTTTGAATAAGCACATGGGCAGTATAGAAATTCCACACCGGTGGTATACTCTCATACCGGCGGTGTATATATTTTATACCATCGGTAGAGCCGAAGCAATTCACAATACTAATAGTGTAGAACAAAGATATCGACGTATAATAGGCACACTGCCAATATGAAATTTCTATACCGCTTGTATATTATCCTATTGACAGTACATAAATTAAATATCGCTGGTATAGCTGAAGCATTTTTAAAAAAAGATGAAAAAAAAAATAAGATTATATATCGGCGGTGTAGAACAACTATTCCAACAGTATAATAGACACAACAACGATATGTAAACTAATACATTCAATACATAATTTTTATGTGGAAACTAGCGTGCAAAGATTACCCTGACATATATATTTTTAAATAGTGCATATATATTAAACAAAAATGGCTAAATCAGTTAGTTCAGAATTATGTTCGATAATTTCTTCATACCTATTGCACCGAGATAAAATCGGTAATGTCCTACCTATAGCTTTTTCTAAAAGTCCAACATTGACACAATGGTTCGTATTAACCCAACCGAACCCAATTTCTACCATGTACGCTATCAGAGGGGTTACACCTCTTAATGGTAGAAAAGTAAAACTGACATCATTTGTCTCTAACTGCCTTATAAAGTGGATGATGTAGTTAAATGTTGATTCGACCGTGAATCCCGTCTCGAATATTGTCATCCAATTCTGTATAGTAGCAATATCACTAGAGCACTTTACATATTCCGAAATATCTATTAACTCTTCCATATCACTAAATATATTCACGTAAATGGTTATATAATCCATAATCTCGTTGTATAGAGAACCCGAATTAACTTTTATCTGTTCAAGCCAAACGCAATTGATTAGAGCCTGCAATGACCATCAGATTTAACGTTATTGATCGTAGTTATAAAAAGTTCATACATGATAGGAAATTGTTTTAAGTAACTTCTCAGATCAACCAACCTTACTTTACAAGGCACATACCGCTTAAGCTACAACCAATTGTTCCACTTGATAGTGAATGCATTGCACGAGTTGTAAATGACAATTCATTTTAAAAGTTTTTTCGGGAGAATATATATTACCATTTTCTTGTGTAAGAGATTTACTTCCTCTTTGTAATTTGATTGTTGGATTGTCGCTTCCTTTTCGTAAAATTACCGATAAAGTTTTGAAATATTTACATAGTAATGGAACACTTAGTTTCTCACAATCTATCACATGTTCGTTTAGCGGATGATGTAGATGCATCAATAGATAATTTACCTTTTACAACTGGAGAACCACGCTGTTTTAGTATATTTAAAGGCTCTAAAAGAAAAGATGTTTCTCAATAGATTATGCCAAACAGTTTCTTGTACACATGATTTATATGTGTTTTTCTTCGTTTCGTATAACATAGATGTCCAGAAACTAAGATGCATATAAAGATATAAAACGACTTTGAAAAGCTTTTAATAATATCTGTAGAAAACGAGGAAAATTTTATTTGTTTGACAATATCATAGTAGATTTTTTGGATGCTTCAGAATTCATGGATTACTTTAAGTCAACCTGGTATCCTAGAATAGGTTTGTGGCGATGGCTGGGATTTAAATTCTCTATCTTGCTTTGTTTATAATTGTTTTTAAAATATTTAAATATTTAAATATTTGAAATTAACCTTTATCTCAAGGTCTTGGACAAAAGCATTAGAAACTCTTCATCTTGCTAACCAAAAGAGTTGTGTAGCAATGGAATTATACCACTACCAATTAAAATGGAGGTTTTTTAACGAAAAAGACTATGATGTTCACCACCGTACCGATTGGTTGGTCGATAAGTTGGATACTAAAGTGAATTTTTATTTCTGGTTGAATGAATACTGGGGAAAACATGATTTTATCAGCTACCAGAAAGACGAGTGGATGAGTGGGTCAATACCAGTGACCCTTTTTCAGTATAACCAAACCTTAACTAACATGTTACGTTGCCCGCCCATTGATTCTTTGATTCGTGATCATGCCATTTCATTAGCTGTTTTTGTAAAATGTAGTTCATTTCAATATGAAAAAGACAAGGAACAATTAAATGATAACAACAGATAACATGGAAGCTGCTCGGGACACCCCTTTCTAAACGTTTCTCAAAACATCGTTCGACGTAAGGAACAAGGATATGCCCGCTAAAAGAAGAGCCAAAATATTTAAGCATTTCTTTAGTGATTCAAACATAAACAGACGATGGTAGTTATATTTGATTTTGAAATAGTTTTATTTGGGAAAACCGTATAATTGTGTAATTCATAATAAATTGAATGTTGTTTATACGAAATTTTATTAGACGTTAGTGTTGGGACAATAATTCATTATTGTCATTTTCAAAGCATCTACCAATGTTAGATTACATGTATCTAACAATGTATTTTTTATGTATATAGCAATGTCATAATTGAATATCCAGCAATATCATAAGAAAGTGTCTAGCAATGTCATATAACTCGTATCTAGCAATGTCATAGCGTCGTATCTGGAAATGTCATATAACTCGTATATAGAAATGTCATAATTGAATATCTAGCAATATCGTAAGAACGTGTCTAGCAATGTCATATAACTCGTATCTAGCAATGTCATAACGTCGTATCTAGCAATGTCATATAACTCGTATATAGCAATGTCATAATTGAATATCTAGCAATGTCGTAAGAACGTGTCTAGCAATTTCATATAACTCGTATCTAGCAATGTCATAACGTTGTATATAGCAATGTCATATAACTCATATATAACAATGCCATATAACTCGTATATAGCAATACATTAATAAAGTATCTAACAATGTCAGATAACTCGTATCTAATGATGTCATAACATCGTATATAGCAATGTCATAACGTCGTATCTAGAAATGTCATATAACTCGTATATAGAAATGTCAAATAACTCGTATCTAGCAATTTCATCAGGGTACCAAGTGCTAAAATGTTTGGTAATTAGGTAAATAGGGTGTCATTTCCAGATACTAATGCGTATTATTAATGTATAAAGAAAGATCCTCTAATTTCTAGTGTATGCAAGCATTTAACGATTACTAGGTATCTAGCAATGTCATAATTGAATATATAGCAATGTGGTAATAAAGCATCTAACAATATCACTTAACTTGTATCTAGCAATGTCATAACTAGTATCTAGCAATGTCATTTAACTTGTATCTAGCAATGTCATATAACTCGTTATAGCAATGTCATGTAACTTGATCTAGCAATGTCATGTAAGTAGTATGCAGACTGATGTTATTGGAGTTCATACAACATGTTTTATATTTAGTATGTTTTTTCTGTTTTATTGGCAAAAATAGACCAACCCTCTGAGATATTCTATTTTTTTGGAAGGGTTATTGTACTTGGAAGTTGTAAAGCCACTATCTAATGTTTTAATCTATTTTATAATTATGTTGTTAGTTTTTTTTTGTGTTCGATGGATGTTTAGAGTAGCAATGCCTTTATTTACAGTATCACTAAGGATTAGAGAGTCAGTAGTTCCAGGAAGTAGTTGTAAAGGCAGTTACTAAACACAATCGCAATGTAAGAAGTGAGATTAGTGTATATAGCAAACTCATATCAATTTATCTAGCGATGTGATATTTGAATTACAATCGCAATTACAATTCCCAAATCTAGCAATGTTGTATTTGTGTGTCTAGCAATGTTATACTATTATATCTAGCAATGTGGTATTAGTGTATCTAGCAATGTTGTATTAGTGTGTCTAGTAATGTCTTCTGAGTGCATATGGAAATCCAATAAAATATATCTAGCAATCGTATTATACTGTATCTAGCAACGTCTAAATACAAGCCGAATATCGCATCTTTTACACGACAATCGCATCATATTTGCTAAATCTTCAGATGCCTGTAAAAGGTCTTCTAAGTGCATCTGGATAGACCAATTATACAAACCTCTGTATTGCTCCAATTCGAACAAATTCCACTTTAGCAGATTTACTACCAACGAAGAGTAAAACGGAAATGAACTCCACAATCTTCAAACGGTGATTTCTAAGTGGAGCAGAAGCTCGAAAAATGTTTGATAGATTTGAACTGAAAGATGAAGCTCACACGCTTCTAACCTAAGATTTATCTTCAGTCCTTTTGTCCCCATTATGACACCAGCCACTTTCTTCTCCACCGTGACACCAGCCATATTCTTTCCATCGTAAACACCAGCCTCTGTATAGCTCCAAATCTATATTGCACCACTTGTAGGAAGAGCTTCACCGGAGATAGCCGTGCTCCCTCCCTGAACAACATCGGCGAACATCGCTAACAAAATCAACGAGCCCCCGACCAACTCAGAACCCGCAACACGATGGTTATCAGGCCTAATTTTTTCTACCAGAAAATCTCCAATTGAGTGGTCGATACCTGCAATATCAAGCAGACAGCAAAATGAAATCGATAAGAAACATACTGCACCAATGACTCAATCTGAGGGAGACAAATCTCTGCCATGAGAAACATCAATGACGAGAGAACCCAAAAATACGGTTAATTGAAGGATGGTTTGCCAGTGAGAAAATAGTACGGTTTTTTTTGTGGTTGTTTTTTGAAAAACGGTGGACTACGGTGGTTACAGGTACCGGACGGTGGTTTAGGGCGGTCAACGGGAGGTTGACGGTGGTTTAGAGTGGTCGCCAGGATGACAGTATGTTGACGGTGGTTTAGGGAGGTTGACGGTGGTTCAGGTGTTTTGGGAGGGTTAAGAGAGAGAGGGTTAAGAGAGGGAGAATGGAGGCTGGTTCAAAATTCAAAATTGTTGATAGGGTAAAAATACCCATTAATTCTCAAAATAAGGCTTATATACTAGGTTAAGGGTAGTTATGGTATTAAAAAAAATTAGGTCTTGAGAGGGAATTGTTTTATTGAAATGGATATTAAGTGAGAATTGACCCACTTTTAGGTACTAGATACTAATATGTTTGGTCAATAGGTACTTAGGGTGTCATTTCCCTATAATCAAACTTCCTTTATAAAAGAAAAAAGTCTTTTACCGATTATCGTGGATAATGGTCCAGCTAGTTATTACCATAGTTCTACTCATTAAATGATTCGTATATGTCAAAAGAGTAACAATTACGCACTATCACCTTAACATCAACTGCTAAGAAATACTAATAATATCAGATAATTGTACAAACTCATCCTCAGTCATCTAATACGTTGGAGCAAATTCAGTAACTCCGGACAGTACAAGCACAAAATAATATGTGGAGTAATAGTAACAAAAACTAATTGTTGAATCTGACACTTCAGCTGATTCTGGCATTGATACCAGTTGTTTCCCCCGCATAGGAACTAGTTGGTTTCCTGATCTCTTGTACTTGCCCTTTGCGACGTTTCACTTGACTTTCGTGTTTTTTCTGTAAACTGAAGAGCTATCAGAAAGTTAAGAGCAGACTCAGATTGAGATTGATAAATAAAGACAGCAATTTTTACTGAAAAAGGCATACCATGTACTTCTTCCTAGGATTTTTTACATCCTTGTTTCGCCTTCATGTCAAACCTATATTCTTCTCTATCTGTTTTCGCTACCAATATAGAATGCTATATTAGTTGTAAGACATATATATCGATGGAAACATGCAAGCAAGAAAATGCACAATGAATTTACTTGATAAGATATATGTCGTTTTCCATCTCCAGTTTCAGTTTGGGGTACTGATGTCATTATCGATGTTTTGTAGTGAGAAAATATCAAAAGAGTTAACTTTTAATATCTGTTTGGATTATAACACATGAGAAAATAATAATTTTTCTGAATCCAAACATAGTAAACATGGGAGGATTATTCCAATCCGTGTTCGAGTAGTGAGAAATTTTGGCATAAGCTGACTACGTCAATTTAATAGTCGAAATAGAAAGACAACAAAGCGAAAGAGGAACCAGAACCATGTATATTTTGCAGCTTTTGCGGCTAATTTGGAGTCTCGGGTTTGCTTTACTTGCTTAAGAAATTCGTATTCTCACCCTTCTGACCCTCCTTCGTCACTACCTTCTTCCATGTCAGGATCCTCGTCTAAGGCAAGACTAGCCTCTACATCTCCAGCACCATCCTCAGACTCAACTCCAGTACCAGCTAATATGCGGAGCTCATACTTTGTACGTCTTTCACCAATGTCATCTCTATTGGGTAAGTCATCGTCACCAGAAATAATCTGCCAGAAACAATGGCAAATAGGACAAATTTAATTGTAGTACAATGTACACTCTTAAAATGACTATTCTCGAGGGCTAAAAGTACAAATGTGATTCAAAAAGGGCTAAGAGTCAAAATGTAATTACCATTTTTATTTACTTCAGGCTTCGTATAAGAAATGTGTGTTTTCAAAGATATGAGTTTGTATAGATTTTTATTACTGATTGGGTGTGACGTAGATCTTCATTAGACATGTGAAGTGTGTATTTGAATACCTTCGGTTTCTTTTTAGCAACAACAAGCTTTATATGTGTTTTTTCTTCGTTTCGTATAACAGAGATCTCCAGAAACTAAGATGCATATAGAGATATAAGACAACTTTGAAAGGCTGGTAATAATATATTTAGAAAACGAGGCAAAATTTCTTTGTTCGACATTATCATAGTAGATTTTGTGGATGCTTCAGAATTCATGGATTACTTTAAGTCAACCTGGTATCCTAGAATAGGTTTGTGGCGATGGCTGAGCTTTAAATTCTCTATCTTGCTTTGCTTATAATTGTTTTAAGAATATTTAAATATTTGGAAATAGCCTTTATCTCAAAGGCTTGGACAAAGGCACTAGAAACTCTTCATCTTGCTAACCAAAAGAGTTGGGTAGCAATGGAGTTATACCCCTAGCAATTAAAATGGAGGTTGTTTAACGAAAAATACTATGATGTTCACCACCGTACCGATTGGTTGGTCAATAAGTTGGATACTAAAGTGAATTCTTATTTCTGGTTGAATGAATACTGGGGAAAACACGATTTTATCAACTACCAGAAAGACGAGTGGATGAGTGGGTCAATACCAGTGACCCTTTTTCAGTATAACCAAACCTTAACTGACATGTTACGTTGCCCGCCCATTGATTTTTTGGTTCGTGATCATGCCATTTCATTAGTTGTTCTTGTAAAATGTAGTTTATTTCAATAGGCAGCAGCCAATCAGCCAAGGAAAACGACAAGGAACAATTAAATGATACACCCGACGAGTTGAAAAAGTCTGAAAAGGTTATCTCGTATAAAAGGATCTCAGTCCTTATTTACTTACGTTACTCCATTAACAATTGAGTCGCCAGAGTAATGCAAAGGGACTCAAACATAGAACGACAAGTTTTTTTTTTAACTTTTCCTCCTAGATTTCAGTGTTTTATTTATGTACATATGTTATTTGATTAAACCAACCTTTACGGTATATTATTAAGCTTTACATCATTTTTGAAAACTTTACTGTATCATGATATATTTATTATCTTAGAAAGTACTCGGAATCCTTATGTCGCGGCCATTAGATGCATGATTTTGAGATTGAGTGGATTATGATATATTTACTAAAATATCAACAGAAAATGGACAATTCACCGTCTAAGAAAAATAAAGATATACATTTTATAGAATTTTTAATATGCATTAATCTTTCTAAACAAAGTAATTTTTTTAAATTAAAAAATTTGGAAATATTTCTACTACTTGATATTTTAGGATATATTTAGGTAACTGACATATTTTAAATTATTATGATATCCGTTTATTTTTAATTTAAAAAACAAAATTTGTACATGTTGTTAAGTTCACAACCAGTGCATACTCTTTCATTTTTAGAGGTGCTTGAATTATCGTTTGAACTTGTGATCAAGCTCGGAAAACATTTGTTGGTTGGAACTGTTACGTATTGTGATCGAACTTTTCTAAAACCGGGTTTTCTCAATCTGTGTCAAAGCATTCCTTTCTAATTCGTGCGTTTCCTCTACCAGAATTGTCTTCTTTACTTGATCCAACATAGCCCCAAATTTCATTACCTACCTCTCTGCATCCTTCATTGTTCCGAGAAAGAGTCATATTCAAAAGCCAGGTAACGCCACTTTATCTTCACAACTTTCCACGTCGTTTTTAGCCTTGATAAAATGATTTATGTAATCCTTAAGACTTTCTCCCACTATGTGTCTATAATAGATAATCGTATCATCATTCGTACGAATTATCATTATCATCCTTGTTAATCATAAAATTCTTGAATTTATCTATATGGTTATCTGGATCTTATACCCCATCAAACTTTTCTAGCTTATAAATATCAAACCACTTAGGTAGATGCCCTGAAAGGACTTCCGGGGAAATGGGGGACGACCTCAAGTTGTGACTATACGCACTGCCCATGGACCCTCTTTTTAATGTTGTGTATAAACCTTATTCGGATGGGTAGGTGAATTGATTACTCATACTCGAGATTATAGCTTCCAGAAGGAATCTGCATACGCAGAATTATTTCTTCATGTCGAGCTATATTCACAACCCTATCTTGCTCCTCGGAGCGAAGCCCTTTTTCTTATATTTGGAATTCAACATCAACTAGTTAAAGTTTTGGATTACTTCGACTCTATTGGGAAGAAAAATTGTGTTTCCCCATAGAAAACACCAATTAATATCGATAGTTCCGAGTAACTAAGTTCGACCAAAGCCAATAATAGACTTAAGATAAAATATGAAAGTTGTTAAATAAAGACGAATGTTGCAAAGAATATGAATGACTAAATAATACATTTTCTTATTAATTATTGTTGGACCTTTATGTATATTTCTATTTTTATGATAAATATCTCTCATGTATAACGAGGATTATAATTTATTTTTCTCTTACGACTTAGATTATGCAACTAATTATATCTTTGACTGAGTCTCTTGGGTATTTGAATACTTGAAGTGATGATGTGAGAATGTATTCGGACCAGCCTATTTATACCTTTATAAATTTTAACATTTTTAGTATGTAAAAGTATGTACAAAGATATGCTAAGAACCGTGGTTAGTGGAGTTGGTTACTTGTTTCAAAATAGTCACTTCGTTGCATTAATGGTCGTTTTGATATAAATGAAAAGCAAAAAGCCCAACAAATATGGTCGTTTTGATACAAAGTAACTTAAGTGGTTGTTTTGAGACAAGTGACAAACTCTGGTGAGTAACCAGGATTCTTAGCATATGTTAACAAATATATTTTATTGAAAAGATAACTAATCGAATCAATTTTCAAAGGTTAATAAACAGAATGCTAAATGTAGTTTCTTTTATCTACGTGTAAAGATTTAACATGTAAATTTTACACGTACGATTGTACATGCGATAGTAATTTTGATATTTTTTACCCATCCCATAAGTTTAATCACGAGTAAAATGGTAAAATATTGTTCTTAAAATAACAAAGCCATCAATAATATGTCCATAATGTTGTTATTGAGCTACCGAATCCGATAACCCGTTCGGGGTTGGTCCGACAACCTCCGTCCGAAACCGATCGGATAGTATTATCGAACGATTCACGAACCAAAGTCTCATCCCGATCTGATTTTATCATTTGATTATCACGATTTTTTCCATATAGTCTTTTGATTTCAAAAAGTCTGGTCAGAATCTCTTGATTCGACGATTTCTTCAATATAATATTGTGACTTCAAAATGCTCGGGGAGCGTCGCTCACCTCTGTCAAAATGTCCGATTAGCGTCCCCTCGACTATAATGATATATATATTGATTGATTCTTATGACACCGAAAACTAAAGTTTTCAAAACCGTCGTAATTAAGAGATTTTTACTCGACAATTTGAAATAGAAAAAACTATATGGAAAAAATCGTTATAGTCGAAAAGCCTTCTCCATACTTTTTGAAAAATTACATTAAATAATTCGTCATAATAAAAAGAAAACACTAACAACTAGTTTTTTAAAAATATTTTAAAATTAATCATTAATCGTTAATCATTAATCGTTAATCCATACAAAAATCAACTAAATTAATAGTCTAATAATTTAACATTTGATATTTATTTTTTTAATCTTAGAATATATAACATCCGGTTAAAATTCTAATTAAATTAGAGCGGTTAGATAAAATCCGTACCAACGAAGATAGTAGTTTCAAATCATTCACGAATCGAATTCTAAATTCGGTTCGATAAGCCCGCCTCCCCTCTTTGAAGTCAAAGTCCGGTTAATATTTGTTTTTCGTATGTTATGAGTGGACCCATTAATTAAAACAAGTTTAAACCTACAAACGGAATACAATTGCATTCTCTTTGTTTCTCTTAAGATCTGCCAAATACATTTTCTCATAACAATTCTAGTGTCATCTTCTTCGCCATTCAAATTGTATTTTTCCATCTATTTTTGAAGAAATTAAATAAAAATAAAAATAAAAATACACATTTTATAAAAAAAAATTAATATACATTAATCTTTTTACACAAATAAAAAAAATTTGAATTTGGAAACTGAAAATATATTTCTATTACAATATATTTTAGGATATATCTTTACGTATCAAATTCCGTTAGAAGTGTCTTGTTCTCCACAACTATCTCGGGGTCTTTTATTCTAGTAAAAGTTATTTTTATTAATTTATCTTTAAATATAATTCTATCCGTTTGTATTTAAAAAACAATTTCTTGTTCTTATCTTAAGACTCCACAACTATCTCGGGTCTTTTATTCTAGTAAAAGATATTTTTATTAATTTATCTTTAAATATAATTCTATCCGTTTGTATTTAAAAAACAATTTCTATAAATGTTTCTTTTATAAACCGCTTTTGAATCGTTTTCAAATCATAATATTTTTTTCTTTGCTTTTCGCTCATCTTCCTCTTGAAAGCTTTTCAGAACAATCATATAAAACTTTTATCTTCTGCATTGTAGACTTCAGGTAATTAACTTATATTAAAATATTATCTTCTTTAATTTTCAACTTCCTTTCCTAATTAGCTTATATTAAAATATTATCTTATTTAGTTTTCAACTTTATAACCCTTTATGTAGTTATACTGAATTAATATCTTTTTTATTTATTATAAATAATACCTGTTTTTGAAAAGTATGTCTCACTTTGCTCTCTTCCTTTCTCTATTCTCAGAGGTTGATGATCTTACTGTGAAATCACTGACTCTTCTTCTCTTCTCTTACTCTCAGTTCTTTCTCTTACTCTCAGTTCTGCAATTGATTCCGCTATCTAAAACCTTACGCTTTTCTCTCGCTTCTGTTGATTCACTGTTCCTAGTATGTACACTGTCATCAACTTTGGTTTTTAGCTGCTTCAATGGTTACATTTTGATTTCTGTGTTTATTTAGTTCAATTGTTGCTTGAGGTTCTCATTTGTCAGTGACGATAGTGTATCCGTGCTTTTTTTTTTCTTACATATAGATCATCGGAACAGAGTAATTACTTGGAATTAAGTGTTTTTTTTTAAAAAAAATCTTAATATTATATGTGATGTAATTTAATGTGTAGGGTTTGTTGATTTCTATATTTAAATCATGTGTTTTTTTCGTAAAGTATATCTGATTTTGGTGTCAAATTTCGTGTTTAGTGGTTTTTGATTTTGTCGCCGTAGTTTGTGGTATGGAGAAGGTATGATTTTGATTTATAAATTCTGGGTTTGCATGTTGAAACAAATTTGCTGTTGGGTATTTATATATGTTTATGTTTGACTAAGGTGTATCTAGAAGATTATTAGTAAGCTGATCAGATTTTGTTTTGTTTGTGAATTAGTTTCGCCATCAAGTATGACTAGAATGGGTGATGCGTGGGACGACGACGAAATCTCTGTCATTGGAGATAAAGGCGAAATCGGGTTTATTGATTATCAAGATTATACGTCTGTCTCTGGTTACAATCCTGAAGAAGAAGGCCCCGCTGCCGTTTCGAATCCATTCCCTTTTGTCGAAGAGAAGCCGCGATCTGTTTTCATTGGAGAGATTTGTGCTGATGCAATCACAGTTACGAATACCCTCGATGAGCCTATTGATATGTGGTGTAAAATTTATGCTTCTGCTCCTGAGGGTGCGTTTTCATTGTCTTTAATGGAACCTCCTAAAGATTCAGCCGACAGTGAACGGATAGGCTTTGTAGGATCTCATACCTTGGAGGACAGGATGATTCAGCCTGGTCAAACGCTAAACTTATGGCTTTCTTGCAAACCAGAATATATCGGTTTATACACTACAGTTGTTCATCTTGATATTGGAACCCATCGGGTTGAGAGAGTTGTGTTTCTCTTGGCTGAGGATAACATCTCGCATTCTCTAACTGCTAGAAAGCCGTACCTTAAAGGTTCAAGAAAAAAGAACTTCAGCGTCGATGCTTCTTATGTTGAAGGTTCGCGCCCTGGAAGAGTAATAGACCGGGGATACAGAAATAGGCTTCCTCGATATGCTAATTCAAACGGTCTGAGGGTGGATAATCATAATCCTTACTTCAAACACCAGTATCATGAAGGGGAACTCTATGATGTAAAGTCCACTTATAATCGCATCAATATGAGAAGATTGTATCAGGCTGTGGACGCTGCACAAACACTAGAGAGAGAGTTCCTTTTTCCATCTCAGTCCAAGAAAAGGGTAATAGATGTGAAACCTTTTGTGTCACTTCATCCTCATCTGAACGAGGAGCAAACGAATGCGGTCAAGATGATTCTCGGATGTAAAGGAGCACCCCCTTACGTGATTTACGGGCCTCCTGGTACTGGCAAGACTTTGACTCTAGTGGAAGCAATCCTCCAGCTCTACAAAACTCAAAGAAATTCCAAGCTTCTGATTTGTGCCCCCTCCAATGCTGTGGCGGATTACATACTGGAGAAACTTCTTAGTGCGAATTCAGTTAAGATCAAGGAGCATGAAATCTTCAGGCTCAATGCTGCTTCTCGTCCATACAATGATTTAAAGGGTGATCTTATTCAGTATTCCTTCTTCAACGATCAAATATTCATGTGCCCTCCTCTGAGCTCCCTCGTTCGCTATAGGATCATCATCTCAACTTATATGAGTGCCTCTCTTCTTTATTCAGAAGGCATAAGACGGGGTCATTTCACTCATATTTTCTTGGATGAGGCTAGCCAGGCCTCGGAGCCAAAAAGTTTGATTCCGATATCTAACCTCAGCACAAAGAATACAGTCGTAGTTCTTGCTGGAGACCCTATGCAATTAGGTCCGGTAATATATTCGAAACAAGCCGACCTGCACTGTTTGGGTCAATCATACTTGGAGAGGCTCTGTAATAGCGGCTATTATTATTCAGGGGATTTGAATTATGTGATGAAACTCCATAAGAACTACCGGTGCCATCCAGAAATTCTCCATCTCCCTTCAAAACTGTTCTATCAAGGGGATTTGGTTGCATGTAAAAAGGATACAACCACTTATCTGGAATCGTTGAGCTTTCTTCCTAACAAGGAATTCCCTGTTCTCTTTTTGGGCATCCAAGGTTGCGATGAGAGAGAAGGAAACAATCCTTCATGGTTCAATAGGACTGAGATAAGCAAAGTCGTTGAGACCATCAGGAAATTGACAGCAAATGGGTCCATACTAGACAAAGACATTGGAGTGATTACACCTTACAAGCAGCAGGTTCTGAAGCTAAATGAAGTTCTTGAAAGGTTCGATATGACTGAGATCAAAGTTGGTAGCGTTGAACAGTTTCAAGGACAAGAAAAGCAAGTCATTATTATCTCCACTGTCCTGTCAACAGTCAAACACAATGATTTTGACAAAGTCCATTGTTTAGGCTTCCCGGGCAATCCAAAAAGGTTTAACGTTGCTATTACCCGTGCAAAATCTTTACTCGTCATCATTGGCAATCCACACATAATATGCAAGGTATGTGTCTTCCTAAACTTGAACAAAATTCACTTCCTATTCTTTTTCGTCTTGTAAACATGTATCATGCATATGTGTTATTGTGAACGCATGTCTTATTTTTTTATGACATACATGATCCTTTGTTGGTCCTGATTCGGAAGGCTATTATACAAACTTTACTTGAAATATTGTTACATGCTCTATAACAGAGATTCCATTGCAAGGGATCCTAGTGGTCTATTTTATCATTAGACACAATTCACGCCTCATTTGATAATAATACTTCCAATAAATTTTGCCGTGCTTATTTCTTCATTTAGAACCTGGAAAGCACACAAAAAAAAACAATTAAGAAATTAGTAGGAAGAAGACATGTCCTAAAGAGGTGGTGATTTTTCTCTGTGATGTCTAGGGCCGAGTCTTGGGAAATTCTTATAAAATTTTCGCCTTAAATTTTCTGAGATTAAGATATACTTGATCATTTGTTCTGGAGAATCTAGCATAGCAAAACAATAATACTTTGAAACCATTATAAAGTCCTAATCTGCATTTTAAGGCAGTGCTCTCCAAGAGGTTGCTAATACTTCTTATGCATGGCAGGACATCAACTGGAAGCAGCTTCTTTGGCGGTGTGTAGATAACGGTTCATATCAGGGCTGTGCTCTCCCTGATAGGCTGGTGTGTGCTGGTGAGGACCCTGCAGAACCTGAAGTTGCTGAAGATGAATGGGCCCAAAACCCTGAGTGGTCTGACGACTGGGAAGACGGCAACAAGTTGCTTGGTCTAATGAGTGGAACTCTTTGAGTCTTGAATCGTACTTTAGATTGGTCTGTTGGGATGAACCGATGCATGTTTGTCCTATGTAATTATTTTATTATTTATATTTATATTTATATTTTTGGCCTTAAATGAGTTTCATAACTTGTGTTTGGGTAATTAGAGGTTGTTGGTCCATAAAATCACTTGGCCTCCATTAATGAGATTTAACCTATAAAAAGGTTTAATGATGAGGAAGAATCATACTTTTTTACTCTAAATATTTACTTAAGAAATTAACTTCTCTTTTCTATTCTATCAAAGTTTTTCCAATATAATTATTTTATTATTTATATTTATATTTTTGGGTTTAAATGAGTTTCATAACTTGTGTTTGGATAATTAGAGGTTGTTGATCAACTTTATAACCCTTTCCTGTAGTTATACTGAATTACCGATGCATGTATTTCTATTTGTAGAGAGCATTTGTTAAAACAATATGGAACTTATAAAAGTTAAGTTCCTCGGAGGGGGTGCCTATGGCATGGTTCATCTTATGAGAACCACGAATGCTCCTTATTCGTCTTATGCCGTGAAATCGGCTCCACCTCGGCAATCCGCCTCATTAGTTAAAGAGCTGCGTATTCTAGAGGGGTTCTTCAAGAATAGTTTGCTGCTATGGTGGTATAAATTGGGAGGATTTTTATGGAATTAAGTTAGAGTGTGCTGCTTGGGGTACTCTTAAAGATATGATAGTGAGAAGCAAAGACTATGTATACCTCATGTTGACATTCTCCTTTTTTTTTCGGTATACACGAATGATTTTAGAAGGTCTTTCAACTATCCACGCAGAAGGTTACGTCCATTGCGATTTTAAGCCGGATAACATTTTTGTTTTTCCCACTTTTGATCCAAACACAGGTTTATGTTCAACTGAACTTAAAATTGCCAATTTTGGATTAGCGAAAGAGCCGCACGAAAGGATTAGCAATGCGAAGTTCAGATTCCGAGGTACTCCTGATCATATGTCGCCGGACTCTTATGTGGATGGAATAATAGAAGCCTCTCTGGATATTTGGTCGCTAGGTTGCACAGTGGTCGAGATGCTAACCGGAGAACTGCTTTGGAGATTCGAAACAATTGAAGATGTCGCGTATCAGCTTATTGTAGGATCTCAAAAACCAAATATACCGGAAAACATATCAGCAGAGGCCAAAGATTTTCTTAAGATATGTTTGTCACCTAACCATAGAGAGAGGTGGACGGCGGACAAGCTCCTTGAACATCCAATATGGCAGAGCAAACTCAGTCTTGATCCTAGTTAATAAAAGGTAATCGGCCATTGAACATGGTGGTTGCTTCGGATCCTACGACATGCATTGAAATAAATTGTCACAGTATCATATTTCGTTGTATCATATTTCGTTGAATCAACAACTAAGTAGTGAATGCATAATCATGCTCACAATGATACAAATCATCGCACATATTTGTCCCTTTTTGGAAAAGTCGCGCATCCAATTGACTGGATTTAGGAAAAATTGCATATATTTTCACCTGATTTGGCAAAATCTCGCAATAACAAAGACCATGATTTTATGTAAATCCACAAAGCCATCATGTGCGATTTCGCACATTGAAAGCAGCCCTGGTGCATAGAATTTTACATCAAAACGTCCGATTAGTGCGAGACCGTCTAAAAAACATATAAATTTTCACGCTAGATGATCCGTTAATAAAAAAAATTCTAAAAAAAATCATCCATGTTTCAACCAAAAATCTCTTATATGGTTTAAATCCATATTTTGAAAGAAATTTACGGGATATTAGTATATGATTTTATATATTTGTTTTGTTTAGTGGCTCCCAGAATCATACTACCTGAAGTGGCTCTTCCTAAAGTTGATCTGAATTTTTAGGAACTAAAATACAGGGTACCCTTCCCATAAAAATACTAACTACTCCTTCAGTTCTAAATTAAGTATTTTCGAGAAATGTAATGTCTTATTTTGATTTTATAAAAATAACCTCATTGAAAACTTTAATGTAAGTATAATAATTACAAAACAAAAACCACAATAATAAATTATATAATAAAATTACATTGATATACTCAAATGACCCTTTTTTGAAACAAAAGAAATTCCTCGAAGAAAGGACTCCACGAAATAAACCTAGACTCAAAGACTGTTCGTGTCGTGCCAGAAAGCAAGCACAACAATCATATTATAAAATTATTATAAAATGTTACATAAACTTGGATATTATTTAGTGAAGAATCGTCAGTACAATGCACGCATTGAGTTGCACAAAAAACTCACAAAAGCTGAGGCATCTACAAAAATATAGATTGAAAACAACAAAACATAAGCTCCTTCGTGTTAATAAACTAGAAGGAAAATCTCATATCTCGGGTTGCATTTGCTCGCATTCTTCCCGAATTGATTGGAAAAGTGCAGTAGAAAGATATCGTTCTCCAAAGCTAGGGAATACAACCTGAATAATACCAACGCAGACACTAATCAATTGGGCGATGCAATACCTGAACTATTCCGACATAATAAAAAAAGAAAAGCTAATGTTTGTAATACTTTAACATTCACTAATTCCACCACATTCTAAATGTTATTTCTCTCCTAAGTTCTACCACCCCAAAAGCATTGAAAGGAGAAAAAACAGCAAAAAAGGTTGTCATGTTTTTGTTCTAGCAAAACATATAAATCAACCAAAACTTGAGAAGAACTTCACAAGAAGAATTTACCGCAATAAGCTTCCCGGCATTCTCAGGCCTCTTTGCAACCTGTACCGCAGCTGCAGCAGCTGCTCCCGAAGATATTCCAACCTGAGTTAGAAAATGGCAAAAGCTGTCATGAGAAACCTATAGCCGCACATATCTCAAATGACAGGATTTAATAACGAAACTATCATATATATTTATATATAATTCAGAGGGATGAAATTTAACGGCTGAGGTGAATATTAAATTTTTACTCGGCATGCTTTTAACAGATTTGCTCCAAATAAGTGTTTCTATCTTGCTATGAGATAAAGTAGGATTTTTTAGTGTTTAATTTGAAGAACTTACCATCAAACCTTCTTGGAGAGCTAATTGTTTTGCTGTTTCAATAGCTTCATCACTGGATATCTATCAACAAAAGAAAGAAACTGTGAGAACTATTTCTTATAATAAAAAAAGAGAAAGATTAGAGATTTCTTGTGGAATGCTCAAGTGAAATTGTAATTTCTTCAACCAACATACATACGACAAGTGATCAATATCTGGAAGGATTTTTCATGTCCAATAGCCATAAGAAATTCAGGTTCAGGGACAAAAAATCTTAAAAACTGTTTAATTGTAGACTAGGTTGTGAAATCAGAATCTTGGTTTCATTTTTTCAATTTACTGTAGACAATCGAAAATAATGTTTGAGCCTGAATTAACGGAGACCATCAGTGATCTTAATCGCAAAGCCCAGAAAGTAAAGCGGTAAAATAATATATTACTCAGACCTGAATGATTTCATCCACAAGATCTAGGTCCAAATTTTTGGGTACGAAACCAGCTCCAATCCCTTGAATTTTGTGTGGGCCTGCATTTTAATGTCAACGTTAATAAACATATAAAGAATATAAGTTGCATAGTTTTCCATATTGTACTAGACTTCTCAGTTTGCTTTACCAGATTTTCCACCAGAAAGTATGTTGCTTTCTGTAGGTTCTATGCCAATAACCTGATGCATCAGAAACACAAATAAGAAGACAGAAGAGTCACATATGCAAAAGAAGACGCGCCCTAGTAATGAATGAATTCCATAAGCATTTGAAATGCAACATATTTGCCTAAATATGGTATTCATATAGCAGCTCGTAAATTATTTATGGAAGATGCATACCTTTACTCCAGGATTTTTCTCTTTGAGGAACCGTCCCACCCCAGTTATAGTTCCGCCAGTACCGATCCCTGCAACAAAAATATCCACCTTGCCTTTTGTATCTTCCCAAATTTCTGGACCAGTTGTTTCATAATGTACCTGTATATAGAGCACGTATTTAGAAGTAAACAGATAACTAAAATGTAGCTGCATTTGATAAAAGCAAACCTAGGAATTCGAAGAGGATAAATCACGCAAAAAGTAAAAGAAATAATCTCTTAAACAATGAACTTCTAGAAAAAGATATCAGTCCACTAAGGTTTTCTAAAAAAAATTGAACAAAGACTCACAGACATTAAAAATTCACACTACTGCCAGGCACATCAATTAATGCATACAAATAATACTTGGTGAGAAAAACAGATAGATATAAAACTGAAAATTTTACTAGCTGTATGCTAAGTTTTCTTGGAGCACATTGCTGTGCTGAGGTATGTTGTTGAAAGTCTTAAACCTTGGCCAACATATTAGAGATTCAGGAGTAAGTCTCCCAAAAAGTCATTTTCTATAAGATTACAAGCTAAAGTACACTAGATAAAGGTTCTGTCTAATAAAAAATTTAGTAGCTTGTTTCACGCTAAACTTTCATAACGTCTTGTCTAATTCGTGTTGTACACTTATGGGTTCCTCTGACTCCACGAGAGACCAATATTTTAAACAGGGACTGGCATTACAAATTAAGATGCTCATTACTCATATGATAACAATAAAAGGTTGGCTTGGATGGAAAATTTACAACGAACAAACATAGATGACGGAGGAATAATGGAGAAATGTAGAGATAGAGAGAACTCACAAACTGATGACTGATGAGCATGACATAAAAACAAAAACAAAAAACAAAAAACAAAAACTGGAAAAGAGTTTGAATTGAGAGGTTATAATAAAATATGGTATTTAAAACAAGGGCTACCACAAACCTTAGGATTTGCAGGATTATCAAATTGCTGAAGCATGTAAGCATCAGGTGTATTTTTCAATATCTCTTCAGCCTTCTGAACAGCCCCCTTCATGCCCTTTGCCGCATCGGTTAATACAAGCTCAGCTCCAAATGCTCTTAAAAGGACCCTTCTTTCCATACTCATTGATGCAGGCATTGTTAAGATGAGCCTATATCCTTTTGCAGCAGCAATAAATGCAAGTCCAATGCCCGTGTTTCCACTTGTCGATTCCACGAGAACACTCTGCAAAATGAACAAGCAATTGCAGATATTAGAATGACCAAGTGGAACTACACAGAACATATAAACTATAGTTCAATTCGTCGCACGAAGAGATACCAATGATAAACCCAACACATAAATTTCAGTATCTTCTCTTGTGTAACCAAAAATCTTACCTATGTGAACGAAAAAACCATGCATCTGAGAAGATACAAGTAGTGTTAAATAAGAGATTATAACTAACATAGATCATTAAGTTACTAATTCTTGTAAGTATATGGTTATTATATCTAAAGCCATATGAAGTTAGTTCTTGGAATACAGAAGAGGACACTTAAAGCCCCCACAAGCTTGTTCACCGTATACATGCAAAAACGAACAGACCAAAAAGTATGTGAAATTCCAAAAGTATTAAGCACCGACTTGTATAGCCTCGACCATTCCAGCCAATTTCAAATGAAAAACATACATCCCCCATAGCCATACAATTCAAAAATTGACTATATAACTCAGACTCAAAAATATTGGGAATCAACTGGGGCCTGTGACGCCTGTCCATACCTTTCCGGGTGTTATAAGTCCTTTTTGCTCAGCATCAGCAATCATACTGTAACCAATCCTGAAATCATTACAAATACAATCAAAATCAGTTGCCGATTCTTGAATATTATCTAAGTCAACAAAAGTAAATCCGATTGCACAAGAAGCAATTAACGAATATGAATTTCTATAGGAGTCTTAAATAGCTATTTACACGCGGCACCACAAGTCACAGTATTTAACACAGAATTGCATCTCTCTCTACAACTTTCTTGTTGAACTCGCTGACTATACAGTAGCATTGATACTTGCTGATCAACAGAATTAACAATAGCTTGAGTGCCTAAGAACCAACCTGTCTTTAACACTGCAACATGGTTCCATGATCTCAAGCTTGACAGCAACATTTGCAACAGATCCCTTTACAATATTGTTCAGGTACACCATTGGTGTTTTCCCAATAAGCTACATCATAGCAAACAATACAACAATTGGGACTGAGATTACATTTTCATTGTACAAAAATATTCACCAACTACATCCATAAACAAGCACACTAAAAACCCTTACTCGCACTGACAGTGACAGACGGAATGCATAAACTATGCTAAAATGCACTTGAAGGCAACAAAATGTGACCAACTTTGCACCTTCTATAAGTTGTATCGAGGTTCGCCCCTCCCCAAAATCGAAAAAGCTGTCTTATTTCAAAATTCTGTTCGGAAAGACAACATGACTTACAATTCTTTCCTACATAGAAAGGCCCTTAACCACATCCCAATCTACCAATATATTTACAGCTCTTTCCTACAACAAATGAGAAGGTTCTTTATTTTATCACCAGAATGACACCATGAATTACAATTTCTTAGTGAAACTTCCTAATAAAATCTAGAAAAGAAAAGCTAAATTTTATAAATCATTGGGTGATTCGCCTAGAGATCCAATAACTCTAAATAGAAAAATAAAAAAACCAAACATATTAACCAACAGTGTCCAGATAAAACCATGCCTGATACCGACATAAATCCTACAAATTTCACAAATCGAAGAAAGAAAAAAAAAACAGTCGTTACCTGAGTGACATTATCAGCGACATTGAGTCCTTCGGTCTGAACAGCCTTACAGACAACAGAAGGAGTGGTATAAGAAAGCTTCCGCTGAGTTAAGAGCTGATGCTTCTTCGACAACAATGGAGTGAAGTTGGCAGTGAAAGCCGATAGGCTCCTGGAGTTGCTGAGACGAGAAGTCAACGAAGGATTCGAAAACAAAGCAGAGGAAGAAGAAGAAGAAATGGCAGCCATATCTATCGGGTTTCTGTGAATCCTCAATCTGCGAATCGCTAGCATTTTGATTTTGCTTGACCCTTCTCTCTATATATATATATACACACACTTTCAGATTTCTTAAGCCAATTTCTTTGGATTATGCTCTTTTATGTTATAGCTTTATCGGTTCATTTTTCTTAAAGTTATTCACCTGTGCAAATATATAAATAAAATAATGAAAGAATTGGTAAAGTTATTTGATTCAATTATTACAGTTTTTTAATATTAAAATTTCAGACAGACATTTAATTTAATTTATGATATAAAAATAGTTCGAATTATGTTGATAAAAAGGATTATATATTTTAGAACACAATTTCAGGGTGAAATTAACCTACTAAGCAAAGGGGTGTGATTATTTTGGACTTTTGGAAGGATTGATCGAAGATGTTGAGATGGAGCAGCCCCCACTCAATAAAGAAACACTAAAGTGACTGCAAGTGCGTAGCCACGACGAGGCCTTTAAAGCGCCTTTACGGGCTCCCAAAAGCCAAAGGGAGGACTAGATACAGAATTCTACGTTGATGATTTAATATACCTATCATGATATTTTCATTTTGGTCACAAATGTTCGGGAGCTCACTATATATTTTTAAGACATTTACACGTTCATACTAACCTATTACGTAAGCTAATCCTATATTCAAAAAGTAAAATATAATATAATTTATTTTTAAAAATATTACTATTATATAAATAATTTGGATATTAAAAGGTTTAACTAAATATTGATATGTCAAATTTCATTCAAAATTTTGATTATTTTTTTTTATATAAAATTTATTGTTACATAATATATCTCCAATACATTCAAATAGTATGTTTTGTTAAGATTTTTAAAATTTTAAGTACCTAAATGATTGACGGATTAATGTTGACGGGTCAGACCATTTACACTATTATTAATAGTTCGATAGTCTTTGTGCGAATAATAAGGAATGATTAGTTTACATTGTTGAAGTATCTCTTATTGGTGGTCGAAGATTATACTTTGGAACCTGTTGCATGTCGAATCTCTGTTTTCAGGTATTACATTTTACATATTGTTTTACATATTGAAATGTTTATGTCAATCGTTTTTTGTTAGACTCTTAAGAGTTTTAAGACCTATTTACTTTAATTTATCCTAGCTAAATTGTTACCAGAGACGTCTCAAATGGTTCGTACTAAACTATTTGTGTCTCACTAAAAACCTTCACCGACCAAAACCTATATTCAATATAAAAGAAAACTCTATTTTGTCAAAGGAAAATAGTACAACTAATAGTTAGTAGGTTCTTATGGTATTACATATTTATTATTTACTAACTTATTTTTTCATACTACTAGCTTTTGAGTGATTTGATGCTTCATTAACCGTAATTGAGTAACCTCTTATAGTTCTTAATGAATGATGAAATAAGTGTTGTTAATAGATTGAAGGTGTCGATATTACTTTGATAGCTTTGGGTAGTTGAGACTGTTCTTCAGCCAAACTTATTTTTAAGGTGTTTCAGTAGTCCTCGTAGCCATTGGTGAAAAATTAGATTGACGATTTTAAATAATCTTCCACTTTTGTAACTCATAAATTTCAAGGAGGTGGTTAACATATTTAGTTGGCTTTGACTTAATTTTGATATTCGTTGAGTAACCCACAAGTCTTTGGTGAAGATTGAGGTAAGGGCTGAAAATTTATACGAACATCTTTAGCTTTTTCAATCAGCTCAAGTTTTGAGGCTTTGTTTGAATGTATATTATGGTAAATGTATTTAAAGAGAATGGATTTCGTTGCATGAGATTTGTATTTATTCGGTGTTTTAATGACAAAGCTTATGAAGTTGGAAGGTTTATATTTATACTATGGTGAGAAGGTAAGTTATTGAAATAGGCTTACACATGTAGGAAAGTCTCTTGTTTTATGCAGACACGTGTAGTCTCTTCACATTTTTCAATCTAAGCCCTCCATACTTATTTGAATCCAAGTCATTTATGCTACTAGTCAATCCAAGTCATGGGAAAAAATTATGGTTTGAACTTGTTTATACATTTGAGTATAAATACTCACTATTGTGGTTTTTTATTACCTTTTTTCACTTTTTTCACTTTTTTCCTCTATGCTCTTTTTATCGTATTCTCTCAATTTCTTGATTTTCTTGAATCAACTACTTTCATGTTGTAATTATTATAACAATTTTTTTATTTTTTTCTTATAAATAGGCAAACACGGTGAAAATAGTGAGTACTTAGATAATCGTAATAATAATAATAATAAATAGTTCATTTGGGGATAGATATTCTGACCAAAAAGAAGTTTTGTAAGGTTAAGCGCCTAATTTGTCAAATAATCCATAAGAAGAATAAAATTATGGTGAAGAAAAAAATTGTTTAAATTTGTTGTCTCACTCCACGTTGTTTCTCTTACTATTTTCATGCTTCAATATATTAATCTCTCAACAACTAGTCCTCTTACTATTTCTACTCTTTAATGTATGAATCTCTCAACAACAAAAGGTAGCAGCAGAGGAACATTTACAGCCACATAGATGAACTGGAGGTAGAAGATAAATGTCTGAATGAAATGCAAATGAATAGCATCGTGGATCATTTATATCGATATCTTACCGATGATGAATATGTAAAAAACTCATTGATTGAATGTATCCACATGATGATTTGTAAGGGTAATATTTATCTGAACTGTGGGTCTGATAGGTAAAATATTAGGTTAATTTGGCTTTCTATACGTTTTGTGAAATATGCATAATAAATGTGTGATATTTAGGGTATTTCATGTAATAAATAGAAAATATTATTAATATTAGTGAAGTTATGGGATGAATTGGCCATAAGTGGACCAACAATGTGGCCCTTAGGCCCATCATCATTACTATATAAAGGAACATTCACTTTTTGAGGAAGTGTGAACAATTATTACTTTATTTTCATTTTGGCAGCTTCTCTCTCTAATATTTCCATATTTCTCTCTCTAGAATCATGCGTCTGAATTTATCTTTGACTTGTTATCTCCTCATAGAAATATTTGGAACTATCATTGGCGATCACAATGGGAGATTTCTGGTATCCAAAATCTATTTCAAAACCCAAGCAGAGAAATCTATTACGTTTGAAGATTTTTTTTAGAAGAGATGAACATTGATATCTAGGAGGAGCCTTCAATCAGGGTTGAGAGTTTGATAACCATGACTGTATCCGAGGATCAATCTTCTGAAGAACAACACTATAAAAATTAGTTTGTTCAATAGCAACCCGATCAATTTACTCTGATGGCGCAGGGGAAGGAATTGTTAGAAGATATAACAAAGTTAAATGTCGAAGAAGATGCAGTGATGGTCACTAAGAATATGTAATATGAGGTTCGAAGAGATCGATTTTATGAACAAAATGGAATTAAGTACGGATGTCGGTCGAATGATAAACGTGGGGTGGAGAGACAACGGAGTCGTTATGTTTCTAAAAAAGGAACAAACATCGCTATGATTCTTTGGAGTCTAGTGACTATACTATTTAAGAATCATATGAATCTTCTTCTCTGAAAAGAAATCATCATCACAAGAGGAATTCTAGGAAATAAAATTCAAAGAAACGTTCAAATCGTCTGGCATCCTGTCGAGGTAGGAGTTTGAGGAAGGTACATGATACTGTGGATAAGCTGACACTGATGTATGAGGGTAAAGATAAATAGAAAGAAACGGCCCATGTTCAATTTTATTTGGGTATACAAATATTTGGGAAGGTTGGTGATCTTTACAAAGTCTTTAAGTCTTTCACTATTTCTGGTGGGGATTCGATTTCAGGGATTAAAAAAAATTCTCAAAAAACATATCGTAAGTCTGGATACCTAGTTAGAAGCAGATGTTTCGCCTCAATTATACAAAAGCTAGTCTTCATTGTTATGTTTTGATGATGATGACATGAAAGAGGTGGCAGGTTGCATGAGGATGCAGTAGTAATTGTGGCTGCCATTGCGGAAGATGAAATCCGACGAATTTTATTTGACACCGGTAGCCCTACCAACATCTTATTCATGATGACATACGACAGATCGAAAACCCTCGAAATATTCTCATGTCTAGCCAAATTATCGTTGGGTTTACATGATTAACTGTTGAGTGTGTTGGGTAGTTCAAAGGGGTGGTAGAGTTGGGTCACAAACCATTTGAGAAAAAAATCATAATATTATTTATAATGGCCGATGTGTCAAAATCAAGCAATATAATTTTTATTATATCGTGGTTATCAATAAGGCATGTTGTGGCTTCGACAGTTTACTAAGAATTTCTTTTATTATCAGGAAACCACGAGCCTTGTACTTAATCTTCTTTGCCACAGCTTTATCTGAAGGCAATATCTCATCGGAAATGTATTGGAGAATAGTGTATCTCAAATCTTTAGGTTGAATAACAGTATGTTCATATTTTATTCATCCTCTTTCTTCTGATCTATCTATATAGATGGACATTCTTGTACAAGAATCCAGGGGTAGGACTCAGAATAGGTTATAGTTGCCAAGGAGTCTGCCAAAGTGTTTTCCGGTCTTGAAATGTGCTCATAGCAAATATTTTTGAAGTTGGCTACCACTTCTTTTAACATAAGCAAATACTTGACCTGCTGTTCCTTTTTTGCTTCAGATTTCCCTTGAGTATGGTGGATGAGTAATTGAGAATCATTCATTAACTGGACTCTCTTATCGCCACATAGGAGAGCTAGCTTAAGACCGACAATGGTTGATTCATACTCAGACTCATTGTTGGAAGCTATGAATCCAAAGCATATAGCTTGATACATTTTATCACCATATGGGGAGGTTAAGCAAATTCCAGCTCCACAGCCCATAGGACTTGATCCACCATCAGTTCAAACTACCCATTCATTTTTAAAACAATTTCCTGAATTCTGTCTGGAGGATCTTTCAGCATGAAACTCTACCAAGAAGTCAGTCATTGATTGGGCTTTAATTGTTGTTCGGGGGCAATGCCAATATCGTAATCACCCAATTCCACTGACCACTTGGTCATTCTGTTTGATACATCAGCTTTTTTAATAACTTTTTCAAATGGAAATACGTTCGAACAATAATAGAATGAGCTTGGAAGTAGGGTCTCATTTTTCTTGTTGAAATTACTAAGTCAGCGCCAACTTCTCCAACCTCAAGTATCTTCTCTCAGCATCCAGTAGACTTTTACAGATGTAGTACATCGGACGAGGATAATTGTCCATTTCCCTTACTAGCATAACACTTATAGCATATTCTGGTACAATTAGATACACATAAAGCTTTTCTCCCCAAACAGGTTTGAAAAGCTTTTTGGGTGAGAACAAATGTTTCTTTATTTCAATAAAAGCCTGGTCGCATTGTGGGGACCAATTGAAGTCTTTAGCATTCCTCAATACTTGGAAAAATAGAGCGCACTTGTCTGGCGACCTTGAAACATACCTATTCAATACAGCCAACCATCCCGTGAGCCTTTGAACTTCCTTAATATTTCGAGGAGGTTCCATTGCTAATAAGGCATTAAGCTTATCCGGATCAGGCTGGATTCCCTTTTCACTTATTATGTAGCTCAAGAATTTTCCAGATCGTACCCCAAACACACATTTCTCAGGGTTTAACTTTAAATTCACAGTTTTTAAATTGGAGAATGTCTCTTGATTGTCAAATATGTGTAAAAATTCCTCCAAGATTTTAACCATCATACACTTCCATGTTCCCGCAAATCTGATTAGCAAAAGCTTTATTCACCAGCCTCTGATAAGTGGCCCCAACATTCTTCAACCCGAAGGGCATCACCTTGTAACAATGAAGACCTTTGTATGTGATGAAAGTAGTGTGATCTTGATCCTTCGGATCCACTTGTATCTGGTTGTTCCCTGATAAGGCATCCATGAAGGATACCAACTTGTTTCCAGATGTGGAATCCACCAACTGATCTATCTGAGAAACGAGATAAAGATCTTTAGAGCATGCCCTATTGAGGTCAGTGAATTCAATACACATACACCATTTTCCTTTTTTTTCTTGACTATTATAGGGTTGGCAGCCCACAAAGGGTACTGGGATTCTTTAATATGACCCATCTTGGTTAATCGTTCAACTTCTTGAACAATCACATCTACTTTTTCCTTAGAAAAAGCTCTCCTCTTTTATACAACTGGCCGGATGGACAAATTGTGTGAAATAACATATTTTGGTACTCTGGTAACATCAATGTTGCACCAAGCAAACACATAATGGTTATTCATAATAAATGACAACAATTGATGCTTCAACTCTGGTGCCAATTTGGAACCAATCTTAACATTTTTTCCTTCTGCGAGGGAGTGGGTTTCAACCTTTTCAATAGGTATTATAACAATGGGAGCCTCTCTGGGATCATCAATCTCATTTTCCTCAGTAGAAGGCTCCAGTAGCTGCTAATCCTTGTTAATCCTAACTGCCCCTAGAGTTTTAGGGGCAAGAGCTGTTGCAAAGCACTCCCTGTCTATCTTTTGACTACTCCGGACAACACCTACTTGTCCCTAAACAATATACTTCAAACACTGATGGACTGTAGAGGCTACAACATGCATTCTGGAAAGCCAAGACCTCCCGAAAATTACATTATACGATTTAGGGCAATCCACCACAACAAATAATACTCTTACCATCTTTTTAAAGGGCCTCTTACCCAACAATACTTCCTCTTCGAACTCCAGAATTACATCTGCAGAACTCCTTGTGAAGCCTACAATGGTTATGTTCGAACGCTGAATAACTGCTAGATTTCTCATTTTCCTGTAGGAGCTTAAAAATAGGATGTTTGTCGAACTACCCGTATCAATCAGAATTCGACGTATATCATTTCCCCCTATTGAAAACCCCTATGACCACCGCATCCTCATGAGGTCCTACAATGTCCCTCAAGTCATCCTCATAAAAAACTATGAATGGTAATGGGACTTGGCACTGATGAGAAGACATTCAACCTTCTAATTAGGTGGCCAAATTGTGGACATGTCTCTTCCTTGACGAAGTGGTAGGTGCAGTCACAGTATCTCCCCCCAAAAATGGTTAACGATTCGAAGAAGCTGATCAGTCCGTAAACTGTCTTAGTTTTTTCTGTTATCATCCCCACTTTATTTCGATCTGGATCTGGATTGAGATACTCAGAGTCTACATCAAATTTTTCAAGAATCACCATTGCACCCTCTCGTGCAAACGTCCCATGATTGTTTGAAGGATTCGTCCGGGGAGCATTATTTTGTGCGTTATCCGGTATATTTCCATTTTGGTTTTTGACATAAGATCCCAACTTGCCTCTTTCAATAAGGTTTTAGACCTCTTGTTTCAATGCTAGAAAATCCTGAGTATCATGGTCTATATCACTGTTATATTAGCAAAAAGGAGTATTCCGGTTCTTTCTGGGGGACTGCAGTGCTGCCGGTTTTCGAAAGTGCACTTCCTTCTTGGTCTTATCATAGATTGTGGCTACATTCTCCCCCAATTCAGCAAACCACTCAGGCTGGACCCAGGGACCCCTCTTACTTCTGGTTTGTTGGCTCTGGGTTTGGTTGGACTGATTTTGCTTGGACCGGTTAGACCCTTGTCTGGTCTCCTTTGCCCTGTAACCGGGTTAGTTAGTGGCTGGAGGAGCTGTTGTTGTAGCGGTAGACCTCACCTGATGGTGCACCCTTGTTTTCTTTGTTTTTTCTACATTGATCTGTTTTCCTACTTTGTTCAATAAACCACCCCAGGTCATAGTCTTCTTCTGAGTCACAGATCAGCTAAATTCCCATGATTCAAACCTTGCCTAAGGGAAGCAATTGAAACCTGCTCAAAGAAATCTGCTAGCTCATTCTTTGGAGTCAAAAAACGACTTATGTAATATTTCAAGGACTCATTTGGTTCCTGAGCACAATGGATAATAGTGTCCCCATTACCCTTTAGTTTTTTACTTATAACAAATTGCATCCGGAAGGCAACCCAAAATGTACTATTATACCATTTAAGGGCACTCCCTGTGAAAGTTTGGGAGAAATCTTTACACAAAAGCTTTTCATCATGGTAAAAGTTCATCATGAAGTTTTTGAACTGTTCCAAATGGTTATCCGGATCTCGACTCCCGCCGTATTTCTCCATCTTGGAGCTATCAAACCTTTTAGGAAGATGTCTAAAGAGTATTTTAGCGGACAAAGGCGATTGCCTCCAATTCTTGTTGCGACTGAAAATAGTATCTTAATTAGGGTTTGCGAAAATACCCGGTTCGGACTGAAAGGCAAAGTGATCAATCATCAACTGATCAACATGCTTATGAGTTGACCCTTACCCTGGTACCTTTTGAGCCTACCATGTTTGTCCCTCTTCCTCAAATACTTTTTAGTTAACCTCATCTTCTTTTTAGATCTCCTTCATCAATACTTGAAGATAGTGATTCTTAAATTTGTGCCTCATTTGAGGAACTTTTGGAGGATTCAAATGTAGAACTTTCAACACGCTTAGATCAGTGTGTCTTTTTTGAGCTGAGGGGAGTCTTTAAAAATTGCTCATTGTCTCCAGAATTGTCAGTGCGGTGAAGTACTGACGCTGCGGATTTCTCCTCGATCTTTTTCTGCTTGTTTTATTGCTCTCAACGCCTCTATTTTAGCCATCAGCTGGTCTCACTCCTTGATTCCTTATTTTCCCTTGCACTTTCACCTATGGGGTGGAGCCTTCTGCTTATTCGGATTCATCCGAACTACTTTACTTGCTGGATTTGAATGTAAAATTCAGGCACCGTCACCTCCCACCGTGGTCGCCAATTTGATGTGGTTTATTTCTGCCCGAGGGTAATCTAATAAAGTATTTAAAAGGTGTTTTGGTAACTTTGTGGTGTTTTGTGTTTAGTGTAAAGAGTAGTAAGATAATTAAGCTGCTTACTAGTAATAAATTCTGATCACCCGGGTATTTATACTTAATTACTGACCCATGGGTTTATTGGGTTGGGTTGTAAAACCGGGTCGAGTTTAAAGTCCCATTAGTAATATAGTTTTAAGTTGATTAACAACTAGCTTAGTCAGTAATTAATATTTTTGTCCTGTTCAGAATTTTAGTGTGGTGGTGTAGTCCGAATTGTCCTTCAGATTTAACATGGCACAGTGACTGAAATCTCCGAACTTATTAGAGTCTGAGAGAGAGGTTATTTATTTATATTGCAGTGTCAGATTATGTTACGAGTGTGGTATTAGTGTAAGAGGTAGATAATTATCATCGGCTTGTCGACTATGTAAGTAAAAGCCACTTAGATGCTGAAAAAATGTATTTTAAGTTGGAAAACTAGATTTTGCTAAAAATATAATATATTTTTGTTTGATTTAAAATAGTGAATTTGAGAAAAATAAGTAATAGAATAATATGCATTTATTTAGAAGATACCGAATATAATATATTAAGATATTGAATATAATTGCATATTATTATAGTAGCTTAAATAATGTAATATATAATAAGTTTAAGGTCCTTTAATAATTATAAGGTTAAGTCCCATTTAATAACCAAACACCATAGTATTATCCACTTAAGACCTAAATTTCTTTGTATTTCTGAGAAATACCCAATTCACTCAAATATTTACCATCTAAGACCCAATAATACCCTCAATACCCCTATTTAACTACATAAAAGCTTTTATTTTTATTTTAGCATTTTTTCCACCAATTTTTCTTCTCTCTCTTTAATCTATTACGTCTTACGTGAACAGTACTCTAATAGTCTTAGTTGAAATTCAAGTTTTAACTCGATTTTTTTTCCATATGGTTTTCATTGTGTTTTTACTTGATTTCGAAGTTGGATTTTGGATATCTATTTAAATAAGTCGATTTGTGTATGTGGTAACTCGGATTTTGATTTCAAAATATTAGGGTACTCGAGATCTGTTTTATTTCTGATTTTTTGTATTCATCTTGTATTTACATTGTTAATGTACTTTATTTGTTGTATTTGAGTAAGGTTTTCGTTGTTTTTTTGTCTTATTTTGTGTATCTAAAATTTATGTTCGAGTAAAATGGTTCACGATTTAAAACAAAGGAGATGCGAAACATGTTTTTTTATAGACGCAAAACGTTGGTGTAAAACATAATTTTTTTTAAAAAATTCAAAACATATCATGAATGGTTCTAGTTTTGTTCGTCTTAAAAAAATAAAAACAATGGTATTTTTGGATTTTTTTTCCAAGTTACGGTTTAGAAGATACAGACTTTTAATTTTTTTAAATATATAGTTTAAACGAAGAATATGTGAAACCTTCTTTGTTTTGATAGATGCGAAACCTGTTTAAATTTGTATTGCTAGATGCGAAACTTGTTTAAATTTTGTACTGCTAGATGCAAATTCAGGACCACTATGATAGATGCTAGATGCGAAACCAGCCCACTATGATTGATGCGAAACCATATAATGAGAAACATGTGTAAAATATTATTTTATAAAAAAATTCAAAACATATCATTAGTGGTACTACTTTTGTTCGTCTTAAAAAACAAAACCAATGGTACTTTCATAATTTTTTTCGAGTTATGGTTTAAAACATGCGGACTTTTAAATTATTTAAATTTATAGTATAAATGAAGAATATGCGTAACTTCCTTGTTTTGATAGATGTGAAACCATCTTTGTTTATATAGATCCAAAACTTGTTTAAATTTTTATTGCTAGATGCGAAACCACTATGATAGATGCTAGGTGCCACAACTAGCCCACTTATGATAGATGCGAAAGCATATAATGAGAAACCTATGTAAAAAAAATTTTAAAAAAAAATCAAAATATATCATGAGTGGTACTAGTTTTATTCGTCATAAATAAAATAAAACTAATAGTACTTTTGATTAGGGTTTAAAAAGATATTAACCTTTAAAGTTTTGAATTAAAAAAGAAGAAGAAAGAGAATTGATAAGTTGTTTAGTTGATTTTGTATGTAACGGTATTTTGGGTATATAGCGTTTTATATGTACTCAGTAATGATGAGTCCGGATCCTGTCACCACACCTTATGGGAGCCGGACATGGTTAATTCGGACAATGTCCATTTCACCGGACAGAGGTAGTTCGGACAACTTTCATTCACTGAACTATCCGAACAGAATTAAAGTACTTAAAACATCACTTTTTGACTAAGCTGACTACCTACTTACTTAAAACTGATGGGTCCTTAAACTCGACCTGAATCCATTAAACACAACCCGAAAGCCCATATGACCCAAAGATAAGGGTATAAATACCCAACCACCTACATTAAATGAGGGTAATGAAAATTAAATACAACCAGGCAGCTCAATTCTCCCTCTACATTCTACCCAAACATTAAATACTCTCAAAATTCCACAAAACTCTAGACAAAAATTACAAACTTACCCTCAAACGAAAATAAACCATATCAAATTGGCGACCACAGTGGGAGCACGATGGTGCCTGAATCTAGCATTCAAAACCATCAGAAAAAACCAGTTCGAATGAATCTGGATGCACCGGAAGTACCACCAGCTTTGCTTGAAGTGGTGGGATAAAATGATGAATATACCATCGAGGAGCGTGATAGGTTAAAAGGCGAGATAGAAGCTTTGAGGGAAGAGAGGGAAAAGATGGGCATAAAAGAGAAGTCAAAGGCATCAATTGATCATCACACATGCAACCCTAGAGAGCATGAGCCTTCGAAAACCCATGCGAGTACGAAGAAAACTCATGCTAGCTCTAAAAAGTCTCACCGGTCCAAGCCGGCGGAGAGCTCTGATTCAGACTCAGAATCTTCTAGTAGCTCATCGGGCGAAGATGGAGTTGAAGAATCCTTGTCGTCCAGCAGTGATGAGGGCCGCTCTAAAAGAAACAAAAGTTGGTTAAGAAGTACTCAAGAAAAAAGGATAGGCATAGAAAGTTAAAAAGGCATATAGGCAAAGGTTCATCTCATAGCCGGAGACACATAGACCAGATGCTGGTGGATCCTTTTGCCTTCCACGATGAGCCAGGTATCTTTGCAACTCCTAACGAGGATACCGTTTTCAGTCGAGGCCGGAATTGGAGACAATCTCTTTTGTCTTCCAATATCCTGTCCGGGAACCTCCCCAAGAGGTTTGATAGTACAAAAATGGAAAAATACGATGGTAGTAAAGACCCGGACAATCACTTGGAACAATTCAAAAAAATTATGATGAATCTCGATGATGACGATAAGTTTCTTTGTAAAGCATTCTCTCAATCCTTTACGGGGAGTGCCCTGAAGTGGTATAACAGCCTACCATAGGGGTGCATCAGAAATTTCGATACCTTTTTGGTGGTCTTCCGGAGGCAGTTTGTTGGAAGTAAGGAGGTGAAGGGCAATGGAGATACAATTATCCAAATTTCCCAAGAACCGAATGAATCTCTGAAGGAATACATAAGTCGCTTCGTAAACACCAAAAATGGATTGGCTGATTACTTCGAACAAGTAGCAATAGCTTCTCTAAGGTAGGGCTTAAACCCTGGAAATTTGGATGATTCAGTGACCAGAAAAAAGGCGATGACATGGGGAGGTCTACTGAATCAGGTTGGAAAGCAAATTAAAATGGATGAAACAAAGAAAACTAGGGTGCACAGGCAGGTGAGGACTGCCCCGGCTGCACCAAACCCCAACCAAAATCAGTCCGGGAACAAGGCAAGAGAGGTCGGGCAGGGTCATAACAGAGCCAAAGCTCAGTCTCAGCCAGCTGCGTCTGCCCAGAGTCAACAATCTAAAAATAAGAGAGGGCCTTGGGTTCAACCAGAGTGGTTTGCTGAGTTAAAAGAAAGTGTAGCCACCATTTATGACAAAACAAAGGAAGAAGTACACTATAGAAGGCCGGCTGCGCTACAATCTCCTAAGGAGCATCGTAACAATTGTTTCTGTCAGTAGAGGATTGTATTGCTTTAAAGCAAGAAGTCCAGAATTTAATTAAAAGAGGAAATTTGGGAGCATATGTTAAAAGAAGAGGAGGAAATAGGCCTGATAATGTATTTCGGGCTGGTCCAAATAATGCAGGCACATCCGTTCCGGAGGGAGCTATGGTGATTTTCGAGAGATTCGATGTAGAGTCAGAGTACTTGGACCCTGATCCAACTCGAAACAGAGTGGGTGCCATTGAGGAACGTTGCAAAACAGTGTCCGGGCTTATAAACTTTTTTGAATCACTCACAATTTTCAGAGGGGACACCATGACAACACCCACAACTTCTTCGAGGAAGAGGCATGTTCATACTTTAGCTACCCAACTGGAGGGAGGCATGACTTCCTATCAATCGCAGAATCCATTTCCTTTCATTGTTTTCGATGAGGATGACTTGAGGGATATAGCAGGTCCTCATGAAGATGCTGTTGTCATAGGAGCATCCATCGGGGGTAATGACATAAGACGAATTTTGGTGGATACTGGGAGTTCAGCCAATATCCTCTTTTTAACTTCCTACAAAAAGATGAAGAATCCAGCAGTAATTCAGCGTTCAAACAGGTCAATTGTGGGTTTCACTGGAAGCTCAGCAGATGTGATCGGGGGAGTTCGAAGAGGAAGTTTTGTTGGGCAAAGGCCCTTTTAAAAAGATAGTTAGAATACTGTTTGTTGTAGTGGATTGTCCCACTTGTTATAATGCTATTCTAGGTAGGTCTTGGCTCTCTAGGATGCATGCAGTGGCCTCAATTGTCCACCAATGTTTGAAATATGCTGTGCAAGGACAAGTGGGAGTTGTTCGGAGCAGCCAAAAGATAGCAAAAGAATGTTATGCAACAACACTGGCTCCTCGGACGTTGGGGGCAGTTCGTATCAATGAAGAATAGCAGTTTGAGGGGCTTTCTGGGGGTGAGGGTGAAATTGATGACCCTAGAGAGACCCCTGGAGTTTTAATACCAGTCGAAAAAGTCGAAACACATTCTTTAGAAGAGGGAAAAATGTTAAGATAGGGTCCAAAATGACATCCGAACGAAAGGGTAAAATGTTGAAGTTCTTACAAGACTATCAGCATGTTTTTGCTTGGTGCAATGCTGATGTTACCGGAGTACCAACAACTATTATATCGCACCAACTGTCCATCCGAAGAGACATAACACCTGTGGTACAAAAGAGAAGAGCTTTTTCCAAGGAAAAGGCCGATGTCATAGTTCAAGAAGTCGACAGACTTACCAAAATGGGGCACATAAAGGAGTCTCAATATCCTTTATGGATAGCCAATCCGGTCTTGTTGAAAAAGAAAAATGGCAAGTGGCGTATGTGTATTGATTTTACAGATCTTAACAGGGCTTGTCCAAATGATTTATACCCAATTCCCCGGATTGATGAATTGGTGGATTCCACATCTGGGAACAAGCTGCTATCTTTCATGGATGCCTTCTCTGGGTACAATCAGATTCAAGTAGATCCGAAGGATTAGGAGCACACTACGTTTGTTACTGATATGGGCCTTCATTGTTACAAGGTGATGCCATTTGGGTTAAAAAATGTTGGGGCTACTTATCAGAGGTTAGTGAACAAAGCCTTTGCTGATCAAATTGGAAGAAATATGGAAGTATACATCGATGACATGATGGTAAAAAGTATGGACGAAGAGCTACACTCGACAGATCTCCAAGAAACTTTTGCTGACTTAGTAAAAGTAAATTTGAACTAAATCCAGAGAAGTGTGTGCTCGGAGTACAGTCCGGGAAATTCTTGGGGTATATAATAAGTGAGCAAGGGATACAGCCTGATCCGGACCAACTTAATGCTTTATTCCAAATGGAGCCTCCTCGGAATATTAAAGAAGTACAAAGGTTGAATGGGAGGTTGGCTGCGTTAAATCGATTTATTTCAATGTCTTCGGACAGGTGTGCCCCGTTCTTTCAAACTTTAAAAGGTACAGAGGAATTTGACTGGACTTCACAATGTGATGAGGCTTATAATGAAATTAAAAAACATCTGTCCTCCCCCAAGAATTTATTTAAACCTGTTGATGGAGATACACTCTTCATATACTTGGCAGTATCCAGTTGTGCCATAAGTGTCGTATTGGTGAGAGAGGTAGATAATTATCCCCGTCCGGTGTATTACATCAGCAAGAGCTTGATAGATGCAGAAAAACGCTATCTGAAGCTTGAAAAATTAGCATTAGCCCTAGTGATTGCTGCAAGGAAGATGAGGCCTTATTTCTAGGCTCATCCTATTATTGTCCGAACATCTTTTCCCTTAAAAAACGTTCTTGAAAAGGCAGACATTTCGAGTAGAATGACTAAGTGGTCAGTGGAACTGGGAGACTTTGATATTGATTTTGCTCCTCGGACGGCAATCAAAGCCCAAGCTGTGGCTCATTTCTTAGTTGAATTCCATTCAGATAAGGATACAGAGCAAACAACCGATGTGAAAGATAAAAAAGTCTGGGTCGTCCGGACTGATGGTGGATCAAGTATTATGGGATGTGGAGCAGGGGTATGCTTGACCTCTCCGTATGGTGACAAAATGTACCGGGCTATATGTTTTGCTTTTAGGGCCTCTAATAATGATTTCGAATATGAAGTTGCTATGGCTGGTTTAAAGTTGGCTCTTATTTGTGGTGCTAAAAGGGTCAAGTTGATGAGTGATTCTCAGCTTCTTATCCATCATGCGCAAGGTCAATCCGAAGCCAAACAGGAGCAGCTAATAAAATACTTACTTCTTCTCAAAGATGTGGCACTTAAATTCAAGAGCATTATTTATGAGCACATACCCCGAGCAGAAAATGAACTGGCAGAATCCTTGGCAACCATAGCCTATACTGAATCCTACCCTTGGATTCATGTGCTGGAGTGCCCATCCATTCAATTCAGTATGGGTAAAGAGGAAGAAAGCTTTGATATACAGATAAAACAGCCTCAAGATTGGAGGTTTCCTCTCCTTCAATACCACTCAGATGGTATCTTGCCTCCAGACAAATCAATAGCAAGGAAAGTAAAGTACAAGGCTAGTGGTTTTGTGATCCTAAGAGATGTATTTTATAAAAAGTCTTATAGTAAACCCCTCTTACGATGTTTGGGGGTTGACGAATCTCAGATAGTTCTTTGTGAATTACATGATGGTGAGGGATCAGCTCACCGTGGTTTCAGGGCTCTAACAAGAAGAGTTTTGTTAGCTGGGTATTATTGGCCCTCTATAATGCAAGATGCTAAGGAGCTGGTGAGAAGGTGTGACCCATGCCAGAGATATAACAATGAAATTCATATCTCAGCCACCCCTTTAGAGTCAATTTAGAACCAATACCTTTTGCTCGATGGGGGTTGGATTTAGTAGGACCTCTACCCATGGCGTCTGGAGGGGGCAGGACTATCATTGTTACAATTGATTATTTTTCGAAGTGGATCAAAGCAGCTCTATTGGCAGGTACAACATCAAAAACTGTCATAAAATTCATTTTATCCAATATCTGTTGCAGATTTGGAATTCCATAGAAGATAACAACAGCCAATGGGCCACAGTTCGACAACAAGGAGATGGAGAGTTTCTGTGCCTCTAGAGGTATACAACATTGTTTCTCTTCACCCTTTCATCCACAAGAAAATGGTCAGGTTGAGGTGACTAATAGGACTATACTGTCCGGTTTGAAGAAAAATTTAGAAGGGGCTGCTGGAAAATGGCCTAGTTATTTGCAAGACGTTTTGTGGGCTTACCGGACTACATCTGGGGCTGCAACACAAGAATCACCTTTTGCTTTGGTTTATGGGATGGATGTCATATCTCCCATAGAAGCAACTCTCCCTTCATTTCGAGTTCATAATTTCTCCGAACACACTAACGAGGTGGCTATCAGAAACCAGCTTGATTTAATAGATGAAAAAAAAGTTAAGGGTCACCTTAGAGTTGCACACTATCAAGGTTTGATGAGAAGCAGGTTTGCTTCCAAAGTTAAGCGGAGGGATTTCAAACCGGTGAGTAAGGTGCTGAGAAAAGTCTTCCTACGTGGTCATTGAAAAGCTTAAGCCTGGGACATACCGGCTCCAAGACAAAGATGGAAGGGTTTTGAATCACCCTTGGAATATTGAGCACCTTCGGATGTACTTGGAGTAGAAACTATGTAAATATTTACTTGTTTAAAAGTTCGTGTAAATATTTGGGGGCATACTCTTTCCTACCCTGGTGGCGCGAGGAGGTTTTGGTGAGGTGTCCGGGCTCTTTTATAAAATTTGATACCTTCTTAAAAATTCGGAGTGTTGTTACTTAATAGTTTCTTGTCAAATTTTTATTTAAACACGTGCCGGATTAAATTAAAGGAATGATGACTACTTAAACATTTGTCATCGGAGAATTTAAACACTCCCACTTTAGAATGTTTATGAAATAATTAAGGGCTGTTTAAACATTAGCCACCAAAATTGAAAAAAAACTATGAAAAAATGTAAGAGTTGTGCAAAATGAAGAAATCCATTAAAACAACCGAAGTGCCTTGGCCATCCAAGGACTTTAAATTGTCAAAACAAACAGATCTATCCGGTCGAGGACCGGACACAGTTACAAAAATGCCTTGGCCATCCAAGGACTTTGGTTCAATCAAAACAAAAGTAAAAAAAATGATACTCTAAGACTGAGCCTTTGAAGATGGCTCAGCCTCGCTCGTTTTCTTCTTCTAGAGGTCATCATTTTCCTCATCTGGACTCTCCCCGGTGTTCTCCTCTTCATCGGATGAGTCAGCACTAGAATAATCATGCTTGTCTCCATCAACCATTGTGTGGAAGGGAAGGTCGGGGTACTTTACAAAAGTCCATAAGTCTCCCAGATTCCTCTTCGGAAACTTCTCATAGAAGAGTAAAACCATGTCCGACTTCACTTTGGCATACATTTCCTCCTGAGTGTCTATCATATTGTTGGCATAAGCATTTATCTTGGCTTGAATTGTTTCCTCTTGCTCCCTTAGCAGATCAGATTTTTCTTGTGCAGCCTTGGACACCGAGTCCTCGAGCGAGATCTTGTCATTGGTCAAAGTGTCAATGACCCTGTTCCTGGCATTCACCTCCTCTTTCGAGGAAGATAGAGCTTTCTCCAACTCGGACTGCTTTCCCCGGAGTTCTCTGATAGTATCTTCTAAGGTAGCTACCTTTGTGACCCAACCCTCCTGGTTCTTCTTTAACTCCTCATTTCGCTCTTCAGAACATCAGTCTTTTGGTTGGCAATGAGGAGGTCACCGGACAATCTCTCCTTGTCAGAATTAAGGGCAGTAATAATAGCTGATTGACCACGCACTTGCTTCTCCAAACTAAGTACTGGTTGAATATTACTCAATATAGAGTGAGTAATAACGTACCTTTCACTCGAAACGGAGAAAGACTTACCATTGAAGGTAACAATGTTTGAAGTACTTGGAGGGAGCTAGGGCCCAACAAAATCATCTTTGGGGAGGTTTTCAAACTATTCACCAAGCCCCTCAAGCCCAGTAATATCGACACCGCCAATACTAATATCTTTTCCTCCAACCTCTTCAGTTTGAAAGTCACCAGGGATCTCTTCTGCTCTTGTAGGATCAGTAGGGCCAATGAGAGGAAGGGGCTTCGAGGGCCGGAGAGAAATCTCATCACCTTTGGAGGTATTTTTCTTCTTGGCCTCCCTGCTTTTGCTTTCTGCTCCTCGTTTCCTATCTCTCTTAGGAACCCTTGGAGGTTTTGGAGATACTGCCTTTTCCCTAGTGCTCTCATACTCCACTAATTCGAGGAGAGCAGCATCAATTTGACTTTGAACTAGCCCCTCTTGGTTTGTTGGAGCAGTTTCCTCCGCTTCGGCGGGGTTGGCCTCAACTGCACTAAGCTTCTCCTTACCTTTCTTGCCCTTCATCTTACTTGGGGCCTTGGCTCTACCGGGCAGATACAATGCCCCGTCCGGTGCATGTGTTCTTTTGAGGACTACATCCGGAGGGGGTGGGGTGGTAAGTTCCTCCCAGGATAATTCCCTCCGATCCGTGGTGCTCTAGAGGTAAGACCTTGCAAGATTGCCTCTGGTAAAGGAATTTATGAAAACAATTCCCCCGCTTGTCAGCAACCCAAGCGTTTAGCTTGATAAAAATAGCCTTCTCGGCCTTCAAGTGATCATTAAAGTCTTTGGGCAGCTCTATAAAAAAACAACAAGACAAGTTAGTTAAACAAGTTTGATAAAAATAAAAATGGGAATGTGAGGTGGAATTCTTACGATCACTTCGCCATCTGCTGGTGAGGAGGCTCGGGTTGACACTGGCTTTGATCTTCCTCCCATTCTCCCAGACACCACTCACAAACAAAAAGTGAGCCTTCTAACTTCTCTCCGACTCAAGCAGGTCATCCACTGCTTTGTAATTATCACCCATGTTGAAGTGATAGAAGGGAATATGGTGGTTTCTGCAGAGGCTGGCCACACCTGCAAACTCCTCTATTGGAAGAGGAATTTCTGAGAGCCTAGAGGCCATGATACAGGTCATGAGGGTGTACCATGCTTTAGGAATCAGTTGACTTGGGCAGAGTTTGATGAGATGAAAATACTTAACTATCTTCGGGTCTAAGGGAAACCTCAATCCCCAGTTGAAGGGCTCAGTGAAGAAAACTATTTCACCGAGCTTGCAGTCCATCGGAGTTTCTGGGTCTATTGGAATCCTTATTTTGACGTTCTCCGGGATTCCCCACTTTGTTCGCATCCGACCCAGCTTGGCTATGTGTATGAAAGCGTAGTTAAGTTTTTTCAAAGCTATCAAATACTTAACACTCACCTTGTGGAAACAAGGTCCCACTTTTCCCACAAGGACCTCCGGTTTGTCTGGATGCCTTAAGCATAGTTTCTCTTTGCCTTTGTCCTTCTTGGCAGCAATAGCCTCACTTGTTTGCCCGAATACTTCAGACTCAAAGGGAGCCTCTTTAACAGAATCCTCCATCGTTTCTTCCATAATCAGGGAGGGGTTTTCAATTGTTTGTGGGAGAGGAGAGTTAGAAGTTGGCTCAGCATGACCTCCGGACTGTTGGGCTTCGATGTTTTCTTGAGCTCTGACCTCCGGTAGGGGCTCAGATGCGGTGGTTTCGTTTCGGAGGCTTGAGCTAGATGCCTCCGGTCCGGACAGTTTATTCTTAGGAACTTTTATGGGTGCCTCTGACCCTGTGTTGCTGTCTTTGGCCCCTGATTTAGAAGGTGTACCTTTTGAAGCCTGCCCTTTTACCAGGCGACCTCTTCTTCGATCGACTAATTTCTAGGAGAGGCATCAGCATCTGATCCCATGGCTATGAAAGGAGAAGGCTTCTTAAAACTAGTGACAACTTGCCCTGGTTCAACAGTGGGATCTGATTCCTGAACCGACGAGCCTGAAACAATTGGTGAGAGTCTGGTTTGGAACAACTTCCTAGGTTTAACTCTTATAGTTGAAGAAGAGCCCTGATCAGGCTCTGTGCTTGGTGTTACTGGTTTGTCAGCAGGAGAGACGGGGAGGCCGGCAGCAATGTGCCTTTCTCGTTCAACCTTTTGGGCCTTTTCTAACTCCGATAAATTAAGCCACCCACCTTTGATTAAAGTGTTCCTAGCCGTGAACATAAACTCACACCGAAAGAAGGTTTTTGTTTTTGAGAGAAAACTTTGAAGTTTAAGCAAAGTAAGATTGAAGAGGATGGTAAAACAATAAAGGAGTGACTAATTTATAGTAAATGTGCAAAAAGTGCTTTGATACCTAGGAGAATTCGAAAGGGTTGCAATCATTAAGGACGACGCTGATGTCATCTTCATTAAATGAAGAGGTTGCTTTTTAGAGAAGGTGGGAGTGCCATTCTAGGTGAAAAAACGGCTGCTGTGGCGAACCAGAGAGAGACACGTGTCCCATGAATTCTGGCAAGAAACCGTTTAGTTTTCAAGAACTTTTTCAGTTCGGATAAAGCTATAACAAAGTTCGAAGGACCTGTCCGGATATGACTGTGACCAACTGCAGACTATTTTTTAGGTCTTGCCAAAAGCATTTGAACACCACCTAAAAAAGGGGCTACTGATGAGTCCGGATCCTGTCAACACACCTTATGGGAGCCGGACAAGGTTAATTCGGACAATGTCCATTTCACCGGACAGGGGTAGTTCGGACAACTTTCATTCACTGAACTATCCGAACAGAATTAAAGTACTTAAAACTTAATCACTTTTTGACTAAGCTGACTACCTACTTACTTAAAACTGATGGGTCCTTAAACTCGACATGAATCCATTAAACACAACCCGAAAGCCCATATGGCCCAAAGATAAGGGTATAAATACCCAACCACCTACATTAAATGAGGGTAATGAAAATTAAATACAACCAAGCAGCTCAATTCTCCCTCTACATTCTACCCAAACATTAAATACTCTCAAAATTCCACAAAACATTAGACAAAAATTACAAACTTACCCTCAAACGAAAATAAACCACATCAAGTAATAGACAAAAATTACAAACGTACACTCAAACGAAAATAAACCATATCAAGTAATAAGCAATTAAATTCAATATCATAATATATTTGATATCTTCTAATAATTTCATATTATTATATTAATATAGAAATACAAATTTAATTTAATTTTCATATATGTTTTATTTAGATTTTATTTTCAAATATTTTCAACAATATCTTTAATATAACAAATCTGGTATTATTTCTATATATTTTTAAAAATATTTTTAAAATATTTAATTTTATCTTCTTATATTTAGACTTATTTTTCAAAAATAATATATTAAAATTTATTTATTTTATATAAAAAATAATTATTCTTATATTTATTAACCAACACTAAAAATAAATAAATAATATTATAAAAAAATTAACGCGGATTAGCTTATATTAGGCATAAATAGCGAAAGCCCCAAATTAAATCATATATTTATGGGTAACAATAGAGTCAAAATACATCACCTTATAAAGGTTAACCCCCAAATTTTAACCACTTCTAAAAAAAATTGATTTTCCTCCTACTAAAACAAAAATACCCTTCTTTTTCTACAATATCGGCCTAAATCTATTTCTTCCTCTAACCTCTATTGTGACATATCAAGGACGAAGCCTCTCTCTTTCCAAGTCTATATTTTGGTAAGATTGGAGTATTTTTGTATTTTAGATATTGATATTATTTCATTTTATTAATGGTTGTGAGGTATTTGTTTGGGTTAGTTAATATATAACTCAATATGTATACATAAATGACCGGAGGTAAGAATCTATATACATAAATGGCAGGAGGTAAGGGAGACCACAGCCCCTAAGTAGATTCACGATGTCTCATACTATTGTCTACCAATATGTTTTCTTGTTTAGTAAATTTTTAGCAGATAAACAAGTATGTAATAATCTGATGCGTCTCTGGGTTGATTGTTGTTAGACTTGATGGACACCAATAGTTGTAAACCTACTCAACTAGAAATGGGGTCGGGCGACTGGAGAGCTCAGCTGAATTTTGATTCGAGGCAAATAATATTCAACAAGATGCAAGTGTTATTGATTTTTGTTGATTTTTTATTCAATTTTTCTCTACCATTTGTGGCTTTATGGTAATTTGATTTTATCTATTTTGGATCAATCATCGTGCCGCATTGTTGTTAACATCCAATTTTTACATACGCAGAATGGAAACCATTAATAGACGTATACGGTTTTGTGGTCCAGAATAAATTGTCCAGCTTAGGACAAATGCTGGTAGATTATAGGAGAAGGTATACACCGCTTCAATAAGCCATGTGAGTTTTCAATATTCATGTTTCTCTTGTTGTATACGGACAATAAAAGTTTTGTTGGCAGAGTATTATTAGCCCTCAATTATGACCAATGCAAAATAGTTGGTTCGAAGGTGTGACACTGTCAGTCGTTCACCAATTCCATACATATTCCTGCAGTACCGCTTGAATCCGTATCTGAGGCACTACCTTTTGATCGGTGGGGCTTGATCTAGTTGGACCATTACCAACAGAATTTAGAGAACGACAAAAAATAATAATAGTAGTGGATTGTTTTTCCAAGTGAGTAGAAAGCGAGTCAAACATATGTTGTCATTTTGGAGTTTCAATGGGATTGACTATGAATAATGGTCTACGATTTGATAACATAGACACAAGAGCTTTTTGTTCTTCTCAAAGTATAGAATAATGTTTCTCGACACCATTTTACCCGCATACCAATGCAAAAGTTAAGTTTATTAACAGAATTATTCTTTATGGCCTCAAGAAAAACTTGGAAGGTATATATGGGAAATGGCAGGACTATCTACAATAAGTGTTATGGGCATATAGAACTACTCCTCCAACGGAAACACAAGAGTCAATGTACGCATTAGTTTATGAGATGGAAGTTGTGACACTAGTCGAGGAAATGCTTTCATCTTATTATATTGAAAACTATTCCGAAGAATATAATGATAAGGGAAGGTAAGACGAATTGGATTTAATTGAGGAAAAAATAAAGTGAGCACATCTAAACTCTATATATTATCAAACGTTGATGAGAAGCAGATACACGTCCGGGGTTTGATAGTTTAAAGTTGAAAATAAGGTTTTAAAGAAAGTCTTATTACAAATGAAGGGAAAATGGTTCGGAAAGTTGGAGCCAAACTGGGAAGGTCTATATATGATAAGTGAGAGGGTAAAGCCCGGAACATACCGACTAAGAGATCAATAAAGGAGGCCATTTCAGCACCCATAAAATATCGAGCACCTAAAGCTGTATCTAGAGTAAATGTAAACAAGTTGTATAGTTTTTATTTAGTTTTATGCAATGATCGATGACATACTATTTCCTACCCTGGTGGTGCAGGAAGCTTTTAACAAGGTGTTCACATAACTGGTTTGCGAATATAAACCTTTTTTGCATTCTTACATTTTTTTCCACGATTTGAGGCTAATGTTTTTCTTTCATTTTTAAGATCTAATGGGTCTTTTAACGAAAATTAGTCAACATTCACCTATTTTTACTTTTTGGATATGAGGGGTCTTCAAGCGAGAGTTGGTAAGCATTCACCTGTTTATGTTTTTAGATCGAAAAGATCGCTTGGGGGATTAGTTGGGTATTCATCATCTTCATCGATGGAGAACCTGAAGGCACAATATTTTACTTCGTAAAAAACGAGCAAGTGAAAAGAAAATTACTATTAATAAAACACATGGTTTACAAAATGACATGACCGCACAAGGGTTTATTCAAAAAAGTTACAGTCATAAAGAAATTATATACATATATATATATATATATATACATATATACACATATATATATATATATATATATATATATATATATAAATTTAACCGTTGTGACCAAAATTTGTGAAGTGTTTTAAGTTTCAGGGGCTTTCTCGGAGCCTGCTTCGGAGGAATCATCTGAGAACCTTCTCGTTCCCTCAGATTCCCCATATGAGATTTTACTTGACGCTCTTCACTATCCTCAAGAGATTTGCCCGCATAGAGATTCTTTTCTGGAATAAGCTCCCAATAACTTCCAAAATCGTAGTGGACTTTACCTTGGTATCCCAAGCCTCTAACTTGCTTGTACACTCAACAACATACGTAGAGATGACAATATTTTTATCAGCATTGGATTGTTCTTTCGCTTGTCTCAAGTCTTTGATGTCTTTCATGTAAGAAACCTTGGATTACTCGCATCCTTCTCTGAGCCCACATATAAAGATATTGTTCTCCAAGGAGAATATCAAGAAATTTACCCATTCAATGTCGAAGCGTTCATGTTCGGTGTCAAATCACCTATTCACTATCTTAACACGGTTGAGTCGTTCCAAAACATTCTGTTTAAGATCAACAACCTCTTTATCTAACCTTTTGACCTTACTTTTTCAGTCTGCAAGTTTCATCTTTGTAAAAAGTCTTCCGGGAAGCCAATAGGCACACATCCCACTCAAGTAGGACAATCGAGGCTATAAGCTCGCTGATTCGTAAGGAAATCATGTCGTCTGTATGGAGATTGAATGGCTCATCGGTAAATTTCCAGGATGTTGTATGAGGGTTCAGGTGATCATCTTCGAAGGATTGACCATCTTATCGTCTTCATCTCGAGATACTTCTCTTTCTTTCTATGACATGGAAACTTCTTTATTTTGTGTCTAATGATGACTCGGCATGATATCTGATTCAGTAACCACAATCCGTTTGGAGGATAATGGGTTATCTTCCTCAACTTTAAGGTCCACTTGAGGAAAATCTTCCTCTTCTATCATATTACCTAGGTTACTTGCCACACACCTGCGTTTATTTTTCAAGGAACGTTTTTTTGGTAGGTTTTTAGAGTCATCACCTTCAACATCCACATCATCATCCACAAAGAAAACTTTAACTATCACATTTTCATTCTTTTTCAACCCAGATCTTTATTATTTCCTTTGGGAACTTTGTGGATCGAAAATCTAGACCGAGCAGAAAGACTAGCGCGCCAGATGCCTCCAACCTTTGTAACATTCAGTTTTGCTAGGAACGATCTTTAGTTTATCTAAATAAGGAGCCTTTATCAGATCCTCTCTTCATAAGTGTCTTTTCACCAAGTTATTTATGGTGACTTGTCGATGGAACTCGTTAGACTAAGTTATTCTAGCCCAAGTGATTAGCCGGGTAAAAATCTCCTTGACAGTTTCTTTGTGTTCCACGAAGGACCCGGTGCATTGTCGATCATTGCTTCGAATCCTCTCTCTCATAGTTTCGAAATATAGAAGAACTTATGCTTCTATTTCTTATCAGCTTCCAGCAAGTCATTGACCATTTTGAATTTATTCCCCACGGTAGGGCTGTCAAAAAAATCCGAAAAATCTGATATCCGACCGAAATATTCGATATCGAATCCGAATAAAACGGATAATATCCATATTCGAAAGAAAATGGATAATATTCGTATCCGAATTCGTATCCGAAAATAGCGGATATGGATATAGCCATATTCGTATTTGAAATATTCGATATCCGGATTTTATAAATAAATATATATCATTTTTTTTATATTTAAGCATATTTTTTAGCTATCCCACATTGTAAAAAGCAAAATAAATTACTAACAAAGTTGGCTATAAGTATATAGGGTTGCTTCTTTAAAAAAATATATCTTATCCCACATCTAAAGTTGGAAAAAAGAGTTTCTACCAAGCTGTTTATAAAACACATGGTTGCTTTTCATAACAAGTATATTTTTTTAGTCTTGTGACTCTTATCCCACATTTAAAATGTGGAAAAGAAATGCTACCAATTTTTTTATAAAAGACATGGTAGCTTTTCAACATAAGTATATTTTTCTTAATCTTATCACACATCTAAAATGGGATTGTGAATTTATACTAAGGTGCTTCTAAAAGTAGCCCATCTAATAGTGCAATTAGTTAAAACATTTAGTGGAAATTCGGATTCTGATAATGCAATTAGTTAAAACATTTAGTGGAAATTCGGATTCGGATGTTGTTGTTTTTTATAAAACTTCGGATTCGAATTCGGATTCGGATATTGATTTCGGATTTCGGATTCGGATTCAGATATAGGCAGATTTGTATCCGAAATATCCGTTTGACAGCCCTACCCCACGGTAAGAGAGTATAAGGGGACATAAGGCTTCTTTGATACGGTAGGCAGTCCAACGAATTGGTTAATGGATAATTTAGTTCCAGATAGCCTTGAGGCCATGATGCAAGCCATCAAGGTAAACAACAAGTTCTGACTGGCCTGACTAGGGAATATGTTTACCAGTTTGAAGTACATGACCATCAAGAATCCAAAGGGAATCAAACCCACCAGTTTAGTATCTATAGGAAAAATAGCCAGCTCATGGTCTTCAACTGATAAAGAAATCTCTCCTATCTTAGGAAACTGAATTGTAACTGAACTAGGAATTCCTCATTGGTCTTGTAATTTCTCATCCTCAGACTGATAGGAAATATCGCAAGTGTACGATTTCCATTGTAGTTTTAAAGTGTTTAAAACTTAAATATCGAACCTAAGGGTATGAATCTATTTTTATAATCTATAGTTTAATACAAAAATTATACTAATTAATAAATAAAAATTGAAGTCTAAATTTAAAATAAGTTAAAATTAAAATGGAACTTGTATGTGAACTTGGAGAAATTTGTTATAGACTCTTTTGAACATTCATACATGATTTATTTATAATTTTAACAATTATAAAAGTTTAATCTTAACATAATTCTTTAAAAGTCAGGTACCCTTTCACAGTGTTGTCAGTGTTGTGATCATCTCTCAATCTCATACAACTAACCCTTTTATATGACTGGTTATATCTCTAGTCTCCCATCTCCTACAATTAGGTCATAAAATCTAAAAACCTAGTTCAAACTTCACTGGATTTTGGTTATAGTGTACTACTCATTCAACCAATGGTATTAGTATAGATCTGAAATAGATTTTACCTCTCAAACTCAACCTAAATCTAATATCATTCAATTAATCTCCTAAGAAATTGAAATCATTATGCATAATACTAATACTGAAACGAAAGAAAAAATAAAATTTAAAAAGTTCAATTGATAAATAAAAATAAAGCAGAGGTTCTCCAGAATATAGGAAGTTTAGCTTATATCGAGCATAATCCTAACATTAAAAAATAGAAGAAAAATACAGTGTTTTTTCTCTCCCAATTGGATCCCCTTGTATGATATTTTAGAGTTTTATTTATAGGAAGAGTTATGGGGTTTTATTGAACCCTAATCTTCTAGGAATAAAACCCATATAGAAGACCAAATATGTTATTTTTTTTCTAAAGAATAAAATCATAATATTTATCAAATAAAATAAAAGAATTATATTATTCTTTTAAATTAAATAATAAATATTATAATTTATTCTTAGGAAATTAAAATATTCACATATTAATCTTGAATTAATGTCTTATCTTTTTCTCTTTCTTTCTATTATTCTTTTTTTATTATATGAAGTTCTTGACTTTTATCTTCTTCTTTAATTATAATTTTTATTTTCAATTTTGACTCCTTTTTATTTATTTTTGCTCATTTTGCTCCAATTTCACTAATAAATAAAAAATAATCAAATGAGAATATTTTTGTCCATAATTAATTAAGACTAAAAATTAAATTAATATAAAAGTAATATAAAATCAAAGATAAATATCTTTTGATTAAATTATCTCACACTTATTAATTTGCTAGTCTGAGTAAAAATAAAATATCACAATTTAAAGTATGATCAAATGATATTATCCTATGGTATAAAGTAAGACCAAATTTCCTAATTTAAAAACATGAATGAAGTGAAAAATTCCTAATCACATTTTATAGATAAAAATTTGAAGAAATCTAAAGAATCTTCAACATGCCTATTTTTTATTATTATATACTATTTACTTAAATATGTTTTTCAAACATTTCATTACTAAACCAAAATAATATTACTTTTATTTTTAACGGTTGTCAATTGTAAAACAAATTTCACTTTTTCACTTTTATTTTTTATAAATATAATTCTATTTTCCATGTGACAGGAATGGATTTCTCACGAGGGAGAAAAAATAGTTTTACTTTCTATCTCTACAAAGCTCTTCTCTTTCTCTCTCTAAAAAGTTAGTGACTGGAGATTACGAGAAGGTAAGCTTATTTATAGAGGAATTTTTGAGTCTTCAAAGGTCATATAAGCCTATGAAAGGGGAAAAGTTTCATAGCCCCTCCCATATGTTTTCATGAACACACACATAGAGAAGTGAAAACGTTTTCTTACTTGGAAAGTCACCTATAATTTATTTTTGAGGACCTATGGCGTAACTTCATTGATCGAGGGACACATGTACGAAATGATAACACGCATAATGCACAATTATAAAGTCAGGAATTCATGTGGTAGAATATTCTGATGGGGAAGCAGTCAGAATTGGTCCGATAGAAATTGCAAAATAGGGCGAATGCAGGTCTGACATATCTGAAAGACCGACACAGTTAGTCCTCACTCAAACCATTTTTGTAAGGACTAGAGGAGCTAGTGATAAGGGTGAGATTTATCAGAACTGCGAGGCGGATCAGTAAAATATTGTGTTAATTTGTATTTATATAAGTCTTGTGAAATAGACCCAATAATCTGAAACATTGAAGGTATGTCATACAATTAAAAGTAAATATGGTTAATATTAGTAAAATAATGGTGAAATGGTCATAAGTGGACCAAACACTTCGCCCTTAGGCCCACCACCATTATTATATAAAATAACATTTCATTTTTGCGGAAAAGTGAACAATTATTACTTTATTTCCACTTTTTGCAACATCTCTTTAGTATTCTCGTATTTCTCTCTTTGTAATTGTGCTTCCGAATTTAGCTTTGACTAGTTATCCCGTCTCGAAATTTTTTGGAACTATCAATGTCAATATTAGGTTTTTTTATAAATGAGTAAAATCCATTCGACACTTGTGAAGTTGTTTCTTTAATTATTATATTGATCATGATTTTATGTTCATCTAACTTGAGACCTTGCCAACTTTTTCAAAATTACAAACATTCATTTCAGCCAACTTGTTCCCAACTCTTAATATGTTTTGTTTTCGTCTATAATTTATCAAAAAAATAATTTTGAATATTTCTATGCAAATAAATTCCTTAATGTCGTTGAGGTTTATGACTGAAATACCAACCTAGTTTTTTAATTCTCGATAGAGTCATATGCCAAAATTGTCATTGAATTTCCAACTTATAACAAAGTGTGGAATGATATATTTGTTTTTATCTCCAAAAATTGGGTGACAAAATATGCAAGAACAAATCTTTCTATTAGCCAAAATTGGGTTTCCAAAAATAACTTTCTCCTTTCTAAAAAAACCTCTATCATTTGAATTTATCTTTCATATATTTAATTGTTTATATTTTATTTTATTTTGTGTAGCTCTTGTTGTTAGGATTTATTTTGAGTGCAAAATAGAAAACTATACTCGCATGAATACATTCAAATGGTGAATGGGGCTTCCAAGTTTTCTCATTCGTATTCCTTTATTCTTGTGCTCACAGAATTTGTTTATCACGGGTTATAATCGAATATTGTTGGTTAAGGTGGATTCTTTATTTTTAATTTCTGTAAGAAGAAAAAAATCTCCAAGGAAGAAGGTTTTAGAGACAAAACTTCTGGAAGAAAATATTGATATAAAACGTTTCATATAAGATGGAATTGCGTAGCAAATCAAAACAATGAGGTTCGAGAAAGATGTATGTTGTTGTGAATGTTTTTGACTTAGACATAAAAATTAAGACCTTATCATAGTATTACCAAGGAAGATGCCAAAAATAAGGATGATGATATATCGTTGATTAATCGGTGAAAGACTTTAGCGTTCATATATAATAATTCTAATAATATTATCATCATCATTAAAAACAAATTAAGTACTAAGAATGAAAATTGTATACATATGGTTCTTATAGCCGAACAACAAAGTATTTCTTTAGCTTATCAACCTTATTTTGCTCACAATCTATTTTCTGCCTCAAAGATACTTGTTGACACAAGTATTTCTGAGGCCTCGACTCATGTCACTTATCTTCTTAAATATGCTATTTCCAAGTATATAGATTTGTCTGACAATGTGGTTGGGCCTGGGCTATTAACCTTGGGCATCACTTATCTTGTTATTTATAAATGAGTTAGTATTTATGATGGCTTTACTCCAAATATAGTTCTAGATATGGATGGAAAATATATCGAATAATTATTAGAGTCTATGCTTAATACTTGATTTTAAGAATTTAAGAGAGATAAGATAATATTTGAAGTTAAAGCGACTACCAAACGGGATTGTGATAAGTTCTTTCATTTTAAATTTTGACAGGACAAGACCAAAAGTATTCTTAAGGTTGAGGTCTTTATTTATAGAGTTTTTTTACTATTTGATAATAAAACTAATGTTTAAGTTTCGAATGTAACTGATGTTGTAGTAGGTGAACCCATATACTGGATAAATACTTTAGTTGTCAAAGCAGTTAATCAAGATGTTAATATAGTGGAGGATGTAGGTATCGTTGAAGCTTGTGTTAACTCTTCAATGTCTTCCCAACCTCGTATTATAGTTGATGATGATCCTTCAACAGCTACCAAACTTATTTTACCAATACTTTTCATTGTGGATACAAATGTTAAGGTTACCATGATTGTGAATCTAAATGGTGACTTACCCACCATGGGCGAATTTTTGTTTAAAACCACCACTACAACACCCTCTACATTTTCACTTGAGAAATTCATGAGATAGTGACTCAATTTGATATTTTAGTCAGTTAAATATAACTTCCAACCCATATTTATCTCATGGATCTAGTTAAAATGCACTTGGATTTGGGTTTTGAGGTAGGATAAGTTTTTTTTTTCTACTTACTTCTTTGTTATCTACTTTAGTACATGAACTAATAATATATTTTATATGTTGTTTTCTTTTAAGCCATTCTCAATGATTTGACCATGCTTTATCACTCTAATATAGATCCTAAAACTTACGTTTCTAATCTTCGAGCCCCTTTTGATGGTATCGTTGAACCTTTAGAAAAAATTCCTTAATGAGAGCTACTCTTGAAGCTAAAATTGAAATTAAAAAGCATATGAGGGCCAAACTTGAAAGTTATCAAAAAAGGAAAAGATCGATAAACCTTGAAGTGTAGTCCAAATTCGAAGAACTTAAGTATAAATAATTTACATTATCTTAGTTAAGGATTTCATTGCTTCACCCAAGAAACTCTATCGGTTAGCTGCTAGTTTGGTAATTTTTTTAGTATTGTGACTTATGTTCAAGTTAACTTTATTTTTTATGTAAATAAAAACCGGCTGGTTCTAGGGCTGAGCTAAATATTGTTAAGAATCTTTGGTAGCAATTGGATGCTCAAAATTTAACTCGATTTCAACATTTTTTCTTACTGAACGCCAATCTCAGATATAAGATTTTACAGTTTTCAATGCTCACTCCAAGTTAGTTCTAATTTTATACAAGGAGTACCCCAATGTGAATTTAGACAGATTTTAGTATTATGTTCATGAAAGTGAGTGGCCGAAGGATTTAGTATATAGTGATAAGTCTCATAAATCTCGTTATTTTTCAGGTTTAGCAAGGTTTGTGCATATAGTATCGATCTCCTTAAAAAAATTAAAACGAAAGAGATGAATGATTTGAGAGAGGTTAAGTTTCTCAAATATGGTGAAGGGAATAATGTTGAGAAAGATGCTGATAGAACTAGCAATGTTCGAGTTATTGGTGCCATAGCTGACAATGTTGAAAGTACTAATGTCCAAACAACTGTTATTTAGCTGATGTTATCTCATCCGAAGATGTTATTTCTCTTAAAAAGAATATATAAACTTGAATTCTTATTACTCTCAGTTTTGTAATGTTGAAATCATTGTATTATGCCTTTGTACCAAGACTTTTATTTTGTTCTTTTATTTAGTTGATGAATTTTTTATGTTTTTATTAACCACTTAACGTTTTTTGTATTTTTTTGTATTGAGTGATCAGTCTCAATACGCCGAGACTTTATTAATTAACACTTATGTTTTTCGCTTAAAGTTGTCTCAAACTTTCTAGGCATGTTATGCATGACTATCGTTAGGGTTTTTTCCTTTCTTTTTTTGAAGAAATTGAAGCTTGTTTTTTTGTCAAAAAATTAATTCTTAATCACTTTAGACTTATTATTTTTGTAAATTTTTTGAAGCCTTTGGTGTTCCTGATAGGGTACTTTTTTATCTAAGGATTGATTATGGATTATTCTAGACTTATCAACGTTATAGATTTTGTGAAGCATTCATTCTCCATGATGGAGAAATTTATTATATGAGAATTGATTTTTGATCATCCAGGATTTACTATAAACTTTAAAAAGACTTTGGTTTTCCAAATGGAATCCCATGTTTTGGCATGTTGGCCTTCTATTATTTATTTTATGCTTTTGTTTGAAAATATAATATAAGACTTATTATTTGGTATAAGTTTTTTTATTAATTACGCATATATTCTTAAAACCTTCTCGCACCAGTTAAGGAATAAATATTACATTCTCATGGTTTAATAAATACGTTTACAAGTAATAGTAAGTTAAAATCTTGGATATTAAGGACTATGATAGAGTATTAAGTGTTATATATCATAGGGGTTCCAATCTTGGTTTCCCTCTCCATTTAATAGTTTGTAAGTTCTTGGCTTCACTTTCAGTTTGACCGTGAAAGAGTCTTATTTGGAGCCAATTTATCGAGCTTATTTTATTTAGTGTGAAAGAAAACTCTTTGTATCACCTTATCTCTTGGTTTAAAACTTCAGAATCACACTTTATAATTTTATATATATTCCTCGTTAACGTCTTGTCATTCTGAAGCCATATTTTTTTTACTTTTCTTTCCTCAATTACATCTAGCTCAAAATTTATGACTTTGTGTATTACTTGTTTCATCGTATGTTTCAATCATGTGAGATTGTATATATATTTCCGTTGGTACTACTTCCTTCGTTCCGTATACCATGGTAAATGGAGTTTATTTTGTTATGGTTTTAGGTGCGGTTACATATGAACATAAGATTTTTTGTGGGAACTCCGATCAAATTTCAGCTCTTCTTTCTAACATTTTTTTGATGGCTTCTGTTTTGTCACGTTGGTAACTTCAACTTAACCACTATCATGAGGATGAAAATAGGAAGAATTTTTTTTTATTTCATTTTGAGCGTATAACATTGTGACTTTATTATTCTGGAACTAAGTCTATTATCCGTTGTAATGACCCTCGTAATTACAAACCTATAACATATATTTACTTGTAAGAAAGGTATTACGTCATTTTACGTAGCTTTTATTAACGGTTGTGCTTCCATCCGATTTGAGAAGTAAAATTTTGATAACTATTATAATTTTTTTTCTTATAAAGCTAAATATAAAGGCCCCATAATATCCAAACCCCACATGTCAAATGGGATTACTTTCGTTATTATCTTCAATAGTATTGTTGAGACTTGTATGGATTTTGCGAATAGCTGACATGTGTCACATTGTTTAATTTTTTTCTTTACGATCACCATTATTACTGGTCAATAATAGCCATGAAGGAGGATTATCTGGTAAAGTTCCTTGTACTATAATGAGTGCTTTATTATTTATGATGTAGTTCTTTCACAAACAAAGTTTCTTTATTTGTGTATAAACACCAGAGTAATGGCTTAGTTATCCTTCTTTTGTATAGTTTGTCCAAAGTCTTGAATAATCTTGTTGACTTTATTTTTATCTTATGTACTTTATTTTTATCTTCAGAGAGTATTCATTTCATGAGATACTTCTTGATTAGAGTTATACAATATTTTTATTTTTCACCTTCTATTATCATCACTCTAGTGGACGTGAATGTTGATAGAGAACAATTTGGTAATGTAATAAATATATTATCCTGAAATATTATTCATGGGACGAAAGGTGTAAAAACAAAATATGCAAGTGCATCACCTACTTAATTCTCAGCCCTCGAGACGTGTTTAAATTTCACATGGTCGAATTATGTAATTAGTTGTTGTAGATGTGTCAAGTATTGAATTATGTTCTTCATTTCGGCTTTGGCATATCCTGATGCTTGGTTGAAAATAAACTGAGAGTATGTAAGGAGTTATACTCTACTATATCCATAAATCTTTGCCAGCCGAAGTCCTATAATTGCAACTGCGTACTCACCTTCATTATTGAATGTCAGAAATCTAAATTGATGGATCAATTTAGGATTATGATTTATACTCCTACTCTCGAGTCTTGATTATTTATTTTTTCAACAATTCTAACTCTCCAAGTATCTTTGGGCTCATCTTTTGGGGAAATCAATCTCTCAGATTGTAACTCCATCAAAATCTCAGGTTGCTTGCCATTCTCGGTTCAAAATGGATATTCTAATACTCTAATATCACTTACCATTTCATCAATCTTCCTAATACATCAGGTTGTTGTAACATATTTATTAAAGGAAAGTAAGTTCTAAGTACTTTTGTATGTGCTTAAAATAAAGAATATGCACAAATAGTTGGCTTTCCTATCAATTATGTGTTTTTATATTGTCGATATAGATGTTCCACAAATTGTTTCTTCAATATTTTTCTATTCCTGGGTGTTGGTTTCTAACCTGGTTTTATTTGTCAAAGGATTGAGTAAAGTGGAAATGAGATTGCTCTCATTTTGCTACCTTTAACTACTAGTGTTATTTTCTTCAATTATAAATATATAGTTTTAACTGGTAATAGATAATTACTTACATAATAAACTGTTTTAAAACCCATTATTTCCTCTTTGATTAGCATTGTTGACTGCATAATCTGAAACTGTGAGGTACAAACAAGGTTCTTCTCATCAAGGCTTCATTAACACATTTGGGGAAGCCAATTTTTTTTATGTTATTGAACACTTCATCACATGTTGTAGTTCATTCGAACTTTTCCACTTCTCTTACAATTAGGAAAAAATGTTTACACTTATCCGAGAATATTAACAAAAATCTAAAATTGTTGTTAATATTTTGTTAAAATTTAGACTTCGTTGGTATTCCTTGGTGTCTATTGTTACTAAATTTAAAAAAAAATTACTCATGATTTAATTTCTCTTTTTCTCATTATGTAGTCCAAGAATTTGCCAGACCGTATGTTAATTGTGAAATTTTGTGGATTCAACTTCAGACTCACTAATGTGATATTTGCAAATGTATGAGATAAATATGCTAGGTGGTTTTCTTCATAAAAGATTACTAATAAAATATCATTAATGTAAGCTTGTGGGTTACAACATAAATAATTTGTGAATATCTTGTTCACTAACCTTTGATAGGTTGCTCTGAGGTTTCTTACTCCAAATAAAATTACTTTATAGCAATGTATTCCTATTTTCATGATGAAGCTTGTGTGTTCATGCTTCTCCTCACGTATCTATATTTGATTGTATCTTGAAAATATATCATAAATGATAGTATTTTGTTTTCGGATGTTACATCTAAAATTTGGTCAGTCTGGGTTAGTAGAAAATGGTCATTTAAACATATTTTATTAAGGTATTTGAAGTTTAGACACATTCTCTACTTGTCATTTTTCTTCTTCACCATAACAAGATTGGTTGTCCACATAAGGTAATGTAACTCTTGTATGTGTCTCACAACAATTATTATATGTACTTCTTTAACAATCACCTTTGTTTTTTGTTAAAAGTATGAACTTATATTTTGTATGATAGGCCAAAATTTGTTGTTGACAAATAAGTGGTGGCAAATAAATTCTCACGGGACACCATTTACATCATGCAAACATATCCAAGCTATTTTTTACAGTAATAATTTTGTACTTTAGAACGATTAGTATATCTTGGCCTATCTTTAGGGTTTTTTCCTGCTTCCATCATTATATCTGTTGCACCAGTCCGAGATCTTTGCTATGGTTATCCATCTTTTCAAGTTGATTCATTATTCTTCTGATTGATATGCTTTAATTTCCAGGGATGCTGCATAACATTCCATGGAAGTCTTCTAATTTATTCTAATGATGGTTAATTTACCATTAAATATGTATCTTAGGCATTAATGAATCTTAAGGACTATTGCGTGAAAATGATGGAACCAAGATCTCCCTATTATGATATTATAAGATGATAGTGCATTTATGACCATGAACATACATTGAGCCTTTTTTGTTTACTTTTACTTTCCGAAAGCACCCTTTTGATTTTTACTCTGACCAACTTCACTATTATTACATCATCACTGTATGAGGATGTCACTTCTATTAAATCACCATATCTATCTCATCTGCAAGTTGAAGTAACAATTCATATTATAATAGATGTCTTGAATAAAACCATAAAAAACCACTCCTCAAACAACCAATAACAAGATGTTATTTGCTTTAGTTAATGATATGAACGCAATAATCCCAGCAGGTATAGTGCTTTATTATTACATGATAGCCAACTAAGTTGAAGACTGCGTTATCGAAGGAAGAAAAGCACGAATGAATATAATAGAAGAAAAAAATGACCAAGGCATATCTAAGGGTGCGATATTATTGAGATTTGACAAGAAACATATATTATTCAAAGGTGCATACCAAATCTTCCAAGTAGGTGGCCATGTATTAAGGAAACATTTTCAAGACACAAAGGAACCTAAAGGCGTCAAGCTTGGCCCCAACTAGGAGGTTCCATATACAATAGTAGATAAATTCAATACATAAACGTAAATTTGGTTGATGAGCAAGGCAAACCTCTCTCACACCCTTAGAAAATAAAGTATTTAAATTTATATGTAGTCAAATATTATCATTATTGCATGTAAATATAACTATTTTTAAATATTTGAATTTTTCGATTGCTCACTCTTTCCTACCCTGGTAGTGTGAAGATTTTAATAAGGCACCTATAATACTGAACCCTTAAATAAAGTTTGTCTAAAAAGTTTATGCTTTGAAAAAAATGTATGCTAAGATGCATGAACCAAATGCTCAACTCCTACCGGCAAGGTCCCAATGGTATAAGCGAACGAACTACTAAGGGATATCATAAGTATGCCACTCCCAAGTCATTCAAAAACTAAGAAAAGTCGCGAGGGGGGGGGGCACTCCCAGTAAAAAAAATTATATCTTAAAATTTCAAGTCATAAACTATCCTTAAGGATAAAACCAAGCAAGTGTGTGAGGTCTGACTTCACCGATAGAGACTAATCACCTCTACAGGAAACCAAGACCTCATACAAAAAATAAAGCATGATATAACAAAATTAACCATACATTCCCATCCGGGTATCTAATCATATAACAAAATAACAAGTATATATATATATATATATATATATATATATATATATATATTACAACATTAACCATACATTCCCATTCGGGTATCTAATCATACAACAAAATAACAAGCATACAAATATTTTCTTGGACTACCACAGATTTGCGGTTCAAAAAGAGTTAACAAAACACATACTCATATTATTTAACATTTTTATTTTTTTTATCTATCATAAGTCTTATTAACAGTGCTCAGGACTTCCAAACATTCAGTGAAGGGTTTAGCATGGAATACTGATGGCAAGGTGTCTATGGGGTTCACCCGGGAATTGCTAGTAAGACCTGTCTTTTGGTCTTCAACCTCCTTTATTTCCTCATTTTCTTTAAAATATACCACGACATCTTTTGGCCAAAATTATATGAGAATTATGATATATAATTTTCTTAAGTCCAAATAAAAAAAATCACAAGATTCAATGATAATTTTCTTCTTTATCTTCACAAGTAGATCACGAGCTATCCCCATGGTGAAATTCCAAGACTCATTGATAACTTTATCTTTGGACTCACCAACCTCATATCGTTGTTTTTTAAGAGGGTATCCTCATTCTCTAATTTATGTTCCTCATATTCTAGAAGTTTTACCTCCTCACCTCGAGTCTTGTTTATCTGGTTTGTAGCCTCATTTCATTCATGGCTCTTAGTCTGGTGTCAATTCTTAACATAAACCGATTCAATCATAATCCTAATTAGTTCATCATTAGTCTCTGCCATGTTCGTAGGATTGTTTTAAAAGGACCTCAGGATCATATCCAATTTAAAAAAAAACCACATGGTTCACCTCAGAAACATTTTAAATGGCCACGGACATGTTACTTTATATATGAAAAATAAAAGTTAAAATGTTAGAACTTTTTATAACTTAACAAAAAATCAGATACTAAAACATTCACCTCGACTCTTCAGGCGACCTGGTAGGCACATGCATCAACTGAACCCCTCTGAGTAGGTGCAATGAGAAGCCTCTTGGCGGTTTTTCCATCTTAGGGTACTTCAAGGCCGAATTGGCCCCGATAATCTTTAAATTCTTGTACTACTTGGTATATGAAGAAATGCATAGTTTGGTTGATGGTAGGTTCATGACCTCCATAACTTTAGCCTTTATTTATCTTGGTGAGTGGGATCAGGTTTGAACCTTTTGGGTTGTCCATGCGCCAAAATCCAAATCAAAAAATTATCGATATTAAAGAGGCTGTGAAATTTTTTATCCTAACACTCAATCACGTACACATTGATACCATTGGGAACCTTGTTACCTTCAAAAGTAGAAAACGAGGAAAGACTATTATACTATGCGCCATAAATTAAGTTAAGCTTAAAGACTAAACATGAAAAATAAATATGAATGAACAAGTATATAACTTAGAGTAAAAGTAAACTAAAACTAGCAAACGTAGAGCAAAACAAGAGGTGGTGATGTTTATATCTTTCTGGAAGAACAAGTCTTTAATTTTGTCTTTCCAACCATTTATGTTTTGATGTCGGGTCTTCCGTTGATTAGGTTTCCACTATACACTAATAAAACGATTTTTTCTTTAATTTCTTATTCCATTCAGACAAGTGAGTCATTATCAAGCACTTATTTGAGACCGTAAGTTGATAGAATGGGAAGGAATTCCACATAATTATTTAAGTCTCTTATAACAACTCTTCCATCTGGAAGAGAGTTTTGGCAAGTCTGAAGGCTATGATGATCATCATCAGAGTTCTTAAAGGCATTTGACATTGTCCAGTTATGGGTGAGGTCTAATAATTTTAAAAACTTACTAGTTGGGGGTGCATATATAGTTGTACTCTCCAATAAAAGAGATCACTATAAATTAAAACCTTATAGACTTTAGTCGAGCCATAAGTCTCGTTAGGAATGAGAAGTCGAACAGTAACGGTGGAAGGAATCTTGTACCAGGCTTAAAATTAGTGAAGAGAATTTGACCAGGATAAACATAGTCGATATCCATTAGGTAATCCTTAGGAGCTCAATAGGTTTTCTTTGGGATGGTAGAGATAGATTCACAAGGTGCCGAGCTACAATGGGCTTACTAGATATTTTTTTCTTTTTCAAAGTCTACGACGGTTTGATGCTAAGGTAATAAAATTGCCTCGTTATACTTTATCTATCAAGATTTTTGATGGGTCAACAAGATGAAAAAGAATAAATTCATGAATATGATCTTCAGAGTTATAAGCCTCAGACAAACAAAGGTTAAAACGAGGTCCCAATGGGGTTTGACTCATATGTTTAATCTTAATAATGGTAGGGCTCGTTTTGGACTAGATAATTTTGCTAGGATATGTAACTACATGTACATCATTTCTATATTTTTCTTCCATTGTAGAATTAATACTATTCAGTTCATTTGTTGAGGAGTCTGAGAATACTGCTACATCTCTACCACTATAAAAGGCCTTAATCATATTCATATCCTTATCTTTTCTCAAAACTAATCATTCAAACTACCAAACAAAAAATGTATTACATGAATTATAAGTGAGTCTGAGAGATCCAAGAAGCAGAAGAGTATGAACTATCAGATGGCTCAAATATGTGCAGACAACCAAATATATCAATTGAGTGTAGTTGATAGTGACGTGAGCGTTACAACTTTCATCAGAAAAGGATTCACGACAAAAACTGCGGTTGAATTACTAAGAACTGAGTTTCTTTATGAATGACAATGAAACAAATATGGAAATGAAAAGAGAAGTCAGTTTATATAGGCAGGCTTTGGCCTGCCAATACCATTCTTTTAATCATTACTACTTAAAGGTGATAAATCATGATTTATGACACCCTAGCCTAGCTATGAGACGTTTTCATAATAGGCTGGCATCAATACAATAGTAAATCCAAAGCTTTAGTGCTCTTCATGTTTTCCATGGCTCAGACTCCAGAGACAGATGAAGCGAGCTAGTAACTAAGTTAGATTTGGCCAAAAGTTTACAAATGACTAACTTTATAGTCCACAAGAACGACTTACTGATAAATGACTTAGAAAATTTCTCAACCCACCAAAATTATGACCGATTATTCTAACTAATATGGTCAATATGCCATGTCTCCTTCTATGATTTGTTATCACTAAACTAGACTTATGATACCTCATATAGGATTCTAACGTGTCAGATTAAAAAAATGATATCTTCTTACTCAGCATAGTTTTCCCTCGTTTATTTCGCAAAGACTAGTGGGCTACTCATGAGAGAACTATTAGTCAAGTCACTATGCGAGTCTAAACCGAATATTAAACCGATATTTAATCGTAAACAAGTAGCACATATATTCATTAGTCCATTTGTGACCCCAATTATAATTGGATTTATTGTGTTAAAAAATACTTGTATGACTATTAAGGCTTTGAACTGTAAATCGTCCCTCGACTATCGCGTTTGGTGGCAGATAGTCCCTTGACTTTCAAATGTCCATTGACAGTCCCTAGATTATCGCGTTTGGATAAAGTTAGTCCACCAGATTCTCTGATCCATGAGAGGCTGCCACCTGTCACCATAGTCCCCAGATTTTTGTATCATCACTAGTACCTTGAGTTTAGGTTGAACCCCAAATGTAGAATATTACAATAATTAAACTCAATGGATTAGTGGTGATACAAAAATCTGGGGACTATGGTGACAGGTGACAGCCTCTCATGAATCAGAGGATCTGGTGGACTAACTTTATCCAAACACGATAGTCCACAGACTGTCAACGAACATTTGAAAGTCAAAGGACTATCTGCCACCAAACACGATAGTCGAGGGACGATGTAATTTTCAAAGTCTGACTATCAATATACTATTCATCGACCATGAATATAGTGAACAGTTAATATAATAACCGTTCAGATAATGACTTTTCTCTATGTATATATATCTTGTTTTATTTGGCTTAAACTTGTCCGTAATATCCAACTTAATCAAATATCATCAATATTAAAAATATTTTATAATTATAAAATTATTTAAAAATATATTTGAATTACTTTGGTATTTAAAACAAAAAAAACAACAATCATTATATATATATATATATTAACAATAAATTAGATAATTTTAAAATTTTAAACTATCAAAATGATAATTATATAACAAAAACTATAAATCTTTTAAATATAAAAAAGAATTCGGATTTTTTTTACATACTACCAGCAATTAGCAAATACATAAAATATATATAATTAATTAATTATTATTTAGTTATTCTAAAATATTTTTCACATAAAATTAATTAGATGAATCTTGACAAAAGATTCAGAACTACTGACAACAAAATAGTAAGATAAACATAAATAAAAATAACTAAAAAAACATCTACAAACACATATTAATGAAAAATAACGAATCAATCAGGATGAATGATATTCCTCAAATAACAATTAAAAAAAATTGAAAAAATGAAAGATAACAAGAATGACAAATATATATAAAACATAAAAGAGGTAAATTTAAACTCGAAACAAAATTTTAAATCTTAGACTAGTTGTTAGCAAATTAAAAAAAATGTCAACTCACAATGAAAAGAACATCTCTTTCTGGTAAGATCGGTAGTTGCTATCTACCTTTTTGGTAAACCATTATAGGATATTATTCGAGAGTCTAGAGTGGGTAGAAATCTCAAGATTTCGATATTATTCGGGATGATCTATGGAATTAGTTGACGCAATTAAGGTGCATTAGTGCTAGAAACCATCGAAATTTTGAGTAGATCAACCATATAATCTCTCTCATCTCATAATATCTTGATGTGCATTATTGGTCCACCAATATTAGAAATATTGAATTCATAATCAACGACACTTGTGCTAGTTTTTCTCTCATATGCTTCACCTAGTTCTCTCGTCTTTTGTTCATCTCTCGTCTTTACCATGCAGTTTGCTCGTATCTTCCTCTTCGTTTGTGAAAGATATTATAGTCCATTGGTTTGATATTTTAGATTAGTGCTCAAATATTTGTGTTTTTTTTTCATTTTTATTTTTATATCTACGATTTCTTATCAATATATATATATATATATATATATATATATATATATATATATATATATATATTTTCCATAATTTACGTCTATACCGATACGACAATAATTTTCGGACGATTATCAAAATATATCATATTTATCCTCCAAAATATCTTATAATTTTATTAATTTATTGAAATATTACATATTATTCTCTAAAATATCTTATAATTTTATTAATTTATGAAAATATATCATACTTATTTCCAAAATAGATCATATTTATATGAATAATATTTTTCTTTAATTGATATGCCACATCCATCTGATCCATACTTTTTTTTCTTAATTTAATGATTTATTTATCCTACTACCACTCTTCTCTGCTTTTTCATTTTTAACCTTTTTATGTGTATAGCATGTTCTTTATATTTTCTTTTTATGAATTTGCAATATACATATCAATATATCGCGTAAAAAACATCACCGGTCCTCCATGTTTGTCATTTGTAACACATTAAGTCCATATTTTTTGACTTCGTAATAAACTGGTTTTCTATCTTTTAGAAATGTAACACACAATTTTTTTTTTATAATAAATAGGTCCTTCATGTCTGTAATAAATAAGTCCCTCATGTTTTCAATTTGTAATAAACAGGTCCCTCAAATTTTCAGAAAAGTATACGTTGTTACATTTTTAAAACATAGAAGACCGGTTTATTACAAAGATAAAAAATAAAGACTGATATGTTACAAGTGATAAACATGAAGGACATGTGATGTTTTTAACCCCAATATATTTTTCATTTTCATTTGTAACTTTATCCTTTTCCTTTTGATTATGTAAAATTTGACCAAATTTGATTGAATTAATATCAAAGTTGAAAAAGTAAGGCAAGAGAAAATAAAAATATAAAACACCGGTAAAAGTAAAAGAAAATATAGAAATAAAGGGCAATCTTTTATATTTAGCCATTCTTATAGTATTATAGTGTAGCCTGTAGGTCATTTCAATCTCCAAAATTTTGAATTACGTAGAGCCAAAGCATCGGTTACATCTACCAAAATCGGGAAAGCTGATCTTTTTCAATTTCAATTCCTCTAGATCATAGTTTTGATCTTAGGGTTCGGCTTGTCTATTAACCTTTGCACGCTCTCGTGCTTCAACAGCGAGGTATGGCGTGTTAGTCAATTGCCATTGATTTTCTTTGCAATTCAACTTTATTAGGAGATGTTTTGTCTTGTATTCTTAGTTCATACTGCTAGGATTTTCTTAATGAAGTCGCTTGCTTTAACATATATCTGATTCAGGTTCTTGATAATTTGTGTGGACAAGTAGTTAATTTTGAGCATTTTAGGTCTTGTGTATAAGGATTAGGAGATCATGGGTTGCCCTAATCATGGAGATCGAACGCAAAGTTGGGAACTTGAGTTTGATGATAACACGATTATTTCCTATTACTAGGGTTGCATTGGTCTCAATCTTTATATTTCTATTTGGCAACTTGTTTTGGTTGTTTTTCTTGTGAATTAGACAAAAATCTGGATTGACAATTTGACAAGAATGCTGAATTTCTTATTGTGCAGATGTACGATATGAGTTGCAGTCAGGCTGGTGTAGGCCGACCTATCAACTTTGTCTCAAGTGCACCCCGAATGAAATGCTTGCCTTGCACACCGTTTCTCAAACCACTTTGTGTTGATTATCGCCGCCGGAATTTCCTGAAACTAACCACCAATGTGTCCGCATACCCTCGATTCGGGCCTATTTTGAGGCACAAACATGACTTGTATGTATTAAAACACAGGCAAAGTACAACTGAATGCTTACTTGGTGGAAAAGATATGCCAGAAGGCGGGAATGAGGTGAAATTTTATTTTGGTTATCTCAATGTTTAACTAATGTTTTTTATTAGTATTTTGTTTATCGGAATAGTCATTGAACTCTACCAGTCTTAGAGTTTTAAGATGAAATAATAAGACTAGTCTAAAAGCCTATTGGTGTTTATCTGTGTGGGATCCAAAATGTACATGGGTTAGTGCCTCTTGATCATAGTTTTAAATAACGCCGCCGCACCTCGGCAGCGCGCGACGGTCTGTAGCGCTAGGATTTTATCACGCACGGTGACGTTACGCTCCGAACTGAAAAACGCTCGCCGCGGCAGTGGTACAGAGCCGTAGCGTCGCGCTAGTGTCGCGGCGTTATTCCATCCTTTCATTAAAAAAGTTCTTAATTTGTAAACCCATTAGATGTAACAAACTGTTACTAAACCCATTAAGTCATATTTTCAGAATCCATACTTTATTTCTATTCAAATTTGGAACCCTTTTCCTTAGACTCATAAGGGAATGCACGGCTCTCTGTCTCGTGCTATTGCACCACCACCGAGCTTCTTCCTTTAATCGATGAATGAAATTTGAGTTTTTTTATGTTTAGTTGGAGTGTTTTTGTGTTTAATTGTCTTTGAATGTTTTAAGAATATTTGAAGTTGGAGTATTTTTATGTTTAATTGTATTTGTATGTCTTAAGAATATTTGAAGTTGGAGATTTTATAATATTTTTGTTGACTTTTTTTTTTTAAATTTCTTGTTTTTTCTATATTACATAATATATAAGTAATAATACCGGTGAACAGAATAACTCTCGCAGCGACTCTCGCCCCGTCCCCGCAACTTTTTGATCCCTCGTCGTCGCGGGGTGTTCGCTTAAAACTATGCTCTTGATTTAGTTGCTGTCACGTATGAAGAGTTTCTTATAGTCTTTGGTTGACTACCCTATGATGTAGTTACGCCCTTTCCTTAAATAAAATTGTGTGTTGGATTTTAATATTAATCAATCTTTTATACGCTCCTAAAAAACTGTATTCAGGCATCACCATGGAAAGCAATTGAAAAAGCTATCGGAAAAAAGTCCATCGATGATGTCCTGCGGGAACAGATGGAAAAAAAAGAGTACTATGATCCAGGCAGCGGTAAGAGTCCACCGTCTGGTGGGAAAGGTGGAGTTGGAGGCCGTGGTAATGGTGGTGGCGGGGATGGTACAAATGGACCGGAAGACGAGAGATTTGGTGGGTTTCTCGGTGAGACCCTGCAAGTGGTCTTAGCAACCATTGGATTCATATTTTTGGTAAATTGACTCGCTTTGTATCTTCAATGGTTAATGGTAAGGAGTTTTCGTATCATCTAACCGCTTGATGCTTAATGGTTTTGGTTGCAGTATGTTTACAGCATCAGTGGCAAGGAGCTGACTAGGCTTGCAAAGGATTACATAAGATATCTCTTTGGAGGAAGCAAGAGTATTCGTTTACAACGTACGATGGAGTATTGGCAACGATTTTTTCAGAGGCTGAAGATGGAAGAAGAGGTAGATGAAGATGGGTTGCCAAAGGAAACCGATAAGACCCCGACATGGTATGACAGCCCCGAGAAATATAAACGGATGTCAAACAATTGATGGAAGATAAACCCCGACATGGTATGACAGCCCCGAGATATATAAATGGATGTCAAACGATTGGTGGAAGATTCAGATAGTGGTAATTAGTTTCAGCCTCCTTTTCTTTTCTTCCCTACTCATCTTTCAGATGAGGTGAAACTGATGTTGATATGTTCCTGTTATACCTTAATTTTGGATGTTTTCTTGTGATTTAGAATTTTAGAATTTTATTTGCTTAGTTAGGTTATGCTCTCAGTTAACGCTGTTGAATTTTTAGAGGTTTTGAGTACTAATTTAAAGGATTATATTGTTTTAGATGAGCTATGATCTATATCACCTCCCAAAACCTCCTTTAGAGAGGCTTTGCTTAGCCAATTTTGACATTGTATCTTTCTTAGAACGAAACTAGAAAAAAATATATAGAGTGGATGGAAATTTTAAGATCTCTTTCTCTTCCGTGTTTAATGTACTTTCTGCACTTTTTCATCGAACAATGACCTGAATTTAGGCTCACAAACATTTTTGGGTAGGCATGCAGCTGATGCTTATGCTATATATTCTGCTCTGGAATGTGGGAACGGGTGAAACCAGTTCATCACATGCTAAACTATTTGATGTAGGATAATAATAGATAGATAGTTAGGATAGGAATCACTCCAACGAGCTTCACACTCAAGACTTCACGCCTAGGTTAGTGCTTCACCCTCAAAGTTTTACGTCTAAATTTTCCTTTTGATTAGTTTTTATTTCTCAAAATCAACCGCCTTAGATCATTTATATAGGAGATAGCAAGAATCTCGACTCTAAGTTTCTATCTTACTAAAAACGCGTAATAAAAGCTCCGAATTACTTATAAAATTTTCTTCATCATTAGTGGGAATTTCTACGCACTAAGAAAAGTTCATTAGACTAGATTTTTATCTAGTTTAAATATCAGTTAGGTGTAGTTATATTATAAAAGAGATATAAGAATGACAGTCGGCCGAAGGAGAAGATTTTTGGCCAAGTGCTTTCGGCCTCTCTAAGTTTATTATATGCAACTGTTTTTTGGTCAGTGTCAGCATAGTGTTACAGTCTTCCTTGTTATTATTTTAATCTTGCTTGAAGTATGATCTCAATTTCCATAAGTTAACATATAATGACTATGCACAGTATGGCTGGATTATTGTGGATTTTGACTGTTTTGTTATGCTCAAGCTATGCATTATTTAGATTCTTAAACTTTTAGTTTATCTGAAGTAACTGCAGATTTGAGTAATTATGCATTATGTCCGACTGGGCGAGGAACTGTGGAAGATTGTGTTAAGTTAAGGATACTGGATCAATTCAAAATTCATGATATTAGAATTTGGTTTGCTTTCAACTGTAAGTAGATGTATATGTTTTTAAGCTGCTTGCATAATCATACTTTTTCATACGAATAAAGAACTGCTGACTATATCTGGTCCTGAGAGCGAATCTGAGGGTGCAAAAGTTTATAGGCTCAATATAAGTGGCTAACTCGTAATCGGCATTGTACTGATTTAAGAAAACATATTCTGAATAAGAGAAAAAAGGAAATAAAGACCGTGCGGGTTGTTTCTATTTTTTGGCCAGTCTAAAGCAACATGATAATTAACATGTGTTGCTTGGTGTTCGACTGTGTTTGCTTTTGCTTGTCTCTTGATCTAGCAGTCGCAATCATCGATCGTCTTAAAGGCCGGTCAGGAAAATTGCATTTCAAGAAATGAGCCATGATAAGGATACCATGGATGTGAAGGATGCAGATTATTCCTATGCGAAAGAATGAACGGGTCCTACGCAGAAGAATGGATAGTGGATCTTATCCGGCTTAGAATAGTTATGCGTCGACAGATAAGTCCTATGCAGAAGAAATAAATCCTATGTAGAAAAATGGATAGTGGATCTTATCGGGCTTAGAAAATAGTCAATCGTAGTAGCCCGATAATCACAATTTTGTTCATATAGTTCATTGATTCCAAAACATCCAATGAAGATTTTAGTGAAGTTATTTTTTGTATTTTTAGATTTTAATAAAGTTGATATATGATGTTCTGTCCACTAAAAACTAATTTTATTGAAATCTAAGTAAAAAGAGATTTTATTATTTAAGTATTTAAAGCAAGATTAGTAACCAAAGATTCTTTTTAAAAAGTGAGGTATTAATTTTTCTGATGTATATGCTTTGCTTACAAGGATCACGGGAATAAAAATTTCTTTTAAGTATACGAACTGATGATTCATCAAATAGATCTTAATATGATATTTGTAAATAGAGATCTCAACGATGTGATATACATAGAGTAATCCAAATGGTTTTTACTTTTGAAACATGAATCAAAGGATTTTAGATTTGTGAGGCTAATGTATATATTGAAATAAGAGCCCAAGAAATAGTATGTTAAGTTTGATAGTACCATAGTGTATGATCGGTTTATACACAATATGATGGATAGATTGTTTGTACACTAATACAGTGGTCATATCGTGCTGGATAATTTGTAAATACATGTTTTTATTATATTGAGAAATGAAACAAAAATGATCATCGAAACAAATAGGTTTATATATTCTACCTTTACGATGAAGGTTCTTGAGGAGGTATACACTATTTTTGTAATAATTTCATTAAACAAAAATAGAAGATTGTATCCTACGTCAACAGTGCCCCGTTGAAAAAATATTTGATTAATTTAAACATATGATATTAAAATAAGCATGTATGTAATTTAATCTATTTAAAAACTTGGAAAAAATATACGAAGAATGAGCTGAAATATATTAGTATTATAGGAAGCCTCATGTATGCGGGTTTATGTATGATAACATATATCTTATTAAGGTGTATTTTCAATATCACAATATTACCAGGATAATTATACAAGTTGGACCACCACCCTAGCCGATAACCAACCGATTAAGGGATAGGTGTTCATACTTACGGGTGAGTTTATTTCTTGAGGTTCAAAAGTACAGATGTGTTACCTCATTCGATTATGAAGTTTGAGTTCATAATATTGGCTGCAAGATGAAAACAAGTCGAATAATTGAGAGACCTATTGCTAGAAATATCATTCACTTATTAATTTTTTTATAATCTACGTACATTTTAATAATTAAGCAACACTTGACAAATTTTACGATGAAAAGCTTAGAAATATAAGTTGTAGACTGTAGAACATTATATACATTGATTCAAGATGAAATCATATTGGTCTCACACATATGTTGTAGTGAAAATTTGGTGTCCTCTCTTATAAACGAATGATTTTTTCTCAAATCAAATTCTTAAGTCGGATAAAAACACAAACAATGCAGTGTTAAGTGAAGTTGAGGATATACATATTAGTGAGAGCTAGCTTGTTTAACACATGAGACACTGGGTTCAAACATACGACAACAAAGTTTCTAGCTGAACTTTAATGTTTTTATACTAAGGTAAAATTCAAATTAGAAATTTGATTGAGTGCACAAATTTTTTTCTCAGTGATAAAATAACCGATGTCATTTTATCAAATGAGGAAATGTTGGAAATATTCATTAAATGAGGTGGTCATTTATAGAGATGAGTTTGGGGTTGTCAAAATAAATCAGGGTTCAAGTAGTGAACTAAGAAGTAATTAAGGTAGATATTAAAGTTAATGAGGCAAAAAAGCTCAAGTCACCGCGAGAAAGAGCAGAGGTTGTCGTATCTTATAGGGTCGAATTTTGTTTAGGGTTACGTTCGATTTTTTCTGAGAGGGACTGTGTCATTTAAGCTGAGTGCTTGATGACTAAGCAGTATGCCTACTTCGAATATTGTTGGGCATGGGGGCTCATAAGGAGAATCCACACTTATGACCCGACCTTATGGGTCTATAGGTCCAAAAAACAGCTAAGGACATACTCTAAATGCAAGAGGAGCATGATCAACTCAAGGCTGAGATTGAGGCACTCAAAGCTCAGAGGCATACTGAATAAGATTTATGTAAAAATGAATTCGACATGACTTTAAGCCTAATGGATACAAAAATAACCTCAAGAAAAGTTTAGATGATAAATTTCTTTAGAGCCCACCATGAATCTAAGAAAGAGCATCAGGCTAAACATTTTACAAGTACATAGCATTATGTTGATGGGCCCACAATTGAGTCTAATTCAGAAGTTTATTCTTCCTCTTCAAGTAGTGATCACAGACGTAAAAAGAAAAAAAACTAGTTAAGAAGCATTACAAAAATTTAAGTAAACATTGTTCATCGGCTAAAAAGAGAAATCAGAAGGGTAAAGAGAAAAATTTCCATCAAAGAAAAGTTAAAAGATCGGCCAATCATAGTATAAATCATTTATTAAGTGATTAATTTGTTGTATAGTTTGAACCTTGTATTTTTACTACCCCTAATGAAGATCACATATTCAACCAATGTCATAATTGGAGACAGTCACCACTGTCTTTAAAAATCATGTATGGACATCTTCCCAGACTGTTCGATAATTCAAAAACAGGAAAGTATAATGGAAGTCAAGATCCTAACAATCATCTTGAACAATTTAAAAACTTTATGACGAGCTTCAATGATGGTGATAAGTTACTATGTAGAGCTTTTTCTCAAACATTTAAAGATAGTGCATTGAAATGGTACAACCAATTGCCCCAAGGGTCGATCAAGAATTTTGATATGCTCTGGATGGATTTTCAAAGATAGTTTGTATGAAGTAAAGAACTCAAAGGGAATGGTAACAAAATGATATATTATGCACAATATCTGGATGAATCACTTAAAGATTACATCAGCCGTTTTATAAATACTTAAAATAGGTGGGTTGATTGTTTCGAACATGTGATCATAGCCTCACTTCGATAAGGGATGTTGGCTGGAGAATTAGTTGATTCAGTGACTCAGAAGAAATCTTATACATAGGGTGGGTTGTTGAATCAGGTTACAAAGCAGATTACGGTAGACAAAATTAAGCAATTAGGGCATCATCATCGATACAAGTCTGCACCCTCATCCTCTGTCCCACAAGCTAGTACTCAATCACATGATACAATTAATAATCAACCTAAAGATTCGGGGAAGGGTTCAGATCGACTCAGATAGAGTCAGTCCAATTAGGGTCAGTAATCAAGGTCAACGGAAAATCAATGGGTCCAACCTGATTACTATATAGAATTAATTGAGAATGTGGCCACCATCTACGAAATGGCTAAATAATGTTTTACAATTCCGAAGGCCAACTCCTATTCAAACTCCGAGAGAAAATCAAAATACATGTTTTTGTAAATACCACAATGATGTGGAGCATGACATTAAAGATTGTATTGCTTTAAAACAAGAAATACAAGCTTTGGCAAAAAATGACCATTTTTGTGAAGTCACGAGGGGGAAATGGGAAACCAGGATATAGGGCACAACATGGTGCAAGTAGAGTTCAAAGTGCATCACTCAATACCCAAAAGTAAAATACCAAAGCATCTAAACAAGATAATATGATGGTAATTGTTGAACAGTTCAATGTGGATTCAGAGTACTTAGATCCTGATCCAGATCGAAACCGAATTAATATGATAGTCTAAAGTACTAGAAAAATATCTGGATTGTGTAAATTTTTCGGATCACTAACTATTTTTGGAGAAGATACAATGACAGCTCCATCAAATTCTTCATGAAAAAAACATGTAGTCGGTTTGACTTCACAATTGGAAGGAATTATGTTTACACATATTTATTAAAGCCCTACTTATTTTTATAGTTCTTGATGAAGACGACCTAAGGGGAGTTGCAGACCCTAATGAGGATACTATGGTAATAAGGGAATCCATTGAAGGTACTGGGATCCGAATAATTTTTATTGACACAAATAGTTCGAAAAATATTTTATTTTTATCCACCTACAAACAGATGAAGAATTCTTCGGTAATCTAACGATCAAATATAACTATAGTAAGATTTGCTGGAAATTTTGTTGAGGGCATTGAGGAATTTGAAGGTGAAGCTTTGTTAGGTAAGGGACCATTTAAGAAAATGGTAAGAGTGTGTTTGTGGTTGTGGATTTTCCGACATCATACAATGTAAGTTTTGGTAGGTCATGGCTGTCAATAATGCATGATGTTGCATCAATGGTTCAAAATGTTTGAAGTATGCAGTTGGAAATAAAAAATAATAGAAATTACTAGAGTCCTCATACAATGAAATTTTTGGTAGGTCATGGTTGTCAATGATGTATGTTGTTGCATCAACGATTCACTAAGTTTTAGGATTGGTTCGAAGTAGCCAAAAAATGGCTAGAGAATATTTTTTTTACAGTTTTTGCTCCTATATCCCTGTAAAATATGATAACTAAGAAATAATAACAATTATTAGAGTCCTCTTCAGATATGGAAAAGAAAGATCATCTAAGAGAGACTCATAATTCTATGATTCGAATAAAAGAAGTTGAAATACATAGTCTGGAAGAAAGGAAGAATGCTCAAATTGGAACCAAAATACCATCAGAACTGAAGAAGAATTTGTTAGCCTTCCTATCCAAACATTTAAATTTATTTTCTTGGTGCAGTGAGGATGTGACTAGTGTGCCCGCAGATATCATTTTCCACAAGATGTTTGTTCGCTCCAATATAGGCATAGTAATATAAATAAGGATAGTTTTTTCCAAAGAAAAAATTGATGCGATAGTTCAAGAAGTGGACATGTTAACTAAGGTATGACACGTCCACGAATCCTAGTATCTACTTCGGATTGAAAACTCGGTACTTGTAAAAACGAAGAATGGTAAGTGAAGAATGTGTCTTGATTTCACAGATATCAACAGAGCTTGCCCTAAGGATTTTTTTCGAGTTCCCCGAATAGATGTGTTGGTGGATCCAACTTTGGGAAATAAGTTTTAATCTTTTATGGATGCTTTTTTTTGGTTATAACCAGATTCAGATGGATCTGAACGACCAAGACCACACCACATTCATCACAGATATGGGGGCATCATTGTTATAAGGTAATGCATTTTCGGGTTAAAAAATATTAGGGCAACTTACTCACGATTGGTCAATAAAGCTTTTATCAGTCATATCAGAAGAAATGTGGAAGTATATATTGATGACATGATGGTGAAGAATCCAAAGGAGGAAGATGATATACTTGATCTCCAAAAAATATTTTCTAATTTGGAAGTCATTAATTTAAAATTGAATCCTTAGAGATGTATATTTGAGGTTCAATCTGGTATATTTTTGGGCTACATCATTACTGAAAAATGGATTCAAGCTTACCCAGATTAATTAAATGCTTTGTTAGTCATGGATCCCCCTTAGACCACCAATGAAGTTTAAATATTGATTGGAGGCTGGCAACTTCAAATAGGTCCGTTTCAAGGTCATCAGAATAGTGTGCACAATTCTTCCAAGTATTGAGGAATACCAAAGACTTTAACTGGTTCCCAAATCATGGTAGATCTTTCATCAAAATTAAGCAGTATTTATCTTCACCTAAAACTTTGTTCAAACCCATTGTTAGGGAAAAACTCTAAATATATTTGGTAATGTCGGATTATGCAGTGAGTGCAGTATTAGTTTGAGAAGTAGATAATTATCCCTGACTTGTTTATTATATCAGTAAGAGCATATTAGATGCGGAAAAAAATACATCAAATTGGAAAATCTAGATATATCCTTGGTTATAGCAGCCCAAAAAATAAGGTGTTATTTTCAAGCATATCCTATTACGGTTCAAACTTTTTTCCCTCTAAAGAATGTGCTAAAACAATCATATGTATTAGGTCAGACGACTAAGTGGTCTGTCAAACTAGCGGATTATAATATTGATTTTTCTCCTCGAACAACAATAAAAGCTCAAGTTGTAGCTAATTTCCTGGTTGAATTTTACTCAGAAAGGCCTCATGAGGAATCTTAAGATAACAAACCTAAAAAATAATGGATACTTCAAATTTATGGTGGATCTTCTATAACATGATGTGGGGCTGGGAATTGTTTGCTTTCTCCTCAAGAGGGTTTAATGTACCAAGCCATACATTTTGGTTTTAAGGCATCCAACAATGAAGCGAAATACAAAGCAGTTATAACGGGTCTAAGGTTAGCTCAAATATGTGGTGCTGAAAGAATTTGATTAATGAGTTACTCACAATTAGTCATACATCAGGAACAAGGGCAATCTGAAGCTAAGAAAGATCAATTGGTAAAGTACTTCAGGGTATTAAGAGATGTCTCAACAATTTTTAAATATGTTACGTACGAGCATGTGCCAATATTGGAAAATTTAATGGCCGATTATTTGGCTACTATTGCATATTCAGAAATATACCCTTGGATTCTTATACAAGAATGTACTTCTATATCTACATATCTTGAAATGGATGCGACATTGAAATGGATTTCCAAATATCAGCCATAGCAAATCAGGATTGGAGACATGATATCCAAATATTTATTACTGATGGGATCCCACCTGAAGACAAAAGGTTAACCAAAAAATTAAAATTCAAGGCCCATGGTTTCTTAGTATTAGATAATGATCTCTATAAATTTTTTTAGTAAACCTCTCATAGGTTTTCTCAGATTTAATGAATCTCAAATAGTGTTATCTGAATTAGTTGATATGGAAAGATTGGCTCACTGTCGGTATAGAGATTTAACTAGAAGGGTATTATTGGCAGTGTATTATTGGACATCTATTATGGCGATTCCAAAGAGCTGGTTAGAAGATGTGACCCTTGTCAATGATATCAAAATATAATTTATGTACCAGCAATTCCAATAGAATCAGTTTCCAAAGAAGTTCCATTTAATAGGTGGGCACTCGACTTAGTTGACCACTTCCAATGGTTTCAATGGGGTGTCGAACTATCATTTTAGAAATTGATTATTTTTCTAAGTGGATAGAAGTTACACTTCTCTCCGGAACAACCTCCAAGGAAATAATAAAAGTCATTTTCTCCAATATATCTTATGAATTCGGAATTCCTAGATGTATAACCACAAATAACGCTCAACATTTTAATAATAATGACATGGATAAATTTTGTGCCTCAAGAGGGATTCATCATTTTTTGTCCTCACTTTTTCATCCTCAAGTCAATGGAAAAGTAAAGGTGGCAAATAGAACCATATTTATGAGCTCAAAAAGAATTTAGAGGGAGAAGTTGGTAAATGGCCAAACTTATTACAAGAGGTACTATGGGCCTACCGAACTACTCCCCATACTGCCACACATGAATCTCCAATCTCCATTTGAGATAAATGACAAGGATTTGAGAAAAGTGCTTATGTACACCAAAGATATAAAGTTTAGAAAGTTAGTCTGAAATGAGAAGGCCCTATACAGTGATAGAAAAAATCAAGAGTGGAACATATTGACTAGTTGATCAATAGGACGTTCCATTAAGGCACCCATGGAATGTTGAGAATTTGAGGTTATACCTTGAGTAATGGTTTGTAAATATTTTATTTACCTTTTAACGAGGTGCTTGTGTAATTAATCTACCATTTTTGCCTTTAAAGGTTTTTGTTTCTAAGTATATTCAGTAATTATGTATGATAATGGGAGAAAAATACAGGTGTTTAGCATGTAATTTAGCCCACAAATAAGGTCAAAGTCCATGTATTTAGTGGCTAAGGACTAAGGTAAAGCACACATAAGAAGTGAGGGACTTAAATGATAGTCCCATAGAACTTGTTTGTAAATAGTGAAACAGTGGGGTAAGAAATCCACTCTTATAATGGTAAACATGTAATTTCACCCTCTACCTCTTTTCCTATATAAAGGACATTCCCTTTTGGGAAAAATGACCAATGATTGATCAATAATTAGAACATATATATTCATTTTGTCTCTTCCATTTCTAGTAATTCATTGTTCACTATCACGTCATACGAACATTCTCTAGTCCGACCCCTTCACGCGAACATCTTTGCTCCTGAGTCTCACTAAATATTCTCTGAGCTCATCAGTGGCGCCGTCTGTGGAAACCGTTTGGTACTCAGAATTAATTTTCTAAAACCTTGATAACTTAAAGCAAAAAATTATGGATATAGAAATGCGTGGAGAGATCGAGGCTAATCCGACCAAAGATTTAGTTGGTATCGAGTCTGGAGACCATTTGATAAAGGAGCAGGTCACGAACGAGGGTAATGCTCCGGATCGGCGTACAGAGGAACTTTTAGAGGAGTCAGTTTTGGTCGCCATACGGAAAGAGTTGTTGGAAGATATCGAAAGATTAAATGCTGAAATGGATGCTACGGTGGCAAGTACGAAAAAGGGTCAGATCTGAGGTCCGACAAGAAAAGGTCGAGGCCGACCACATCCAAGATCCTGTTGTACCCAAAGAGAGCCGACGCCCAAAAATCCATCGGCATTCTAAAAGACGTGCTAGATCCGAGCAAAAGCGTGAGCCGTCTGGGTCTAGCGAATATATCTCGTTAAGCTCCGATAATTCATCTTCTTTGGAGACTGACTCAAGGTATAAGGTGGATCGAAGGCACAAAGATCCGAGGAAGCATAAGTATGCTCATCGGACTAGCAGGAGAAGGAAGGAAGAAAGATGATGCTGGCAAAAGAAAAATGCACTCCGAGGACCATGTTACTACTCGGAAGCAAACTCAGTCTGATAACTATAACCAAGATTACAGATTCAGTAACCATTTTAATTCTCCAACCGAGGAAAGATTGTACCCTGCCACTAATGACGGTCCGGGGGGGGGGGGTACGTACAAGGTCAGACATAATTGGAGGTCATCACCTCTCTCCCCGGAAATTCTTTCTGGGCACCTTCCTAAATGGTTTGATATTTCCAAGCTAAAGAAGTTCGATAGGACCCAGGACCCTGACAACAACATCGAACAATTCAAGAACTTCATGATTAACTATGATGACGACGGAAAGTTGTTGTGTAGAGCTTTCTCTTAGACATTCAAGAACGCCGCTTCTACGTGGGACAACCGACTGCCTCAAGGGTGTATACAAAATTTTGATATGTTCTGGAGCATGTTCCGACAACACTTCGTCGGGAGTAAGAAATTTCGTGCTAACAGAGACACCATCATTTAAGGTCGAAAAAAGATCGGAGAGAGTTTGAAAGAGTATACCAAGCGTTTCATCCAAGTCAAGACGGACATGGAGTACTGCGAGGACAAAGTTACATTGGCTGCCTTCCGGATGGGTCTTCTTCCGGGGGTAATGAAAGATAATGCTGCAAAAACACAAGCGATGACGTTTGGAGCTCTCTTAGATCAAATAGAAAAAAGAATTTTAGTTGAAGAAACCAGGGACTCAAATATAGAATCCATGTCTCAATTCTATCAGGATCCGAACTTAGCCAGAGCAAGTACGAAAACGGTGAATGTCCGGCCTCAAGTTACTCAACCAACTACAACTGTCCGACCGCGGGCTCAGACAGTTCAAGCAACAAACCAGACCCCTCAACGGGTAGCTCAGAACCAACTGTACCATCAAGCGGGTCCGGTAGTTCAACAAATACTGCCAGCTTCATGACGACAGTGGGCATCACACTAAGGATTGTGTGGCTTTGAAGAAAGAGGTCCAATACTTGATAGAAAACAGAAAATTGGTTGACTTTGTCAAAAAGAATACCGCGGTGGTGCCCAAACAAGAATTCGCTCCGAGACAAGATGGTACCATGATGATTTCCAACGTGATTGAAGAATATTTTCTAGATGGTTTTGATGTGGCAACAGAGTATCTTGATCCGAAGTTGGGCATGAATAGCGTGAACATGGTCGAGGAGAGAATCCCCCGAGGAAAGGTCAGTGACTTATGTTCATTTTTGAGTCACTAACCATGTTTGGGAAGGGGATACAGTGGTAGGAATATCAAACTACTCAAGGAATAGGCATATTGTTAGTCTGGCGACACAGTTGGAGGTGGGTGCCTCATCAAACCTTTATCAGAACCCATCACCAATAATTTGCTTCGAGGACGACGGCATGAGGGAAGTTGCTGGTCTGCATGAAGACGCTGTGGTAATCGGAACGGAGATAGCCGGAAACGAGATAAGAAATATTCTGGCGCGACCGCGGACGTCGTCGGAGAGTTCGAGGGAATGGAGATAGCCGGAAACGAGATAAGAAATATTCTGGCACGACCGCGGACGTCACCATTCAAGAAAATAGTGACAGTACTGTTCATTGTAGTAGATGCACCCACATCGTACAACGCCATCTTCGAAAGGTCATGTTTGTCTAAGATGCATGTTGTACCATACACAGTCCACCAATGTTTGAAGTACGTAGTGGGAAGTAACATTGGAACTGTAAGATCTAGTCAGAAAATGGATAGAGAATGCTACAAGGCAGCGTTGGCCCCCAAGCGGTTGAAGGGGGTCAGATCCAGAAAAGAATAGCAGTCAGAGGGGCCTCCTTCAGATTCCGATCCTGTTGATGATCTGAGGGAGTCCCCTGGATTCATGGTCCCTGATGAAGGTTTTGAGGATCATGTGTTTGTCCCTAGAAAGAGTCTCAAAATAGGAACGAGATTATCACATGAGGTAAAAGAAAGCTTAATCAGATTTCTTTCAATCAAATTACATCTGTTTGCGTGGTATATAGAGGACGTTACATGAGTACCAGAAGAAGTCATTTGTTACAGATTGGCTATTCAAAACAGCGTACGACCGATCATTTAGAAGCGAAGATCTTTTTCCCAAGAAAAAACTGAAGCGATAATGGCAGAAGTAGATCGTTTAACAAAAGTGGGCCACATCCGCGAAACACAATATCCGTTATGGACCGCCAACCCCGTCTTAGTAAAGAAAAAGAACGAAAAATGGCGGATGTGAGTAGACTTCACTGATTTGAATAGGGCCTGCCCTAAAGATCATTTCCCGGTCCCAAGAATAGATCAACTTGTGGATTCGACATCCAGAAATTGTTTACTATCCTTTATGGATGCGTATGCTAGATACAATCAAATCCGGATGGACCCGAAGGATCAAGAGAGCATGACTTTCATAACTGGAAGAGGTCTACATTGCTACCGAGTCATTCCATTTGGACTAAAGAATGCGGGGGCAACATACCAGCGGCTAGTGAACAAGGCATTTGAAAGTCAGATTGGCATACACGTGGAAGTTTATATTGACGACATGTTAGTCAAAAGCTTAAGAGATGAAGATCATTTGGCTGACCTAGAAGAAAATTTTGCTAATCTGGATAAAATAAATCTCAAGTTGAACCCGGAAAAGTGCACCTGTGAAGTAAGATCTGATAAGTTCTTAGGTTACACAGTTAGTGAGCAAGGCATTGAAGCAGATCCTCTGCAGTTAAAAGCCTTATGTACTATGGATCTGCCTAGAACTATCAAGGAGGTGCAAATTTTAACTGGAAGGTTGGGTGCTTTAAACAGATTCATATCTAGGTCATCAGACAAGTGTGCTCCTTTCTTCAAAGTGTTAAGGAAAGCGAACCGGTTCGACTGAACTCAAGAATGTTCCGATGCTTTCAATCAAATCAAATAACATCTTTATCCCCGGAGATTCTGACAAAGCCGAATCCGGGGGAGAAGTTGTTCTTATACTTAGCAGTGTCCGACTTTGCAGTCAGCTCGGTTTTAGTCCGAGAAGAATCAAGCCTTCCAAGACCAATTTATTATGTAAGCAAAAGCCTCTTAGATGCAGAAAAAGATATCTTAAGTTAGAAAAGCTAGCACTTGCCCTAGTAACATCGGCTCGAAAGATGAGGCCATACTTCCAAGCTCATACGGTGGTGGTACAAACATCTATTCCTTTGAAAATTATGTTACAAAGACCCGATGTATCTGGAAGGATGACTAAGTGGTCGGGTTAACTTGGGGATTTTGATATCGAGTTCGAACCACAAACGGCGATCAAAGCGCTAGCTGATTTTTTAGTGGAATTTCATTCTGACAGGGACGTGGTGGACATGGAAGAAGAAAAATCCGACTTTGAGTGGAAAGTCCGAACCGATGGGGGTTCTAGCTCATCAGGATGTGGAGCAGGTGTGCAATTAACTTCCCCGGATGACATCGCAATGTATCAAGGAATTCGACTCGGTTTTCAAGCATCAAACAATAAGGCAGAATATGAAGCAGCCCTGGCTGGATTACGACTTGCAAAGATTTGTGGGGCTAAACGGGTCAAGTTGATCAACGATTCTCAACTTCTAGTGAACCATGCCCTCGGACGTTCGGAAGCAAGAAAATATCATATGGTGAAGTATCTGGTAATTTTGAGAGCTCTAGCTTTGGAGTTCGAAGACGTCTGATTTGAACACGTTCACAGGGCAGGAAACTCAGTGGTTGATTCCTTGGACAAGGCATCTTACTCAGAGGAGTATCCATGGATAGTGACTCAAGAAAATCCGTTTATAACCAAGGGATCTGAAGCAAGGGAAGGTAGCATCAAAGCATTCCAGATATCCACAGCTTTAATAAAAGACTGGAGAAACGAAATACAAGATTTTTTAGTCCATGACATGCTTCCCGTTGATAAAGTCAGAGCCAATAGAATACGCTTCAAGGCCTACGGATACATCGTCCTCGGAGATGTGTTATATAAGCGATCTTTTAGCCGTCCCTTACTTCGCTGTTTATGGAAGGATGAATCACAGCTAGTACTCTCCGAACTGCACGATGGGGAAGGCTCTGCCCACTGTGGAAACAAAACACTGATAGGAAATTGTTTCTGGCAGGATACTATTGGCCGACCCTCTTGGCGGACGCCAAAGAGCTAGTGCAGAGATATGACACCTGTCAGCGATTTTCTAATTCGATCCACTTACCTAGGGTACCTCTATACTCAATATCATAATCTCTCCCTTTCGACCGATGGGGAATAGATCTAGTCGGACCACTTCCTATGGCTTCAGGGGAGCGTCAAACAATCATCGTTGATGTGGATTATTTTTCCAAGTGGGTGGAAACATAACCATTAGCAGGAACGAGGGAAAAAGATGTAATCAAATTTATCATCTCTAACATCTGTTGCCGTTTTGGCATACCCAGGAAGATTACGATGGATAACGGCCCCCAGTTTGACAACAGTGAAATGAGAGCTTTCTGCGCTTCCAAGGGGATACAACAATGTTTCTCAACACTGTTTCACCCCTAAGAGAGCGGTCAGGTCGAAGTAACCAATCGAACAGTCTTGGACGATCTAAGAAATAATTTAGAGGGTAAAACGGGGAAGTGGCCAGACTAGCTACAAGAAGTGCTATGAGCTTACAAGACTACTCCTCAGACAACAACACATGAGTCACCTTTCGGGCTTGTATACGGAATGGACGCAGTGGTGCCATCGGAAAAAATGTTCCCATCTTTCCGATTGAGTGAATATTCCGAGGAGGGGAATGACAAAGGAAAACGCACAGAAAGGCACGCCTGAATTCCTTACACTATCAAACGTTGATGAGAAGCCGTTATTCGTCGAAGTTCAGAAGAAAAGAATTTGAGGTGGAGGACAGGGTCCTAAGAAATGTCTTCCTACACACAAAAGACAAGAGATTCGGAAAACTCGCCCCAAACTAGGAAGGTCCATACACAATCACAAGGAAGTTAAAACCGGGGACATACAAATTGAAAGATAAAGAAGAAAGAGATCTTCCCCATCCGTGGAATATTGAGCACCTAAAAGCTTATTTAGTTTGATTGAGTGATATGTAAATATTTTCTTTAACAATCTATGTAAGTTCCGGTGGCATACTCTTTCCTACCGTGGTGGCGCAGGAATGTTTTAATGAGGTGCCTAAATAGCCGGCTTATATATCAAATCTTATTTCCTTCTTTAAAAACGTGACTAAGTTCATCCTTTTTGAACTCAAAATACACTTTAAAGGAGTTTGGACTAGAAATTTCATCTTTTTTAACTCAAAATTTACTCTAAAGAAGTTTAGACTACAAAGTTCATCTTTTTTAACTCAGAATTTACTCCAAAGAAGTTTGAACTAGAAAGTTCATCTTTTTGAACTCAAAATGTATTCCAAATAAGTTTGGACAAGAAAGTTCATCTTCTTGAACTCAAAACACATCTAAAAAACGTTTAACTAAATATTGAATCAAAGTAAGAAAAATATGAGTTGGGAAAAATCGAGCGAAACATCACACTAAAACATACCACTGAAAGTCCAAATAACAAGAAAAATATTACACTAAATGTTTTTTGCTACAGGAATCACAAAACAAAAGGTTAACAAAGCAAGAACTACCCAATACGGACTAGTCGGAGGCTGAATTTCCTTTACTACCAGCAGGAGAATCCGAGTCCGACGAAGAGCTCTCCGAGTCTTCACTAGATTCAGGATCTTCCACAGATACTCCAGGGGGACGATATTGTTGATGACTCGAGTCAAGAGACTACCAAGGTGCAAGTCTGGGAATTTCTCATGCATCTCCATTACCACTGTTGATCTCAATTCAGCATCTTTTTCCTCAAGATGAACAACAATCTTAGCAGCATACTCATCAAGACTTTCCTTCTTCTTAGCTTTGAAGCTTGTCTTCAAGCTCTCATGTGCTGTTGATAGTTTCTCAAGGTCTTGAACAACATTTTCGAAGTATACCTTGATTTTGCAATAGCCTTCAAGAAGACCATCAACTGTAGTATCGCGTTCGGCATCCTTAAGGATAAACTTCTCCCTTTCATCATCAAATTTGGTCCTCTCCTTAGAAATTTCAGCCTCAAGGGAAGTGATGGTAGTCAAACGCTCCTCGGAAGTCTTTTTCTCCTTAGCCAATTCGTCAGTCAGCTCTTTGACCCTCAACTTTAGCTCTTCGGGCTCGGAAGATAGAGACTGCACCTTGGCAGTAACTTCCGATGTCTTGGCTAACTCATCCTTTAGTTCTTTCACCTATTTTTTCAGATCATCGGACTCAATGAATAAGCCTTATACTTTAGAGGATATCTCAGTTTGTTCAGCTACCTGATCGGTCAAATCCTTCACCTTATCCTTCGACTCAAAGACCTCCAATGTTAAAGTCTTTACTTTTGCCCTCCTCTCAGTAACTTCTTCTTTATAGCGATCCTTCCGATTTGCTTTGCATTCGAGTAGAGCAGCGACATGCAGTAGTTTATTTAACTCGTTCGCCACGTAATTGTTGCTATAAACGTCAAAATAAGGAGATTCATGAGAAAGATACCCATATGCATCAGAACACCCTTCTTGACCTTCCCCTCGAGTGGAAACAAATTCTCCACCAGATTCCGAATCAACAATCATAAATTTTCAGGATAGTGGCAAACTCGGACGATTGGTGTTGTCACTCTCCCCCCGCTCTCAACAATCGTTTTCTTTTTCTCCTCAGCAGTAAACTTTTGTGGCCTTGTGGCACCGACACGACCTTGAGGCCTAACCTCAATCCGATAATCAACATCACTCGGTAGGTTTTCAGGTTGAGAAAATTAGAGCTGTTATTGGGCCTCCCAACACGATAACCCACCCGGGACCGGTCCGATAAAATCGGTTCGAGACCGGTCCAAATAACTTAGGGGGCGGGTTAGGGGCCAAAAGTTTAGCCCGAATTTCTTACCGGTCTGGACCGGTCCGCCCGGTTACCAGACCGATATGGGATATATATAAGGAATTTTTTCCCCTAAATCTAAAGTACCTAAACCCTAACGCAGACTCGCAGTAAGCCAGTAACGAACATGACATCTCTCTTCCCCTTCTATCGAAGAAAATTGATTCAAGGTAAATGATTTCTTACTTTTAATTACTTATTTCTCTTTAGATTCGTAGCTAAAAATGAATTTTCTTCTATAGTCACCATCCTTCATGCAAGCTTTCGAACTCCCAATCTGAAAGCACGCCTAAATACTTTTCGTGAAGAGTTCCGTACTGTCTGGCGCAATTACAGTGAGCTATAGTTTAGGGAGCGCTAGAATGTGAGTAACCTGGAAGCTATATTGTCGCCAGTTTATATATGTGTTCTTTATAATCAATTGGATAAACATGAACACTCTGCCAACTATTTCATAGTTTCTCAAGTTCTATTACATGGTGTAAACACTGTTACACTACAATTCTAAAGGTTCTGAAAACCGCACGACGGTTAGGTATTGACGAGGTGGGGATTAATCAGAGCTGAGGAAATATCAGAACTACAGTAATATATTTCATATATTAGAAAACATCGACCAAGTCTATGAAGCTGAAGAGAGTTAGGCTAACTATTGTTAATTTTGTAATAAAAAACCCTAAATTTAGACAAACCTTATTTTGCCCCAATTTAAGCCTCAAAATAGTTGACTCGCCTCGAAGGTTCGACTCAACCTCAAAATACCGCGACGACCGGAAACCTATTTTTCAAGCCTTTTAGCACAGTGCTTGTAGGGACCACTGCCCACCTTTGCATATCCCCCTTGTCATGGACATAGATTTTTACGTCCATGTGACGCTCATGTCATGCACGCCTAGCAGCACGTACAAGCCTTTTCCATGTGGCAACAATCAATGTAACGGTAGGATAGCAGGGAAATATGATCATAACGAGAGTAGAGTTAGTACCAACAGATTGTTAGAACGTATCAACACATCCATAGATGGTTGGGGCTAGGCTTTCCTATAGGAAAAAAGTCAGGTCGTGACACTCCTCTCTTTTCCTAAAGAGTAAAAAAGCAAAAAAAAGAAAGGAAAAAAATACGATGAATGAAGCATTTTGATAACTTGTCTCTTCTCTTTTCGCAGTACCCAAACTGATTGTATTATTATAGAAGACCAAGATGCTGCAGACATATTTTTACGTCAAGTTGACAGGTAGAACTCGAAAACTATTTTATTTTTATCTTTGGCTTAGCTATATTCTTGTTGTGCATTGGTGTTTTATTCTCTATTTTAATTATATTTTTAAGGTTTTAAGTACAAGAGAAATGAATATTCTTGTATTCCAGTTATGGTTTTTAGGAATTTTGTTCAAATTCTCTTCGTTGAAAGCTTTTGGGGATTTATTTTGCTACATATTTTATGGTTTTGTATCATTAGCCGTGTTTGACAAAGAGGTACTATTGTCAGCGAAAAATAACTAGAGTTTTCACATAAACTTGTGTCAAGTTCTTAAAGACTATAAACATGAGAGAGTAGTAGAACGTAACAATTATAAACTTTATATCGTGAAGCTCGATGTTCATTACTATCGGTGTTATTACACACGAAAACTCTTTGTTGATAATTTATAGATGTAGCTACTCTTGATATTGTTACTAAAATACACTCTTACTTTTGACGGACCTTACATAACAAAAAATAAGTGGAAAAAGTAGCTAACTTTGGCATCTTCTCATCCGCAAGAACTTTTTCGTGTTAAATAGGTAAGTTTTTTAACTCTATATTCTATATAAATATAATTTACGGCCTTGTATGTAAATAGTAATTGATTTGAAATAATATTTTTTCATTAATAAGTAACAATTGATTTCAAATTTAATGTATTTTCAAGATTCTTTGACTTCTCCGGTTAATCATGTTAATAAGGGTGAGGTTGATCTTGATTCATTTGGTTTTGGTAACGAGGAGGCTGATGAGGATGAGATAGAGTTAGGGGAGCATCTTGACAATGTTGAAAATATTAGCGAATCTTAAACAGATGGGTCAACAGCTGCTGCTGCTGACCCAATTAATACTAAAACTAGGAGTATGACTAAAAAATCGATAGTTTGGACATAATTTGAACTAAAAAAGATGCTTGATGGTCAGACTAAAAGGAAGTGTAAGTAGTGTGGTAAGCTTTATGTATATGACGAGACGGGTAAAAGGGCGATATCTCCGTCTCCCATGGAACATTGAACATTTAAAGTTGTATCTTGAATGAGAAATTAGTTGTCCTTCTTTCTACGAGAAAGTTCCAAACACATTGAGGGCATACTCTTTCCTATCCTGATAGGCACAGGAAGGTTTTAACGAGGTGTCCAATGAGCTGCTTAATATGACGTACTTTTTGCCTCAAACTATTTTTTGGGTCACAATGATTTGTGCCTCAAATTTGTCTCTATCGTAAACTATAATTTGGGTCATAATGATTTATGCCTCGAATTCTTCTCTATCTTAAACTATAATTTGGGTCACAAGGAGTTGTGCCTCAAATTCTTCTCTATCTTAAACTATAATTTGGGTCACAAGGAGTTGTGCCTCAAGTTCTTCTCTATCATAAACTATAATTTAGGTCACAAGGAGTTGTGCCTCAAATTCTTCTCTATCTTAAATTATAATTTGGGTCACAAGGAGTTGTGCCTCGAATCTTCTCTATCTTAAACTATAATTTGAGTCACAAGGAGTTGTGCCTCGAATTTTTCTTGGTCTTAAACTATAATTTGAGTCACAAAGAGTTGCGCCTCGAATTTTTCTTGGTCTTAAATTATAATTTGGGTCACAAGGAGTTCTGCCTCGAATTTTTTTTTTGTCTTAAATTATAATTGGGGTCACAAGGAGTTGTGCCTCGAATTTTTCTTTGCCTTAACTTATGATTTGAGCCACACTGATTTATGCCTCAAATTTATTTTCTATCTTAAACTAATTATTCGAGTTACAATAACTTATGCCTCGAATTATTATTCAGGTCACTGACATTTGTACCTCAAGCTGTTTTGCTTTTTGAATTATAATTTGGGTCCCTTCGAATTATTCTGTGAGATAAAATCTGTTATTATTCATGCCATGCCTTGGTATATTTTTTAGGATAGTTTTTTATTAACGCCACAATTCGGATTGATACAACGATATAAATTGCCACACTAGAAAATTGCAGGGTTACATGTTATAGGTTGGGACATACACAAAAGTCCAAGAAATACATCTCCTCGTATCAAATTCTAGGGAAAACAAAAATCTCCTTATAAGGTCTTATACACAAAAACTATGCCACCATGATTACCTATTGTTGAGATTTTTCCGGGGAATCACTTTCCTCGGAATCTGATGATTCACTCTCACTGACAACGATATGAGAAGGATGGAGATCCGGGGACACGAGTTTCCAAAAACTGCCAAGGTCATAATCGGGGTGCTCTGCATGAAGTTGAGTTATCAGACCTGCTCAAACTGTTGCATCTCGGTCAGCAAGGTTGCTTGTACACTTGGCCACATAGGCATTTACAGCCTTTTGTTTCTCTTCCTCTACCTGCCGAGGAAAATCTTCGATGCGCTTTGCCAAGTGCTCCCTATTTTTGGAGACTGTTTCATAATCATTAAAACAGTCATTAAAACCCTTGCGCGCTATTGCTTCGGCTTTTTGATACTCCATAATGAGTTTCTCTTGGCCCTCGGTCTTTTTCTTATAGAGGTCCCTCTCCTCCTGGCAGCACCTCTCCAGCATGATGACATAGTTCTCTCAGACAGATAATTTCTCATATAGTGCATCTGCTTGGCTTTCCACAATCGCATGTTGCTTTTTGGCTTCTTTAAGTTGTGCAGTTAACAAGGAAGCCTAGAATTTGTAGTGATTTTTTCTGTTCTCCAAGTGTGCCATCTTCTTTCCCCTAATAACAGATGTGTGCAGCAGGCTACGCATACTTATTGAGAATTCGTCATAATGGGGAATTTCGAAGGAGCTGCTGGGAGAGCCAAGGCTAACAACGTCAAAGTCTGATGTCTCCCCCTCGAGAATTCCAAGATCAACATGTTGGAGAGGTTTACTTCGAGGCATGGGCAGTGGAGCAAGTATTGGGGGCTCCTCCAGGGGAGCTGGATGTGAAGCTTGGGTATGAGGAGTGCTAGGTGTTAAGTTAGAGTTCTGTTTGGGAGAGTTATCTCCCCTTTCATGTTCAGACTCACCCAGTTCTCTTTGATCTTCAATCTCCTCGGCCGGTTCGGGGGAGTCATTTTGAAGTCTGCCGTCCTCGGACAGCTCTTGGATAGGCTCTAAGCCAGCCTTTTCTTTCCCTTTGGCTTTCAAGCTTTTCTTCTTCCGAGGGCAAATGGCCTTTTTTGGGGAAGGGTCAGGATTGTGAGCCACTCCGTTATCCGAGGAGGCTGCAACCGGGACGATGGCCACTTCTAGCGGTGTTTGTTGTTCCTTAGCAGGAAGTTCCTCATCGGATTCATCTCGATGGCTCTGTGCACGAGCACGCTTCGGAAGATATATCACTATATCCTTCCTTGTTACTCGCTCAAACATTTCATCTTGGGAATGAGGGGTCATCAACTCTTTCAAAGATAGTCGATCAAAGGGATTTAACCTCCACAGTCTACTCAGAGCCATATTGTTGTCTCTGAAGCACAAGCGAAATCGGTTCTCCCATTTCTCTTTGGCCCATTTACTGAGATTGGTAAAAATAGCAGTGGAACTTTCCACATGATCAACATATGGCTTGGAAATGCCTGTCATAGCTACAAAAATGTTAAGTTAGATTCTCACTATTCGAAGGACTATCATAAGTAAAGTTGTTCGAAGACTTACACTTATTGGTCCACAGAAGAGATAATTTGTGGGGGCTCGAAGGGGTCGCTTCAGAGCATGTCTCCCAGTGTCCTGAGAAGAAGATAAACTGTTGTCTCCACTTCTTGTCAGCCTCCAGCAAATCTTTTAGCACTTTCTGCCTTCGGTTAAAAGTCAATGAGTAGAATGGGTTCCTAGCCAACGCAGATAATTCGATGAACTGCTCCAAGGAAAACTCTTGGCCTGAAATTCTTGAGGCCATGATGCATGCCATTAATGTGAACCACAAGTTGGGTCCAGCTTGAGAAGGGCAAAGATCAATCTTAGCAAAATACTGAATGAAGAAGGGGTTGTTAGTCCTTTTCTCACGCAAGTATACGCGGTCAAATCGTAGCAAGTAATAAGTAAGAAAGATCGTTCCCACGAAGACTAGGTGTATAAGACAAGAATTCACTTATGCAACAACGTATGATTATTAAACTAATGCTTGAACGAGTAATAAAGTATGAATGTAACTAAACAAATCAACTAACGAAATTATCTAATGAGTTTACTTATGCGAGAGAAAACATGGAACCCTAACTTCATTGTTTATTTTACTTAGAGTATTAATATACTTAATCAATATGTAAGATAACTACGATTACTAATCAGATAACACAAAATCAGAATACGCTACCTTTCAATACACGTAAACCAAACCACTTAATCAACCACAAAAGAGATAGCAGTTAAGCAGACACCGCATGCATGACAATCCTATATGTCTATATGAATTGAGGTACAATTGGTTTTAAGCACAAGTTATCTATTTCGATTACATAGGGTAATATGATATGGTTAATGACATATTACGAATCATGAACAATCACAATATGAATAATTCAAGAACCTATGCTAGCATGGAAAGTTCTAACCCTTAATTATACTTTCGCATTCATTAAAGATAAACAATCTAGATGTTCGCGACGCATCTAACAAAAATAACAACCATACTAGGTAACCGATAAACATATCTCACAAAGAATCAATTTAGCAATAAACCCTAAGTATTATTCAAACAAATCCGCTAGGGTTCCATGACAATGATTAGTTCATAATCGAACAAATCATCATCATGGTTTTAAAAATTAACATAGCCTTATAATGAATATAAATAAAAAATATAAATAAACTAAAAATAAGAATAAAAATAAATTAAAAAGAGGATAGAAAAATTAAACCAACGTGATGTATAAAAATAAGAATAAAAATAAATTAAAAAGAGGATAGAAAAATTAAACCAACGTGATATATAAAAATAAGAATAAAAATAAATTAAAAAGAGGATAGAAAAATTAAACCGAAAAAAAAACTCCAAGTTCGTTTGCCGTCAATTGCTTTCGCCGTCAATTGCTTTTCTTCCTTTTCTCTGCTTTGCTTTTCGACAGAAACGATTTGTCTTTTTGACACCAATTGCTTTTGGAATAGTCTGATTGCTTATATATGCAAACAGTTTCTATTTTTTTTATTTGTATTTTGCCGAAAGACAAAAAACCAAACGGCACACCCCTTTCTCTTTTACGTCTGTCTCTTTATATAGATTTTCTGCTGAAATCCTAAAAAACAATTAAATTACGTAACGTAAATATTTATGTTAAATAAAATAATATAAACAATTAAATTAAATATTTATGTTAAATAAAATAATATTTTAAACAATAAAATATTATGATTAATCTAATATTCTTTTCTTAATTCAGCATTAATTTCCTTTTATGTTTCGCTTTAATATTTTCTTCTTAATTTAATATTTTAAACAATATCTTAGAAAATATATTTTCCTTTTTTTTCAACATTATTTTCTCCGTTCCTTATTATAGGTCGTTTTAAGAAACTAAATTAATTCCATATTAGTTGACGTTTCACAATTACCATAATATTAAATGATATTCAATTTGATAGTCAATGAAACTAATTGCTTTTTTTTATCAAACTGCAGCTTTTTATTATAATTGACCAATTAAATTTATTCGTGCTCTAATTTTTATAGGTTAGAGAACTAATAATGAGTTTCCTTAATATTCGTGCTCCCGCCTTAAACGTCAATTAATATTAATATGGAACAGAGGGAGTAATATATTTTTCAAGCATTAATATATATATATATATATAAATCACTTGTCATAATATATTTTTAGCATTAATATATTTTCTTTTCTTTTCAACTGTTCCAAAATTTTCCTAAATGCATTAATTTTCCAGTTTCTTCAATTTCAACCCAAATTTATTAATATTGTCACAATTTACCCGCGGCACAAGCGACTTTAATAATACTGGAAAAACATGTTAAAACTCAACGAATACTTGAGAGTCGGTGATGATTTTAAGAATAATGGAAGCGTAATAAGTGATATGAAATGCACTTATCAGGGGTCTAAAGGAAATCTAAGTCCCCCATTCATGATTTCAGTGTAAACAACAAGCTCATGATCCCTAATGGATAATGGAGTCTCTCCTTCAGAGGGGAATCTGATGTTGATATACGAAGGAATACACCAACGAGTACGAAGTAACGTTTCTTCTTAGGGAGAGAAATACTTGTACGATATATTGTAAAGAGCAACATCATGCTTATTCTCAATCCTTCGAATATTGTTTCCCATGATGGCATCGAGTTCTAAGGGAAGTGTTACATCACCTTTTGATTTAGGGGCAATAAGTTCCGCTTGCTCTTCGGATATCGTTGGAAAATGAGTATGTGTTTGGCAAGAGGACTCTGCCGGGATTTCAATGTGTTTGTCTAGACTTGTGGTCTGAATGGCTTGAGTGTTTGGATCATGATTGTTTGGGGCGGTAGGATGTTGACCAGACGACTCAGCAGGAATTTCAACGAGATTATTCCTATCTGCAACGTGAGTGGCTTGAATAGACGACTCAGGATTATCCGAGGCGATAGCTTTTCCTTTAGCAACTAGGGCTTTGTTGCGCAAATCTTGAATCTCCGCCTCGCTAGCCACGGTCTGTCCTGGAGAAAATCGGGGAGTCTCATTTCCTGTTATGGATGGAGTAGCTGGAAGGCTTGACACAGGATCTCCGGTCCTCGGAATAGGAGGGTCAACTGCCACAATTCGAGGAGCCTCAGGGGTGGTTGGTGGTACGTCTTTCAAACGCTTGCGCTCCTGCGAATGTTTGTCTTTGTCGTGTCTCTTTCTTTTTCCTGAAGATTGTTTGTGGTGTTTTTCCTTTCCTATTTCTTTGGGGGTGGTCTGGTTGCTGATGTGGTTCTGATGAGATATTTCGAGGGGGATGACGGCCGTCGAATTTGCAGGAGGAGGCCACGGACCGTAGAAGGTAGTCACAGCAGGTGGAGGCTGAGGCTCTGTGTATTCACCAGCAACGACTCTTTCTTTTCAAATTTTTTGCTAATAAGGAGCCATTCCGGAATCCGACGAGGTTTGTAAGCTAGCTTTCTCTCTCTAGAAATTTTGGGTGGAAAGTTTGAGTTATTAATGAAGAAGATGCGTATTTATAGAAGCCAAATGGGCTTCTAGGAAAAGGAGGGCCCGGGGACATTTCCTATTGTTTGCCTAGGGGCATTATGGGTACCCTAGGTCAAAGATTACTGACAGAGGCGTGGGAGAAGTTGCAGAGCCATGATCTCTCTAAGGATACTCTGACACGAAAGCATGACTGCTGATGTCATGCCCCTTTTTCAGCCAATCATTGCAATGTCTCATCGTCGAATTATAGTGGTTGCGATATACTCACAGAACAAATTTTGATGGGCCAAGTTTTAACGTACTAAGCTTGTCCTTACTAAGACATTGCAAGGATTGGGGGGCTACACTAGTTAACATGAGGTAAAAAAAGTTTTATAATCCAATGGACGTTTTTTCGAAGAGATGTTTTTTCGAAGGAGTGTGTAGCATTTGAAGTATTGGTCTAAAGCATTTTCGAGGAGGAAATTTTGCGGTTGAGGAAAAGTTCTTCGAAGAAGAGACGTTCGAGGAGGCAATAGAGACTTTTTTACAGTCCCAGTAAAACTATTTTTACTAGGACTAGGGGGCTATTGATAAGGAAGAATAAAAGACATGGAGAAAATTGTAAAGAAGAAGTCTGACAGGAGAAAATTGTAAAGAAGAAGTATGGTAGGAGAAAATTATAAAGAAGAAGTATGGTAGGAGAAAAATGTAAAGAGGAAATTATGTTAAGGGAAAAATGTATAGACTATTTAAGAGATAGTTAAAATAAGAAGAAAAGATATAGGGATCAAAAGTGTAATAATCGGGAATCAAAGCGCGTGGGACCCGCAATTGTACTATAAAAGGACGACACACGTTTCACAGATCC